>OX579672.1:2305091-2879254 GCA_951230895.1 Carpatolechia fugitivella
AAATTTCGAATCGATCGGAGATAAGGAAGTTCGTCAGATCCCCTCATCAACTAGAAAAGAGCTGATGATCTTCAAACGGCTGAAGAGATTTTCATGAAACATGGCTAAGAACACTCGGGTAAAATTATCTATGTTACAAAAAAAACTAAACGAAAATCGGTTCATCCGCTTAGGAGCTACGATACCACAGACAGATACACAGATACACAGATACACAGATACACAGACACACAGATACACAGACACGTTAAACTTATAACACCCCTCTTTGCGTCGGGGGTTAACAAAATAGCGGCAAACCGGGGCCAAGTTATTTATCTAACAAAATTCAAAATGATGTTATTCATTCAGTAGTATTATTCATTCCTACGAAAATATATCATCGGCATGCCCTACTATTAGACCCTAGGCACGCCACTGGTGTGTATGTATGATTTTAGGTATATATAGGTATTTTGAGTCCCTAATCTCTATCTGCAAGAATTGGGCTGTGTCATGGTCTGATAATATAAATGGAGTGTTTTACCGACTCCTTTTTTAATGTTACTTATGATTAAGTCAATGCATGATTTCTTCTTTGTAGGTACATTCAACCAACTTGAAGCAGTAACTCACCAAATCGGGTCACCAAAAACCAAACATGTCATGTCATGTGCGCAATAAATTTATCTTTATCTTTTTTGTCATGTCGTCTTTTGCTTGCTTTCCTGATGAAAACGGGTGTTTGCTTTTGCAGAAGCTTCTAGTACCTAACAGAATCGGTGATAAGTGATGGATTCACCAAAGTCGAGTGCCTCTCATACGCAAAGGCGATGGGAACTGCACTCTTGACAGCACACTGAACATGGCAGCCTCACGACGAAAACTGGGTAAGTTTGGCTTTAAAAGGCAGCAGAGTTTTCTGCACAGTCTGAGGAGTACTTAAGACTTCGATCAAGTTCAACCTAATAACAACTCTAATGCCAAGTAATAAAATCGCAAAACTTCAAAATATTATCTCTTACCTACGACCATTCGTTTTCTTTCGTTTCAACCGAACTAATTCAAAATAAGACCTCACGCCGCAAGTGAGGCGTTATTTACCGAGACGTTTTTTTGCTCTGACCCGTTATCCAGTTGTAATTGTTGATCGAAGACTTAAGACTATAAATATTCCTTCTAACAACAAAGTCTCTTTCAAATCAACTACCTTATAACCAATTCAGGACCAACTTTTTCTCAAGGTTGAGTAGATAAAGTAATAAAACCAATAATAAAAATAAAAGAAGTTGTTTAATTTCTATTGAGATTCACTTTTTACTTCGGTTTTACAGTAACCATGTCGTATGGTTGCACGAGCAGCTTATCAAGATCTTGTATGATATACCTGATAGTCTCTAAAGAAATATCATTAGGAATCCTTTCACCAGAAGTTTTGTGTTCAGTTGAATCTATAAGATAAATGACGTCATGATGAATCGATTAGTACAAAAAAGCGAGGAGAGTCTAGTATTTGATTAAAGTGATACCTCTGAATACGGAACAAATTTAGAACCAGTAGTTAACATGATCCTTAAGAGAGTGCTTTGGACAGCAGTGCCTAATATGGTGATGATTATGTATGATAATATAAATACAAGTGCAACGTTACCTATTAATCCTATTTGTACAACAACACCGGGCAAATTATCACTCTTGCGTTTTTGTACAATGTTGATTAGGGAGTCCAGTATCATTTGATCACCCTTCAAAGTAAGTAACACAAAGTGACTCAAGTTTGGAACCAATTCCCGGGTCACTTCCTCGAGCATTTCGATTCCTGAAAGAAAAATATCATCTAGTCAGTACCTATTTTGTTTTATATTTTAATGTTAGAAATTAACGACAACTATTATTATAACCTTCCATGATTTTAGTGCCTTAAAATAATTATAGTAACAAGATTAGTTTTATTCGTTATACTTTTAGTTACATATTTTATTGTCTTGATATCTGATAGAATTATCTTACCTCTAACAATATTTTTCTCACCAACATCTTTAAATACATTTTCTTCAAGAAAAACAGTAGATAAGTCGAATATACCATCAATGTTCCCAAATTCCATTGCCTCTTTTAGAAAATGTTTGACTCCTTCTTGAGTAGAAGTATCTTGTGATGATATTACAACATTAATACCTCGGTCACTCCATCTATGAAATAAAACATGAACCTGTAGGCTCAATAAAATTCATTGGATATTGCACCAGAGTCATAAAAACCGACGCAGGTTTATAAATGTTTCAGTACCAAGAAACGTAATTTTCTTACCTTTTAATGTACCAAAGCTGGTAACTAGAGAGCTTGTAATATGTGGGCACGAGCACCAATTTAGTTGCTCCACGGGAAATTAGCCAGAAGCAAAAATCGATAACAATATCTTCAGGACCACCTATAAAAACACAATTGAGTGGAGTGTTTTGATTGTAATTAATCATGGCAAGATTAGAAAATTTTCAACCCAGGCTATAATTTTTCAGCGCGTGTGTTAGTTTTGTAATAATTTCAAAGTTTTTATTTCTTGTTAAAATATATACCAAGATTGTTTCGCTAGGTTTCACGATTTACAGCTTTGAAGATTAAAGCTAATTGAAACGATAAGAAATAATAATAATAATTTCGTGTCCAAAAAAGTTTCTTACTACAAATATAAACTTGCTGCAGTCCTCGAGAATGACAGCCACAAGATATATTGGGATCGAACTATTATCACAGACAAGACAATACATTTGAATAGACCAGATATTATAGTTTTAGATAAAAGTAACAAATGCGTTCTCCTCATAGACATCGCCATCTGCAACACCCATAATATAGTCACTACACACAACAAAAAAATAGCAAAATACACAAATCTGTCTATTGAAATAAAAAAAACAATGGGGAGTCACCAGTACCAAAACAGTACCTATAATTTTATCTACGACAGGTGTAATCCCAAGAACACTCTATCGCAGACTAAACACTCTAAAAATGCAAACATCTACTCTTGTCCTATTGCAAAAGGCAGTTATTTTAAATACTTGCAGGATCGTGAGGAAATTATTGACATTAGATCTACGCTAGCACTTGGCTCCGGCCCGTACCGATATTACATCTACGGAGTCTTAAATTTTAAGAAAAAATAAATAAATAATAATAATAAAAATAATAAATAATTTATTATTATTTCTTGTGAACTGAACAAGTTTCCCCATAAATAATTTATTATCAGATTAATGCAATGAGCTGAAACATGAACACTATATAAAGATCGGACACTGATCGAAAAGAATAAACTTTGTGATGTGATGTTACATACTTACCTATTAAAATGTAAGTTTTATCCATCTTTATGTAGATTTGTGGTGCGGCCAGAATTGCTGTATTGGTAACTTCATCTTCAGATGTTTCCTCTTTACGTATGCGTACTACAATTTTTCCAACCTGATTTACAGCCGCAAAACTCCTGTTAACGATTAACTTGTAAACATATGAACTGGATTGTATCTTGCGCACTATACCCATTTCATTTCACGTATAAACACATAATACGCGCATATGCTCATGCACCACAATCTGTATCTCTCTTTTTCTCCCACTCTGTTACACAAGCTCTTTTATACCCTACCTATTTGTCGACCTTACAACTTACACGATTTAATATAATTTATTTAGAACCTTATATTATAACCCAACTTAAACTTAACCTTTTATTATAATGAAGAAGAAAAGTACTTTGTGACGACAGAAAAAAAATTATAACTTACTCGAAAGCCACTACGATTTGTGCAGTAGTGTAACAATCGGAATCGATTGGATAAACATCTCCAGTCCTTATGCCCTCGGTTAGAAGATCAGACACAATTATTTTTTCTGCATCAGTAATGGTGTTCATATTGATTGAATGAAAGCTTTGGTTTGAACCAAGAGTTAATAAATTCTGTAAGCAGAGTAGATATAAAAAAAAATTATTTATGTTTTTTTTTTATATCTTTAAATTATAGTAAAATTGTAGTTTTTAAGTATATTCATTCATTCATTCATTCATTCAATTATTCATCATAGTTATTTCCTTTCTCAATTATACCAACTACTAAATATTTAAATGGTTCATTTTCATCATCAATACCTTCAATACGTCCCCAACTCCCCACCGAGGGGCTCGAGCCCTACCCTGGATTAGAGTTATGTAATGTTTATATTTATTTAATGAAGAAAATCAGCAGCAGCCTGAACATAAGAATGAACTGAAACTAGCCTAAAAGCAGAAAATATAGGAAACGTCATAACTTACACTTCCTAAGTTTTTACCGTAGTATACAAGATCCAAAAACTTTCCTCCTTTGGCCAAACAAGATAATGCGTCTGGTGCCTTGTCGAATTCGAGTAAGTTCAGTATTAAATCAGCACCCTTACCATTTGTAAATCCAAGAACCTGAAACATAAACGAAGCATCATCTTGGGAATTTTGGAAATTGAGAAAGATCACAAAGGTAAACCTTTGTTCAATATTGGAAATCTTACGGCTGGATCTTCTTCTTCTTTTTTTCGAGTCGATGGTTTTATATTTTGGTGGACCAGTAGGCAGCCACCCGGCGAGCATTGTCGGTCGCCTCACACAGTTCTCGTAGCATGCAGGTGTCAGAGCACGAGGGGCATGTCAATAAATGAGCCATTGTTTGTGGGGTGGCACCACACTGGCATTGCCTGCTATTAGTGTAACCCCATCGGCAGAGGTTGTCCTTGCAGCGGCCAACTTGGGACCGTAGCCGGTTCAGAGACTTCCATATTGGCCACTGCAAGTCGTCACCCGGAGGAAGGGCTTTTTTTTGGGCAATAAAGTTTTCCATAACGGGGAACGCCCTCTTCCTTTATTTAGCCTGAATAGGGGCGTCCTCTACTGCAATTACAGTGGTGAGGAAAAATTCTACGGCTTTTAAGTCTAGGAAGGGCTGGGCAGTTTCCAAACATGGTGTGCTTGGGGTCCAGTTCCTGCTTCGCTTTCTCGATTGAGCTTGCTACTTCTCTACGAACGCTGGGTGGCGCAATGCCTGCCAGTGGGTACAGCTTGTTTATCGGAGTTGGTTTTAAACAACTTGTAATTCTCCAACAAGTCTGGTTAAGAGCTGCATCCACTAGTTTGGTATGAGCAGAATGGTTCCATACCGGCGAAGCGTATTCTCCGGTACTAAAACAGAGCGCCAACCCAGTCGTTCGCAGGGTCTCGGGCAAAGGCTCCCCATTTGGTCGAGGTAAGCTTTGCAAGGAGGTTGTTTCTAGTAGAAACCTTCCCCTTAGCCGTGTGGTGACGGCAGAGTAGAATACATTTGTCACCAACCCTTACTCTTCCCGTGGGTGTCGTAAGAGGCGACTTAGGGACTACACATTGAACAGGGAACGGGCAGCAGCGCTCTCTGATACAGTAACCTTTTAATATGCGATCTCCAACCCGCCTGCCAAGCGTGGAGATTATGGCAAAACCCTCCACTTAAGTGGAGGAGGCTCATAGTCCAGCAGTGGACTGTAACGGGCCGTTGATGTTGATGTTGATGATGAGCTTAAAGTGTCCAAAGCGTTCGTGATGTTTTGCTCGGCTTCTTCAAATGACTCATATTGCGAAACTAACGCAAGGTCATCTGCGTAAATAAAACGAGGAGTATTTAAGCTTGTTGGTTGGTCATTAGTATAGATGTTGAACAGAATAAGTGATAGGATAGGACACTACCTTGCGGTAGACAATTTTTCTGTAAGCGCCATCTACTTTTTTCAGATAATAAGCTAGCTTACCTTTTTCTCAAATGTGGGATCCCAGTGGTATCCATTCATACTATCGGGCACTTCTAGGAACTTGGACCAAATACCCTCCTTCTGGTTTCTCGTTTCGTATGTTGCAAAGACCTTACAACCACTATGGAGGGCCAACCTGATTGCTGCATAGCCTACAATAGAAAATATGTTAGTATTATGGAACACTTTATGAACCATTATAATCAAAGTAGACAGGCAGGCAATACATTTTCTTTCTTTACGTTTTCTTTTCCCTTGGTAAGAAAGAATCATATTTAACTAGAGGGTGCTTCTTTGGTATGCTGTGTGAAAGTATGAACAATTGTATAAAATGTTAGACAGACATTATATAAACATAAATTAATACATACCTACATCACTACATCCATGATAGACCACAACAGACTGGTTAGGTTTGAGTTGCCCTCTAACGAACAGGGCATAATAAGCAGTGGAGAAAGCTACAGGGACTGTGGCGGCTTTATCAAGAGACCAATTCGAAGGAACCTCCCAAAGATATCTCTTATCACATAAGACGTCTGTCGTTAAGCCATGCTGAACGATGCCCATGACACGTTTGCCAGTTGTAGTACGTCCACTGAATTCCATGCCAAGAAAACGATCCTTTAAAATTAAAGTTGGAATTAAAAGTAAATATTCCATGGTTTACTCAAATATATTTCTACGCTTTTGCCGAAAGGCATTAAATATTTATTGTTTTCAAATGATATAAAAATGAACCTCTAAATTATAATGTAAGTCATCACGTAGCTCTCTTCCAGACGCAAATGCAAAGTCTTGATGGTTTAAACCAGAGAAGTATACGTGGCAAAGCTCCATGTCAGGTGTTACTTCCAAACGAGGACTTTCCACCCAATGAACAGACGAGAGATTCCACTTTGGTGAACTTACTAAACGGGCGTTGTTTAGCTAAAAGTTAAAATAATACCTTAATTTCATCACGTCATCAATTAACAGAAACAGAACTTTTATTATGACTTTATTTAAAATATTCTAGATTATTTATATATTTTTATACATCGTATTTTATAAAACATTACTTACCTGTTTTTTAACTTCATCTACTTTCATATTGTTTTTATTTACTAGTGCGTACATATCAAACTCTACATTATTTACCCTGCGTGGTATTAAATTCCATTTTATATTAGCTATTTGTACACCACCAGCTGAAATCACTCCTATATTTTTATGGTTAACTATAGCTACATTAGGGCTGCTATTTACAACGACAGTATGAGTATCTACATCTATTACAATTCTCTCTATGCTTTTGGGTATGTAGAGATCTCGTGTGTCCTTTTTAAGCACATCAAAAATAAGGATTGCGTTAAGAAAAGATGCCCAGTCCTTCCAAGTTAAATAGCCAACATCAGTTGCTATGTCTGAAGACTTTATACATTTGGTGGAATCTGCGTGGACGTATCCACGTTTAGTTAATTCTTTGTAAATGTCGTTGCCTATCAATTGATGTTTTTCAATATAATTAACAGGCAGAGCTACTTGCTCAGAATGCACATCGTATGCAATTTTTATGTTACCATCGACAATCAGATCTTTATCTAAACAGATTTCAAAATTTCCGGAAACAGGTAGAATAGTTACTTCTAGTTGATTTTCTTCGACTTCTGATAGATATTTCTTAAACTGTATGTTTTTGAAGGCTACGGACGTGTTTTCCATGACTCTGTCATGAAGTTTGGCCAAAGCTCTCCAAGCTAACATCTGAAAATTTTACGGCAATAAAGGTTAGCTTAGGTACATTTTTGTGAATAATTCATCATAAGAGTAAGCAGGTCGTGTAAATAAAGTTTCGTGATTCGTAATCAAAGAATCCTGACGCGCGTCGTCGTTTCGCGATAGCGAAGCGATCGTCTATTGTTACTGATTTTATGTATAATCATCTTTTTGATAAAATTAAGTTTTATTTTAAAAGATCCCCACCATATTTATACACTCACCGGCGCATCTAACCGCCCACCCTTCATTTCAGGGAATATTAATGATTCTTTATAACTCTATTAGTTACAGCTGATGTTAGTTAAAAAGTTAATTTAACGTTTATTGAAGTGTGTTTAATTTATCGTAAAATTATCAATAAATCAATTGTAATGTATAACAATAAGCGTAGTTTAAAATTAACTCGAAATACAAGGGTGGGCGCTAAGATGTGCCGGTGAGTGTATTTTTTACGAGAGACACTGGTCATTATGTTAACTTAATATGTTTGCGTTATTTATTTATTTTTATTATCTTATTTATTTATTTTGCTTTATGTTGCTGGCACTAGCCACTATGCTACTGACGCTATAATAACTTATTTTTTCCTTAGTACCTACCTATATACCTAGCTACCTACTTACCAAACAAGTAGCTAGAGAAAACACTGGATTCCCATTATTTGTCGTAACTGGCGTATCGTTTGTATTCATATTTGTTGATTGATTTATATTAATTTTAAAATATTTAGCTGAAACGTTCCATTTAATTATTTAAAAATATATATTATTACGTTTTGTAATTTAATAAACAATGTAAAAAGCTTTATATTAGCAAGATGTTTAGTAAAAACAAAACAACAGCAAATAAAAAGAACAAGTATATTATAATATATGTATCGGTTTTTGTTGTAGTTTCATGCTATATAAAATAGAGCATTTAATATATATATTTCCTTACCCAAACACTTCACTATATAAAAATAACTTTAAATAAAATACTGTTTACGTTTTAGCGCTTGTTTTACGTGAACACAACTGATTTGTTTTGACTCATTTACGTGAATGCTCATAATACATAAAAATAAGTGTTTATTATTGCTATATACAAATGTATAAAAGGGCAAGGCATAAGCCTGCTTATTTTGTATTTAATTATAACAATTTACATAAATATAAATTAAATTAATGTTTGATGCACACAAAAAAGTACGAGGAAACACTTGCAAATATGTTCAACGTTGAGTCTGCTAATCCGCACTGGGTCCACGTGTTCGACTGAGACCCGATTGCTCTAAAATAGGGTAGGTTTGAGTCCTTCCTCGACGTAAAGAGACTCGACCTTATGGGAACAGTTCTCTCGTGAAGAGAAATGTATTTGTGTAAGTCATGCTACCATTATTATTTCGCGAATAGACGTAATATGTAGGTAATCTAATAACTAATTTATTTAGCTATCAATGTGCCTTTAAAGAATTGCAACCAAATTGCACCAAAATAATAAACACCAAATATTGACATAAGACCTTTTTGCACCACAATAATAATAATTTTATCCATTACACTTAACCTATGACGCGTCACGACACGACTCACGACGTTATTGCACTCAACGTATGGGATCGAAAATTGGTGACGTTTTTGCACTGTTACCTTATTACACCTCGGAGGAACAAGAACCCTCTGAGTGTTACACCAACTCCCCGTGAACACAGTAAATTATGGCTCCGGTGAGTTTTACAAGTCCCTTGGGATTGTTATTCGTTAATCAAATTGAGTTACGATCGAAAAACTCTAGGATAATATTTATAAAGCGAAAAAATTCTTAAAAGCAGTTTTACTTTGTTCTGTGAGTTTTACACGTGAAATTGAAATTTAACTAGCTGACTCGGCAGACATTGTCCTGCCATTTTTTCTAACATCTATCCTACATCTGGAAAACTAAATTGTAGTTTTTTTTTCTGTTACTATTATTTATGTTTTTCACCGTTTAATGGTGTGTCTTTTCTATTTTCTTTCTTATATCCCGACATATAGATTTAATTTAATAATGGGTCTAGTATAAAAGCACTTTTTTATTGTATGCTAATCTAGTTTAATAAATATGCATTGACCTACCCGGGAATCAATTGCGTCGTGGCAATGCAAATAATACAATAATGTAAATTTCAAAAACAATGTAGATAACTCATGCATAGCGAATAACAAGGTACAGACAACAAACACTAACTATTGTAACCTAATCAGAATTGACGTGGTTGTTATTAGCGATCGCAATGGTCCTGTTTTGGCAATCAATCAACCATGCATATAATATACAACGTGTTACAAAAAATACCAAAAAAAAGAATATTTTTATCAAAGGCATTTAATTAAAGTTTTCCCATCTCTAGTGATCAGCTGTGTCAAAGAATATTCGGACCAGATATGTAATTTTAGGTCAATGTGCCTATTTTTACCGCTATGGTTAAAAATGTTTACGTACTACTTGTACCATAACATTCACATTAGAACAATTAATTTCAAAATGAAAAAACTACAAATAAATAAAAAAGCTTTGTTAAATAATTGTTATGAAATAATAAATTAATGAAATGATGAACTAAATATTTCAAAATAATATTTATGTTTGTAAATACGTAAACAAGATAATTAAGGCAAAAAAGAAAATGTTTTCTAACATAAATTGATTCAAGTACATCTCTTTAAAATTATAGGCACGAATGGTGTACAAATACTTGTCCGTTCTGAGAATAGATAGTCTATATTTTAGATGTCAAATGACACTAGAGATGGGAAAATTTTGATTAAATACCTGTGATGAAGAATATTCTTTTTTTTGGTATTATTTGTATTGTAACACGTTGTATATACTCGTAGTGGTCAAATATAACATAGTCATTTAAGGAATTGTTGCCAACCGCTTTATCTCTAACCGTCGTTATATTTTTTCTGTCTCAAGATTGCGGCTAAAGATTTTATGTGAGACACGGTCAACAGATGATGATGATGATGATAGTATCAAAACTGGCCAAAAAACAAAATTATTGTTGCAGTTAATGTGACCTGTGGCAAAAGAATACCTATATATAGTTAATAAATATACTTGTGGGGTGCTGTGCACATAAAACATGTTTCTCTTAACTTTACTATCAATAACTTTAAATTACTTCAACTGCCGTACGCACAATAATTTTGATTATCGGACATATTCAAACTTTGTGGTTACATATCGCCGATATCCTTTGTTCGCACAAGGACAGATTCTCAAAAAGACAAATTCTCACAGATACTCATAAGGACAGATGCTCATAAAGACAAAGTACAGAAACTGAAAATAATGTTATGTATGTATGTATGTTATTATTAGTATATTTAAGAACATAAGGTATATGTATATAAGTATGAACACACTTTTTGGGGCCTCACTATGCCTATGTGCATCCTCTTGGTCCAGCAGCTTTCTCTTTTTGTGAAGGGGTTTATAATACACAGACGAAAGGTGCCTACTGTTGGACAGATCCTCTCCCTATAAATAAGGAAACACCATTGCTAGTGTGATAAGCTAAAAAAAATCGGAGATTAAGTTATGTTTAGCAAAATGCTGTTTAATTATTTAATATAATATTTAATAAGTATATAATGTAACAAATACTTTTCTAAAAAATACTACAATCAATAAAAATATATCCTAATATTTAAATATAACAAATATTTTTGCTTATCAAGTTACATCAAGTTTAAAAAATCTTATCCGATAGAAAAAAGGTACAGTGACGAAAAATTTATTTATTACATTTGGAAATATATTAATATAAATGTTATTTATAAATTATTATAGAAACTGCTAATAAAAATCTACTTACTTAAATCTACATAATAACGATTTTCATATTATCCCCACGTCGTCGTCGTCGAGATCATTTACTATAGGTACCTTTTATATTCGTCGGAAATTCTAAACTATTGAAATATGATATTAAATAATCAAATAAATATTCATATATATATATAAATATTCAGTACATTACGTTAATATAGAGACACTGTAAGAACGACGTATACGATCTGAAGTTCCACAATTTTGAGTTTTTTTATATTAAGTGATATAATATATTTAATATAAATCTATAAAGCGATACATAATTAGTATACTACTTTAATAAATTTTACAAGGTAGTTACTGATATTAATAAAATTATATTAAATTATAAAACACATTTATCTACATAAATATACGCTCAATTCAAAGTATCAGTTAGTGATTTGCGTGATTTCCTGCGGCATGTCCTTGAGAGGGATCAGTCTCGGAGGCTGTTTGCTGGAGCAGGTGCAGAAGCAGTTCTTGCCTTCCGGTCCGTTTGGCAGGATCAGCAGCTTCAAGTTAAGTGAAGTTTCCAGGCCTCGGGTGATTTCTGACAAGGAAAAGATAAAATTATTGAAAAGTAATAAAAACTATTAAGCGACCTGATAAATATTGCCTGACCGAGAACCGAATTTGGAAATGATGGAAATGATTAAAAATAAAAAACAATTAGAATTTGATGGTTTGAAAACTTTGACAATAGAGGGCTAGATTCACAAACTTATTGACGACTATTCAGTCCACCTGACAAAACATTTCAAAACATAAATAAGTACTCATTTATGACTAGCGGCACAGAGTACCTTTAGAGGTCCGTCCGCCGCTACGCTCGCTCGCGTTGTGTAAGATTTTCTCGCGGATGTATTTCCCGTAAAAAGTATTGTATGTGTTAATCCAGGTTACAAACTATCTTTATTCCAAATTTCATCCAAATCCGTTGAGTACTTTAAGCGTGAAGGCGGAACAAACATTCAAACATCTAAATATCCAAATACATTTTAACATCACATCATACTATCAGACTTCACACTAATATTATAAATGTGTAAATATAAGTATTTGGATGTTTGTTCCGCTTGTCACGCCTTAGCTGCTGAACGGATTTGGATGAAATTTGGAATGGAGATAGTTTGTACCTTGGATTAACACATAGGATTATTTTTACGGGAATACCTTACACAACGCGAGCGTAGCCGCGGGCGGACCGCTAGTTTATAATATTAGTGTGAAGTGTGATTTCAAACTAACCTCTCCTTCCTTGTTGGAATGCTAGCTTGCCTCCACTGCGTGGTTGCTCTGTCGTGGTCTCCTCCGCAGCTTGTTGTGGCTGCCCTGCCATTCCTGGCCGCGGTGTTTTGCTCTCTGAACTCCATTGCGTCTCGGACTCAAGTTGAGTACTAGTCTGGGTCGTTTGCTCTTCGGACTTAGTTACTGTTGTCTCTTGAGTTTCTTGATTCGAGTTTCTTTCATTTTGAACCTCCGTTTGCTCTTCTACAGAGTTACCCTGTTGACCAGGTGTGCCAGGAGAACCAGGTGATCCTGGACTGCCCGGTGATCCTGCTGTGCTAGGGGATCCTGTAGTACCAGACTCTGCATTAGTTGTCTGTTGTGATTGCTGATTATCTTTACTGTCTGCCTCTTCTTTTAATTGTTGTCGAATGTTGGATTCGTCATCTTGGGCAGAGTTTCCAGATTGACCAGGAGAACCTGATTGACCAGGTGAATCTTCTTGCGGTGGTTGTTCAGTTGTACTCTGCTGTTGCTCCGCTTCTTGTTCGGGTTTCGACAGATTGGTTTCTGAAAACGAGGTATTCTCATTACTGTTTTCAGACCTAGTAAATTCTGATTGCTTTCTTATTGTAATAACTTGTTTGTGTGGTTTTGTTCCTGCATGACCAGAATGGGTATGAGATTGCGTAGTCTTTACGCCGATGCTACCAGAGCGGTTCTTTTCAGATTGTTTAATTATCACAATTTTTTGACTATGTCTACGAGGAGTGGTAGTCTGAGATTGCGTGCTCGTACCTGTCTCTTGGTTGGCTGGTTGACTCGGTCCTGGCTGTCCTTGTAGTGAAGTTCTAGTCATTTCATAAGTATTAGATTCAGACTCTTGTCTCGTCTCTGAAGTTTCAGCTTGTTCTGTTTCTTGTGTTTGACTTGGTGATCCAGATTTTCCTTGAGGTTGTTCGTTAGAGACAGGTGACTGTGTAGTGTTGGGTTGCTCAGTTGTGGTTGTAATTTTCGGTTTTCCTTCTTGTATGCAATGTAGAGCACTGATTGTATCTGAGAAAAGTATGCAAGTATTCGATATTATAAATCTTTGTCCTTACTCGTTATAACAAATACATGCTCTTATCCTAAAAGGTTAGCTTACTTATTAAAGGGTTAACACTAGTCACGTTTATATTAAGGTATAATTTACTACCAACGAAATGGGGGCTACTAATATTTGCTCTCACAAGTCCTTTTCTTGAATATAACTCTATGTAGTGACTGTTTGCTTGTTGCCTAAAACGAGCTATATATATGTCGTGGCCATATCGTAGAATTGACCACATCATGAAACTTTCGATCATTTCATGAAATGGTCACATTTCATGAAATTTTCACTGTCCATTGGCCACATTATGATGTGCCTTGGCCAGATCAATAATAAGAAATCGTGACGATATGTTCAACTAAAACGCAGCTACTTTATGAAATGGTCAAGATTATTTGATCATGTCATAAAATTATTACATTTATTGCCGATAGAGGCTGGAAGCACTTTGTTTATGTACCAACATGGCGGCCGCGTTATTTCTCGCAGTGAAAAAGTAAATTATTCGGTATTAAAATGAGGAAGAAAAAAAGAGTTATGATGAAAAAGTACTCTGAAAATGTCTGTCGGACTTAGAGAACAATAAGTACCAAATATAATTTAGATTCTTATTAAATATTTCATGGATGCCCTATTTTCACGATATGGCCAATCGTGGACGACAAAATCGTTAAATGTTCACGATTTAATGATCTGGTCAAATTTAGTTGGCCACATGTCACCGTAAGATTGTGAACGCCGTTAGTTTATAATCTTACTCGCGATATTATAAACTTGAGATTTATAATCTTACGATGTCAAACCGTCAAATTGTGAACTGATAAAAAATTGGCATGCGACGGAACGCACCTTGCACGCTGATTGGTTAAAACGTTTGACGAGTCCAGGGCGGCTATTCTTGACTGTCATTCTGTAGGTAGCTACCACCAAAACCGACCATCAACCGACAATCAGGAACACGCTTCACAATTTTACGGTTTGACATCGTAAGATTATAAACTAACGTGAAATAATACGTAAAACTGTAAATGGTTGGTTTCAGTTGACAATTTTCCGTAAGTTTATAATATCGCGAGTAAGATTATAAACTAACGGCGTTCACAATCTTACGGTAACATATACATTGTACACACTTTTGCACGGTTACGACTCGCATGAAAATACAAGCAGGCTGATACATTACATTTTCTGTATAACTAGATTATGATAAATAATTATTATCATGACGTATGAAATAGAACTTATGAATAAGCAAGTTTTGTATCTTACCCGTGGTTCCTGTGGCTTGCTGTACTTTCTTCAGGGAGTCCAAGAAACCTGAAAACAAATATGTTTCAAATGTCTAGAAAATAATGTGTATGTATCTAAAATCAACTAGTGTCCCACCTTACTTCATTACAGTGTTTTATGAACGCGAATCATGGATCCAGGCACATACATACATCAGATCACGCTTATTCCTGGAAACCATTTAGCTCACTGAACTGTGGTCGGTTTCCAGAGTAACATTTTTAACAAGGAGTATAATAAAACACGATATTGCTTCATAAATCGTACCTGTGGTGGTTTCGGTAAATTCTTCAATTATGGTTATTATCTCATAGAAATCTGTAAATAAAAGAAAGTGTGTTACATATAAATGATTAATTTTTCATACGATTTGTATCCTGTTTTTTTCATTTTAGGTCAGTATGTTTAATATTTAATTTATAAAGATTTGTTCTCTTTTATTTTTATTTACAACCTCTTATTAATTATATTAATCTTATTCTATTTTATTTTTTATATTTTTTTAACAAGAAAATTTGTCTTACCAGTAACTTTGAAGGTTTCAAAAGCATACAGGATTTTGATGATATCTGCAAGGAAAGTTGAACGTTATAATACTATTGATTATCCTAAACGTTATTAATATATATATTTTTAATTTGTTTTCTTATACTCCTACCTTCCTTCGTCACTTCGCAGATGACCTCGACAGCTTGCATTGCATCTGTGAACATTATAATCAAAGGTATAAAACAGTATTTTTTGTAAGTAAAAGCACAGAAGACTACTTTTCACTCGGAGGAAATCCTCCGAGATTTTCCATCCCATCTATTCAAAAAGTAACGATTGTTTCGCTCCTCAGACCAAGGATCCGCCCAAAGTAGGTCTTAAAAGCCCACGGGCAGGAAAGTGTTTAGAATTTGGAACATTAATATTTGCTTATAATTCTGCGACTATGGAATACAAAATATTGTATGAAAAAAGTTACTGGCCAGTAAGGCATGGCTTTCAGCCAAATAAAAAAATGAAACGAATGAAAAATTCTCGAACTACGTAGGCCCGTCTTCTACTCCATGGCGGGTCTTCAATGGTGCATTGTAAATTATTTAAAATAATGAGTTCGTGTTTCGTATTGTTTCGTATATTTTAACACTTGAATATTTTAAAGCAGGCGAAATTAATAAAGGTATTCTCGAGTTGCTAAATGCATTATACTATATTTTTTTATTCATGGGATGAAAAACAGAATGTATAAACTCAGTCGCAATTATATTTTTCCTCGGGCGATGTACTTTGAATCCCTCACTGCACTCAGGATTCTACTTTAGAATCCTTCACCCCGCTCTGGATTTAAAATAGCGTCCTCGCCGTAAAAATACTCCTTTGCACCCTTGTCATAAAATCTACTATACTATTAGTTACTAGGGTATATTATTTTTAATTATCATCATAATTATAGCATATTATTTTTTATGGTAAATATACTTAAAATTAAAAAAATTAAAAATATTTAAAAAAATTATAATATATATTTAAAATTAAAAATTACACATTTTGTTTATTAAAGGTAATTTTATTTATATACATACATATAACCTGTGTTGGGATATATATATATATATACTTACTCTGCGTGTTGGTGACGTTAGTAAGCTTAGTGTTTGCGTCCTGGACTGTGGCGGAGTGTGTTGCTTTGAGTAAGCTCTCGAAGAAACCGACGTGATCCTTGCTTGACGTGTACTTGCTTAGGTTTTGGAAGAAGCTCAAAATGTCTGTTGGAAAAAACATAGTGGTTGAATAGTTATTTTATTTTAAATGTTCGTATGTAACACAAAATAAAAAGGTATCTTACCCTCCTCGCCAGTGATCGTTACATATATTTCAATTGTTTCATCAAGATCTGTAAAGAAAGTATACCATTGAAATGTTATTTAATTTGTATACCTACTATAGTGAGAAAATTTTACTTACTAAAGTACAATTAATTATACAGCCGACGGTTACTTTTCATACAAGTTTGTAGATACTTACTTTGTACGTTTGCGAATTTCATTAAACTGGTGAAAAAGTCCTTTATATCACGTCCACACTCCTGTGTCATCTTTTGCAATAACTCCAAAAATGCGTCTGAAAAATATTATTTTGCTATTAATGCTATTGCAGATGTGGCTGCTAGTATTTTTATTAAATAAAAAACCACTGTTTCGCTACAAAAAACAAAAGAAATTAAATACAAAGGAATGAAATTAAATTCGTCATCAATGGCAATGCCGCAATCATAGACCACTAAATATAGGGAATATGCACATTTTTTAAAAATTCATGAATCGAATTATTTCAAGTTCCAGATAAACACATAAAAAATATTTTTTCAAATATCTTGCTCAGATACAAAGTTATGAGGATCCAAGTTGATAGTTAGACAGAGAGGTCCGACCATGACCTGTGATGTCATATTCATATAAGTATCACGCGGGCCATACATCCGCCATAGAAAGTTTTGTTTTCGTAAGAGGAACAAAATATTTGTTTATAATGTTGTATCAAGTTTGTTTTTCGATCAATTTCGATTCTTTTTTTGTATACTTTCAGATGAACTATGAAAAAAACTAATATAAGTATTTTATATACATATTCCCTTTTGGTGGCATAACCGCCGGAAGTGTCCATGATTGGCTGGCAGAACAGAGTTGCTAATAAAGCCCGTATAGCGTCTTAATTTAATATTTTTGCCAGTTAAGTACAGATGGGACTGCAAAGTCAGATCGAATTAAGATGCAGATCATGTCTAGTAATTGTAGTAACACGTTCTGTAATTAAAATCACCGAAATTAGCACCTTTTTTCTGGCAAACAACCAACAAGAACACATTTTCGTACCTGTACAGCATGAAATTTACATCGTTTTGTTCCCGCCGTGTAGTGATAGTACCCGTCAAACTGAACAACTTTTGTGCTCTCCATACAAAATGGGTCGGTCGGGAGTCTCACTTTGTATGGAGACCAAAAATTTTTTTGTCGCAGGAAATTCTTTTTTCGAGAAAAGTTGTTCAGTTTGACGGGTACTATCACTACACGGCGGGAACAAAACGATGTAAATTTCACGATGTATGAAAAAAATAAAATAAAAAAAACTATATTCCATGCAACTCAGCAAAATATGCAGACAAAAGTTATATAATGACTAAAATATAGCTTGTAAGTAATGTATATTTAAAACTTACTTTGAGGTGAACATTTCAGAACTATAGCGATTGCTTGCTGTAGGGTTTGTGTCTGGGCGATTTGAATCAAGAACTGGAAGAATGCAATAGCATCTTGCTTAGTTAATTGGCTGACAATCTGAAGCACTTCCGTGATATCTGAAAAAGAATTTTAGTAATTTAGAATTAGCAAGATATTTATAAAACACACAAAATGTTTTTTGAAAATTGAAACGATTAGCTAAATGAAGTAATTCCAATAATAATCACCCGAGTTCTGGAACAATATTTGGAAGACTTGTTGCAGTTCCACGAAAGTAGTGGTGCCGGTCATCTGAGCCAGTTGCTGGTCGCGTTGGCTCAGCGGTGCCAGTGTGGTCGTCGTCGTGGTAGTGGTGGTGGTGGTTGTGGTCAACTGACATGGCTTTTTCTGTTGAATGTGCTGCATGGCCTTGATAGTGTTACTCTCGCCAGTGGCTTCTTCAAGTTTATGAATGAACTCGATGAAGGCTTAAAAATAAGAGATGAAGTGCGTTTTTGAATATGGAAAATTAAAATTTTTCTGTTGAATGTGCTGCATGGCCTTGATAGTGTTACTCTCGCCAGTGGCTTCTTCAAGTTTATGAATGAACTCGATGAAGGCTTAAAAATAAGAGATGAAGTGCGTTTATTAATATGGATAGTTAAACTTTTTCTGCTGAATGTGTTGCATGGCCTTGATAGTGTTACTCTCGCCAATGGCTTCTTCAAGTTTATGAATGAACTCGATGAAGGCTTAAAAATAAGAGATGAAGTGCGTTTATTAATATGGATAGTTAAACTTTTTCTGCTGAATGTGTTGCATGGCCTTGATAGTGTTACTCTCGCCAATGGCTTCTTCAAGTTTATGAATGAACTCGATGAAGGCTTAAAAATAAGACATGAAGTGCGTTTTTGAATATGGAAAATTAAAATTTTTCTGTTGAATGTGCTGCATGGCCTTGATAGTGTTACTCTCGTCAGTGGCTTTATCAAGTTTATGAATGGACTCGATGAAGGCTTAAAAATAAGAGATGAAGTGCGTTTTTGAATATGGATAGTTAAACTTTTTCTGTTGAATGTGCTGTATGGCCTTGATAGTGTTACTCTCGCTAGTTGCTTCTTCAAGTCTATGAATGGACTCGCTGAAAGCTTCAAGAGAAGATAACAGTTGAATATAACTATTAGTATTTGAATAAAAATATGGAAAGACTTACTCGTTGTTTTCGTGTATTCTTTACAAATAATAACGACTTGTGCGAAATCTGCAAATAAGAACAATACTTTCAATAAGCAAGTAGGTACTACTCCTGTTATACTTTATCAAATGCGGGAAATTTCACAATTATTTATTGCAAACATTTATGGATTAAAAAGAAAACAAATATATCTAAATGAATACACACCAACTTCAAATGTAGTAATTGTAATGAAGTACTGCACAATGTCTGTAGAAAAGATAAAACAACATTATACAAAATGGATTAGGCACATATTTTTTTAAGAATTTATATTTAAAAATATTTGGCAACCAACTTACCAACATCATCGCACAAAGTTGCAATGGTTTGCAGAACGATCTGGAGAGCTGCAAAATAAAGTCATTTTCAATACACCTTGCTCGAAAATTTAACTAACGAAGGCAGTAAACTGTGCGGTAAATGCGTTTTACTGCACTAGTGCGATTTTCATTACAATTTATTTTTAATTTATAAGGTCTCCATAATTGTTATTTAGCCAGGTTTTGTTGTTTACAATAATAAAAAAAATAATTGAATCGATTCTGACAAAGACTGCTCAGTATTTATGTTTTTTATTTCATTAAATTGTATTACAAATATTATCAGCCAAATAAAAATAAAAGTATAATTATCTCGATTTAACGAAGAATCGATTAGTTAGTAGAGGCTGAATAATCGTGAGAGCCTTTGCTCCATTTGTTAAGCTTATAAAATAGAAACCTATTATTGTTTTGAGGTTTGCGCTGATTTTATAAAATTTTAATTTCTGTGTTATAATTATTGTTGTCTTATGAGTGATCAAGTGTTGATATTTAATGATAAATGTGAATAGTACAGCAACTAAAACTGCGCGCGATATAATAAAGGTTTGTTTTTTCAACTTTTACATAAACAATTTTACCTATTAGTATCGTAGCTTTTGGAGGGGTAATTTTCTGAACCTAAATTTTAATTTTTGTTGTTAGTTTTCTCACAGTGTATTAAAAAACTTCGTACAACACACAGATCTTAGGTTTTATAACAAACTCGTGACATAATAAACCCTCGCCTGCGGCTCGGGCTTACAAAAGTCGCCTCGTTTGTAATTTGCCACCTACGATCCTCGTATCGTAATGTACTATTTTATGTTACAAAATTAATGAAATAGCTCGCATAATGTTAGTTCCACGATTGAAGAATTATTCGGCGGATCTTACTGTTTTCTTGAGTTGCTGTAGTTATCTGTTGGCAGGCTTGTTGAATTGTCGGAGTTCTTGCAGCATCCAAGAATGTTCGCAGGAACTTTAATACGTCTGTTTCTTTCGTATACTGCGATCTCCAGTCATTGTAATCAAATATATCTGTAAAATAGGTATTATTGTTTGATTAAAAGTAAAACAAATAAATGACAATAATTATTGATGATGCGAGTTATTTTCAGTGCAAAAATGGTGGCGAAAACTTACTTGGCAGTCCTGTGACACTTATAATTGTATCACGAACTTGTTGCAATGCTGAAAAGAAAATGAAATGACTCAGTAAAAATATACAAAACTTATAATAATCTATACACATAAGTACCACAGTGTTGCTCTCTGAAAATAAATAACACCAATATCACTCACTTGTAACATTACAGATTTGCACGCACTGAACGAAAAGTTCTAGCAAGTTCTGATGACCAGTTTTGGTGAAGATTGTTTGCAGATTCACTAGCATATTATCTGAAACGAAAAATGTATATTTAATCTTCAACAGGCTCATTAAGATCTTCACAGAAGTTTAAAGGAAAAGATAACTGAAATGTATCAATAACAATGTTTATATTGAAAGATGTATTCCACTTACCATTACATTGCGATGAAGTATAATTCTTAACGACTTCATTAGCCTGCTGCAGGTTTGCAGTTTCAGTCATTAGCAGCAACTGCTGGAAGAATGCGACCGCATCCTCTATGTTGAGCAGCTGACAGATCTGCTGGAGTACTTGATCAATATCTAAAACAAACGGTTGTTATACGTAAAGTATTTTTACACAAAGTGTCATTAATGTTATGGATGATATAAAGGTATAAATTAACTAATCAAAGGATACAGAATAAACTTAGCACAAATATTGTTATGTATCCTTGTATGTTATATAATATTATTGTAAACTCAGTACTCAGTACTCAGTTGAGATTACCTAGCTGTACGTGCACGTGATTGGTTAGCAATCTGGAATTAATCTATGAACTTACCTCTTTTGTCTTGCTTTGATTGTTGACTGTTGTGCTCGTCATTTAATAAAATAAAATAAATTAAGATACGTTTGTTTCATACCTGAGTTCTGGAACAATATTTGGAAGACTTGTTGCAATTCTTCGCGTGTCGTTGTGCCGGTGAGTTCACACAGTGCTTGCTCGGTCGCTGTTAGCGGCTTGACTGTCGTGGTTGTAGTCGTTGTCGTCGTTGTGGTTGTTGTCGTGGTGAATGTGCTCGGCAACCCTTTTTGTATGTGTTGAAGGCAGTCGACTGGGGTCGGTTCACCAGTCGCTACTTTCAACGTCTTCAGAGCTGTCAAGGCGTCTGGAATAACCGTTTTTATGGGTTTTTATTTTATTATTCATTGTTATACAGCACTGGTACTATTATTTTCTTTGATTGTTACTATCCATAGATAAACCAAAGTGTATTGTTGCCTTAGTCTTTTGTATTTCGAAGTATTTTTCTATTCAACTCTCATTTTCTTATTTTGTTGTGTTTTTAATTTATGTTTCTTAGAATTTTTATACATATTTAAAGATAGTATGACATATATTTTCAAACGTTTTCTTACCTGGAGCTCGTGTGTACGTTATAATGATAACTATTATTTGCTCCCAACCTGTTTAAAAATAAATAAAATGTAAATTGAGGTACAGTCTCCACTTAATTATATAATATACATACTTATTTATGGTGGTTACAACTTGTACATATAGGACCAAAAATACTTACTCTCTGATATTGTACTGAATGTGAAGAAGAAGATTTCAATATCTGCAAATACCAAAACAAAATAAATTAACGATATGTTAAAGCGCGCGCTTTCTTTATGTTAAAAAAGAGATTATAGTAAAATATTATGTAACACATTATCTTTATTTTATATATTCAAAATATATTTCTATAATAATCAAAAACACTAACCCTGGAAAAATATAATGGATAAAATTTAAGTTACACTTACCAATTTCCACAATACTGTACAGAACGTCAAAGGCCTCGAACAACGCTAAAATAAAATAATTATAAAGTAAAAAATGTTTTTTTAACACGTTTTTACGCACTAAAAAGTATAAAATAATTTTTATTGAGATTTTTACTAGTGTAATTACTCTTGTAGCACTTAAAACGAAAAACGTGGTGTGCATGGAATAGATATTCTAAAAAATAGAGAACATTTTAAGACGATATCCGATATTTTTATTTTTATGTATGAAAACGTAATGTATGAAAAAAATACTGTATTTATTTGTTTCTTTTCTTCAATGATTAACAATCAATAATATGTCGATAAAAATAGAAATCATTTTTCAATCAATGCTATAAATAGTTGGTACTCACTCTTGGTCTGTGTGAGTTGAGTCATTTTCTGGGTAAGTTCAGTCAGGTTTTTAGACTGTGTGTATTTGCACATGTTCAATACAAAGACAATGATGTCCTGGTTCTTCGTATATTTGTGGCACCGTTGGAGTATCTGGATGATACACTGCTCACCCACATTTTGTACCAAAACAACGTAAGCTTGAGCGATATCTGAAAGAGGACAGATACGATATTGGTATATTCAAAGTGCTGTTGATAAGTAATAAAAAATAATTTATAATGTTTTATTAACTTTGTAACTTTCAGTTGTAAAGATTCCTATTTATTTATTAACACAAGAAAATTACACTAACAAAACAAATCTGAAGAGAACTTCTAAAACCAATTTTAATACTTTTATTTAAAACAGAAAAGTACAGGAAATACGAGTCCTGTGGAGTTTCTTCCGGCTGTTCTTCTCCACAGCGAGCGTACATTTGTAGTGAACGTGCCAACCAACCAGGCACAAACTTCTTTTATCCTTTAACTAGCTATGAGTTTTACTAGCTTAGACGTCGAAAATTTATTTTGTTAAATCTTTCTTCAAATAAAGACATTTTTATCATTATCTTTATCGTAACCTCAGTTATTGTTACACTCTGTATTAAACTTACCAACTATTTGAAAAATAATAATATCACATAGTAGCATAAAATATGACGTCATTTATAAACACTTACTGTTAGTTCCAGTAATTTGCAGGAGTTTGCTGATGACATCTTGGATATCGCCGTGCCCTGATGCTTGCAGAATTTGAACGAAAAATTCAACCAAGTACACTGTTGACATAAAAAAAAGTGATAAAACTGAAAAATATTAATTAAAACTTACTTTGTTTATGTCTTCTAAAATGTTCTTACTATGTACCATGTAAAACACATTATTTTACCAGAATTATTTGATCTATACATATATTTTATTTATTTAATAAATGTAAGGTAGTAGGTAGGTAGGTAGGTAGGTAGTTAGTTACTTTCGTATACAACATCTAAATAATATATAATTTTCTTAGCTTGGGATTATAATAATAAATTGTGCCATAGATTTAACTCACGATTTTGACTTGAAAAGGTTTTGATGATGGTAGCGGCTTCCTGTAAAGTAGCAGTGCCAGTGACCTGCGGCACGAGTTGGAGGAACGACACTCCGTCGACGTTGAAGCTGCTCTGGATCTGCTGCAGCACCTGGACGTAGTCTGGAATTGGTAATATTTTAAAGCCTGAAGTCTTGTTTGTAATAAGTTTTTTTTAATTTTAATATTCAAAGTCTGTTGAATTCGCAATTTTAGTTTTACCGCAGTTCCAGTTTTTACAGTTTATTTAATTTTTCAAGATTAACAATCGTCATCATCATTACTTAGATTCGTTGTGAATTTGTGATGCGTGCTTGTTGTTATACAACGGCGTTGTACTTAAACAAATTTTAAAAGCAAGCATGTTCTTGGACAATGACATTTTAGACTCATTGCGAGTCATGCTTGTTCTCGTACACGACGTCATACTTAGGCTCATTGTGATGTATGCTTGTTCTAGAACAACGACATTTAGACTCATTATGCTTGTTTTTGTATAACGATGTTGTACTTAGTTAGACTCATCTCTCGGACGACGAAGTTCTAAAAAATAAACGAATCAATCTTGCTTTGAGTTCTAACCTCTAGCGATATAAGTATATTCATTCATTCATTCATTCTAGATTCAGTCATAGTGTAGGAGATTTGTTGCAACTCTTCGCTTGTCGTTGTGGCTGTGACTTATTTTCGACGTATGTTTGGTCTCAGAAAACGAAGTTATATTTAGACTTATTCTGACGCATGTTTGTTCTCAGAAAACGATGAACTACTTAAAAAAATAATTAATCATGTTTCTCACCTTCAGATCCAGTTATAGTGTAGAAGACTTGTTGCAATTCTTCGCGTGTCGTTGTGCCGGTGAGTTCACACAGTGCTTGCTCGGTCGCTGTTAGCGGTTTGACTGTCGTGGTTGTAGTCGTTGTCGTCGTTGTGGTTGTTGTCGTGGTGAATGTGCTCGGCAACCCTTTCTGTATGTGTTGAAGGCAGTCGACTGGGGTCGGTTCACCAGTCGCTACTTTCAACGTCTTCAAAGCTGTCAAGGCGTCTGGAATAACCGTTTTTATGTGTTTTATTTTATTACTGTCAGTTCGAATAGGACTTTTTCCCGTAAAAAGTATCTCAGGTTGCTAACTATTTCCATTCCAAATTCCATCCAAATCCGTTGAGTACTAAAGTACGTAGCGTTAAGGCGGAACAAACTTCCAAACATCCAATTATATTTTCACATTTATAATATGGTAGCAGTGGACTGCATTAGGCTGATTGATTGATTGAATATTACAGTGTGTTTCATTGTTCTAATATAAATTAAATATAGCACTGTTACCATTATTTTCTTTGATTGTTACCATAGATAAACCAATTTTTTAACCCCTTGACGGCTAATGGTTTAAATCTAAACCAAACCAAAAAGTTGAATGTTTGCATCCGTCATCCGGCTATTTGAGGCTTCATTTGAAATGTTCAGAGTGGGTTTTTGTATGGCAAGTTTATTTTATTTTAGTTTTTAGTGCTGGAATTCTGCTGCCGTCGTAGTGACTATAAAATACTTTCAAACGTTTTCTTACCTGGAGCTCGTGTGTACGTTATAATAATAACTATTATTTGCTCCCAACCTGTTTAAAAATAAATAAAATATTTAAGTATAGTCTCTACATAATGTTTAGTTAATTTTATGATGTACATACTTATTTATGGTGTATGTATATTAAAGGTTACAACTTGTACATATAGGACCAAAAATACTTACTCTCTGATATTGTACTGAATGTGAAGAAGAAGATTTCAATATCTGCAAATACCAAAACAAAATAAATTAAACGATATGTTAAAGCGCGCGCTTTCTTTATGTTAAAAAAAGATATAATAGCAAGATATTATTTAACACATTATTTATTTTATATACTTACTCAAAATGTATTGCTACAGTAATCAGAAAACACTAACCTTGGAAAAATATTTTGCATAAAATTTAAGATGAACTTACCAATTTCCACAATACTGTACAGAACGTCAAATGCCTCGAACAACGCTACAAAAAAATTATGTAATTGTAAGATTTATGTTTTAAGAAGGTAGCATAATTTCATAAATATATTTCCTATGAGTGTTAATTTTGATTTTACTATATTAAAATATGTTAAATATTAAAATAAAAGAAAATCAAAATACATTTTAAGACGAGTATTCGGTAATTTTATGTATAAAATTTTCAACTCTTCAATGAGTATGAAAACTTAAATATCCTGTATTTATTTATTTCTTTTCTTTAATGATTAACATAACAATCAATAAAAATAGAAATCATTTTTTAATCAATGCTATAAATAGTTGGTACTCACTCTTGGTCTGTGTGAGTTGAGTCATTTTCTGGGTAAGTTCAGTCAGGTTTTTAGACTGTGTGTATTTGCACATGTTCAATACAAAGACAATGATGTCCTGGTTCTTCGTATATTTGTGGCACCGTTGGAGTATCTGGATGATACACTGCTCACCCACATTTTGTACCAAAACAACGTAAGCTTGAGCGATATCTGAAAGAGGACAGATACGATATTCAATTCACCTTGCTCGAAAACTGAACTTATGAAGGCAGTAAACTGTGCGGTAAATGCGATTTAAAAAAGAAAAGTACAGAAGATACGAGTCCTGTGGAGTTTCTTCCGGATGTTCTTCTCCACAGCGAGCGTACATTTGTAGTGAACGTGCCAACCAACCAGGCACAAACTTCTTTTATCCTTTAACTAGCTATGAGTTTTACTAGCTTAGACGTCGAAAATTTATTTTGTTAAATCTTTCTTCAAATAAAGACATTTTTATCATTATCTTTATCGTAACCTCAGTTATTGTTACACTCTGTATTAAACTTACCAACTATTTGAAAAATAATAATATCACATAGTAGCATAAAATATGACGTCATTTATAAACACTTACTGTTAGTTCCAGTAATTTGCAGGAGTTTGCTGATGACATCTTGGATATCGCCGTGCCCTGATGCTTGCAGAATTTGAACGAAAAATTCAACCAAGTACACTGTTGACATAAAAAAAAGTGATAAAACTGAAAAATATTAATTAAAACTTACTTTGTTTATGTCTTCTAAAATGTTCTTACTATGTACCATGTAAAACACATTATTTTACCAGAATTATTTGATCTATACATATATTTTATTTATTTAATAAATGTAAGGTAGTAGGTAGGTAGGTAGGTAGGTAGTTAGTTACTTTCGTATACAACATCTAAATAATATATAATTTTCTTAGCTTGGGATTATAATAATAAATTGTGCCATAGATTTAACTCACGATTTTGACTTGAAAAGGTTTTGATGATGGTAGCGGCTTCCTGTAAAGTAGCAGTGCCAGTGACCTGCGGCACGAGTTGGAGGAACGACACTCCGTCGACGTTGAAGCTGCTCTGGATCTGCTGCAGCACCTGGACGTAGTCTGGAATTGGTAATATTTTAAAGCCTGAAGTCTTGTTTGTAATAAGTTTTTTTTTATTTTAATATTCAAAGTCTGTTGAATTCGCAATTTTAGTTTTACCGCAGTTCCAGTTTTTACAGTTTATTTAATTTTTCAAGATTAACAATCGTCATCATCATTACTTAGATTCGTTGTGAATTTGTGATGCGTGCTTGTTGTTATACAACGGCGTTGTACTTAAACAAATTTTAAAAGCAAGCATGTTCTTGGACAATGACATTTTAGACTCATTGCGAGTCATGCTTGTTCTCGTACACGACGTCATACTTAGGCTCATTGTGATGTATGCTTGTTCTAGAACAACGACATTTAGACTCATTATGCTTGTTTTTGTATAACGATGTTGTACTTAGTTAGACTCATCTCTCGGACGACGAAGTTCTAAAAAATAAACGAATCAATCTTGCTTTGAGTTCTAACCTCTAGCGATATAAGTATATTCATTCATTCATTCATTCTAGATTCAGTCATAGTGTAGGAGATTTGTTGCAACTCTTCGCTTGTCGTTGTGGCTGTGACTTATTTTCGACGTATGTTTGGTCTCAGAAAACGAAGTTATATTTAGACTTATTCTGAAGCATGTTTGTTCTCAGAAAACGATGAACTACTTAAAAAAATAATTAATCATGTTTCTCACCTTCAGATCCAGTTATAGTGTAGAAGACTTGTTGCAATTCTTCGCGTGTCGTTGTGCCGGTGAGTTCACACAGTGCTTGCTCGGTCGCTGTTAGCGGTTTGACTGTCGTGGTTGTAGTCGTTGTCGTCGTTGTGGTTGTTGTCGTGGTGAATGTGCTCGGCAACCCTTTCTGTATGTGTTGAAGGCAGTCGACTGGGGTCGGTTCACCAGTCGCTACTTTCAACGTCTTCAAAGCTGTCAAGGCGTCTGGAATAACCGTTTTTATGTGTTTTATTTTATTACTGTCAGTTCGAATAGGACTTTTTCCCGTAAAAAGTATCTCAGGTTGCTAACTATTTCCATTCCAAATTCCATCCAAATCCGTTGAGTACTAAAGTACGTAGCGTTAAGGCGGAACAAACTTCCAAACATCCAATTATATTTTCACATTTATAATATGGTAGCAGTGGACTGCATTAGGCTGATTGATTGATTGAATATTACAGTGTGTTTCATTGTTCTAATATAAATTAAATATAGCACTGTTACCATTATTTTCTTTGATTGTTACCATAGATAAACCAATTTTTTAACCCCTTGACGGCTAATGGTTTAAATCTAAACCAAACCAAAAAGTTGAATGTTTGCATCCGTCATCCGGCTATTTGAGGCTTCATTTGAAATGTTCAGAGTGGGTTTTTGTATGGCAAGTTTATTTTATTTTAGTTTTTAGTGCTGGAATTCTGCTGCCGTCGTAGTGACTATAAAATACTTTCAAACGTTTTCTTACCTGGAGCTCGTGTGTACGTTATAATAATAACTATTATTTGCTCCCAACCTGTTTAAAAATAAATAAAATATTTAAGTATAGTCTCTACATAATGTTTAGTTAATTTTATGATGTACATACTTATTTATGGTGTATGTATATTAAAGGTTACAACTTGTACATATAGGACCAAAAATACTTACTCTCTGATATTGTACTGAATGTGAAGAAGAAGATTTCAATATCTGCAAATACCAAAACAAAATAAATTAAACGATATGTTAAAGCGCGCGCTTTCTTTATGTTAAAAAAAGATATAATAGCAAGATATTATTTAACACATTATTTATTTTATATACTTACTCAAAATGTATTGCTACAGTAATCAGAAAACACTAACCTTGGAAAAATATTTTGCATAAAATTTAAGATGAACTTACCAATTTCCACAATACTGTACAGAACGTCAAATGCCTCGAACAACGCTACAAAAAAATTATGTAATTGTAAGATTTATGTTTTAAGAAGGTAGCATAATTTCATAAATATATTTCCTATGAGTGTTAATTTTGATTTTACTATATTAAAATATGTTAAATATTAAAATAAAAGAAAATCAAAATACATTTTAAGACGAGTATTCGGTAATTTTATGTATAAAATTTTCAACTCTTCAATGAGTATGAAAACTTAAATATCCTGTATTTATTTATTTCTTTTCTTTAATGATTAACATAACAATCAATAAAAATAGAAATCATTTTTTAATCAATGCTATAAATAGTTGGTACTCACTCTTGGTCTGTGTGAGTTGAGTCATTTTCTGGGTAAGTTCAGTCAGGTTTTTAGACTGTGTGTATTTGCACATGTTCAATACAAAGACAATGATGTCCTGGTTCTTCGTATATTTGTGGCACCGTTGGAGTATCTGGATGATACACTGCTCACCCACATTTTGTACCAAAACAACGTAAGCTTGAGCGATATCTGAAAGAGGACAGATACGATATTCAATTCACCTTGCTCGAAAACTGAACTTATGAAGGCAGTAAACTGTGCGGTAAATGCGATTTAAAAAAGAAAAGTACAGAAGATACGAGTCCTGTGGAGTTTCTTCCGGATGTTCTTCTCCACAGAGAGCGTACACTTGTAGTGAACGTGCCAACCAGGGACTATCATCTTTGTCCTTTAACTAGCTATGAGTTTTCACTAGCCTAAGCTAAACCTCGAAAAATTAATTTTGTTAAATCTTACTTCGAATAAATTCATTTTTATCATAATCTTTACCTCGGTTATTGTTACACTCCGTATTAAAGTAACCAACTGTTTGAAAAATAATAATATCACATAGTAGCATAAAATATGACGTCATTTATAAACACTTACTGTTAGTTCCAGTAATTTTCAGGAGTTTGCTGATGACATCTTGGATATCGCCGTGCCCTGATGCTTGCAGAATTTGAACGAAAAATTCAACCAAGTTCACTGTTGACATAAAAAAAAGTGATAAAACTGAAAAATATTAATTAAAACTTACTTTGTTTATGTCTTCTAAAATGTTCTTACTATGTACCATGTAAAACACATTATTTTACCATAATTATTTGATATATATATATATATCTATATATATATATATATCTATATACCTTACATTTATTAAATAAATAATATATATATATATATATTATTTATTTAATAAATGTAAGGTAGTAGGTAGGTAGGTAGGTAGGTAGTTACTTTCGTATACAACATCTAAATAATATATAATTTTCTTAGCTTGGGATTATAATAATAAATTGTGCCATAGATTTAACTCACGATTTTGACTTGAAAAGGTTTTGATGATGGTAGCGGCTTCCTGTAAAGTAGCAGTGCCAGTGACCTGCGGCACGAGTTGGAGGAACGACACTCCGTCGACGTTGAAGCTGCTCTGGATCTGCTGCAGCACCTGGACGTAGTCTGGAATTGGTAATATTTTAAAGCCTGAAGTCTTGTTTGTAATAAATTTATTTTAATTTTAATATTCAAAGTCTGTTGAATTCGCAATTTTAGTTTTACCGCAGTTCCAGTTTTTACAGTTTATTTAATTTTTCAAGATTAACAATCGTCATCATCATTACTTAGATTCGTTGTGAATTTGTGATGCGTGCTTGTTGCTATACAACGGCGTTGTACTTATACTAATTTTAAAAGCGAGCATGTTCTTGGACAATGACATTTTAGACTCATTGCGAGTCATGCTTGTTCTCGTACACGACGTCATACTTAGGCTCATTGTGATGTATGCTTGTTCTAGAACAACGACATTTAGACTCATTACGCTTGTTCTTGTATAACGATGTTGTACTTAGTTAGACTCATCTCTCGGACGACGAAGTTCTAAAAAATAAACGAATCAATCTTGCTTTGAGTTCTAACCTCTAGCGATATAAGTTTATTCATTCATTCATTCTAGATTCAGTTATAGTGTAGGAGATTTGTTGCAACTCTTCGCTTGTCGTTGTGGCTGTGACTTATTTTCGACGTATGTTTGGTCTCAGAAAACGAAGTTATATTTAGACTTATTCTAACGCATGTTTGTTCTCAGAAAACGTTAAACTACTTAAAAAAATAATTAATCATGTTTCTCACCTTCAGATCCAGTTATAGTGTAGAAGACTTGTTGCAATTCTTCGCGTGTCGTTGTGCCGGTGAGTTCACACAGTGCTTGCTCGGTCGCTGTTAGCGGTTTGACTGTCGTGGTTGTAGTCGTTGTCGTCGTTGTGGTTGTTGTCGTGGTGAATGTGCTCGGCAACCCTTTCTGTATGTGTTGAAGGCAGTCGACTGGGGTCGGTTCACCAGTTGCTACTTTCAACGTCTTCAGAGCTGTCAAGGCATCTGGAATAACCGTTTTTATGTGTTTTATTTTATTACTGTCGGTTGGAAAAGGACTTTTTCCGGTAAAAAGTATCCTTTATGATATGGTTATCCAGGTTGCTAACTATTTCCATTCCAAATTCCATCCAAATCCGTTGAGTACTTTAAGCGTTAAGGCGGAACAAACTTCCAAACATCCAATTATATTTTCACATTTATAATATTGTAGCAGTGGACTGCAATAGGCGGATTGATTGATTGAATATTACAGTGTGTTTCATTGTTCTAATATAAATTAAATATAGCACTGTTACCATTATTTTCTTTGATTGTTACCATAGATAAACCAATTTTTTAACCCCTTGACGGCTAATGGTTTAAATCTAAACCAAACCAAAAAGTTGAATGTTTGCATCCGCCATCCGGCTATTTGGGGCTTCATTTGAAATGTTCAGAGTGGGTTTTTGTATGGCAAGTTTATTTTATTTTTGTTTTTAGTGCTGGAATTCTGCTGCCGTCAAAGGGTAGTGACTATAAAATACTTTCAAACGTTTTCTTACCTGGAGCTCGTGTGTACGTTATAATAATAACTATTATTTGCTCCCAACCTGTTTAAAAATAAATAAAATATTTAAGTATAGTCTCTACATAATGTTTAGTTAATTTTATGATGTACATACTTATTTATGGTGTATGTATATTAAAGGTTACAACTTGTACATATAGGACCAAAAATACTTACTCTCTGATATTGTACTGAATGTGAAGAAGAAGATTTCAATATCTGCAAATACCAAAACAAAATAAATTAAACGATATGTTAAAGCGCGCGCTTTCTTTATGTTAAAAAAAGATATAATAGCAAGATATTATTTAACACATTATTTATTTTATATACTTACTCAAAATGTATTGCTACAGTAATCAGAAAACACTAACCTTGGAAAAATATTTTGCATAAAATTTAAGATGAACTTACCAATTTCCACAATACTGTACAGAACGTCAAATGCCTCGAACAATGCTACAAAAAAATTATGTAATTGTAAGATTTATGTTTTAAGAAGGTAGCATAATTTCATAAATATATTTCCTATGAGTGTTAATTTTGATTTTACTATATTAAAATATGTTAAATATTAAAATAAAAGAAAATCAAAATACATTTTAAGACGAGTATTCGGTAATTTTATGTATAAAATTTTCAACTCTTCAATGAGTATGAAAACTTAAATATCCTGTATTTATTTATTTCTTTTCTTTAATGATTAACATAACAATCAATAAAAATAGAAATCATTTTTTAATCAATGCTATAAATAGTTGGTACTCACTCTTGGTCTGTGTGAGTTGAGTCATTTTCTGGGTAAGTTCAGTCAGGTTTTTAGACTGTGTGTATTTGCACATATTCAATACAAAGACAATGATGTCCTGGTTCTTCGTATATTTGTGGCACCGTTGGAGTATCTGGATCATACACTGCTCACCCACATTTTGTACCAAAACAACGTAAGCTTGAGCGATATCTGAAAGAGGACAGATACGATATTCAATTCACCTTGCTCGAAAACTGAACTTATGAAGGCAGTAAACTGTGCGGTAAATGCGATTTAAAAAAGAAAAGTACAGAAGATACGAGTCCTGTGGAGTTGCTTCCGGATGTTCTTCTCCACAGTGAGCGTACACTTGTAGTGAACGTGCCAACCAGGGACTATCATCTTTGTCCTTTAACTAGCTATGAGTTTTCACTAGCCTAAGCTAAACCTCGAAAAATTAATTTTGTTAAATCTTACTTCGAATAAATTAATTTTTATCATAATCTTTACCTCGGTTATTGTTACACTCCGTATTAAAGTTACCAACTATTTGAAAAATAATAATATCACATAGTAGCATAAAATATGACGTCATTTATAAACACTTACTGTTAGTTCCAGTAATTTGCAGGAGTTTGCTGATGACATCTTGGATATCGCCGTGCCCTGATGCTTGCAGAATTTGAACGAAAAATTCAACCAAGTTCACTGTTGACATAAAAAAAAGTGATAAAACTGAAAAATATTAATTAAAACTTACTTTGTTTATGTCTTCTAAAATGTTCTTACTATGTACCATGTAAAACACATTATTTTACCAGAATTATTTGATCTATATATATACACCGTGTTCCCAGGCATATACATTAACTTTGCAGAGCGTTTCTATAGCTTCTACTAAACATATTTTACAATGGAACTTATTCTTAAAAACGCTTCGATTTAAAGTTATTTGTGACTTTATTTTATTCAATTTAATAAAGTATTACGTTATGAAATTACCTTTATTCGAGCTACATTGCCGCTTGGCTGAAAAACAAAATATTGAGGCCCTCGAGGCAATGCGCGGCGCGTCAGTATTCTTTGACAACAATACGACCTCTGAGTGGCCTCTTTCTCTGAGGATAAAGCTAGGTACCCCGAGATATGACAAAAATGTACAATTACGTCGTTATGGTTACCGAAGTTATTATTTACCTGTCATAAACTCAATTTGTCAATTTGTTATTTTTGGAAGTTTCGTAAATTTTCGAGCTTAAATAAAACCAAAAGTAAAGCCAAAGTACTTTGCTGACGTGCACGGCGTGCATGCAATTATGCCGTACGAGTATTCAACTCAGCACCAGGCTGATATTCATTATATCTATGGCTTCTGTGATGGAAATGCTGCAGCAGCTGTTCGAGAGTACCGACGGCGATTTCCTGGTTGCCGTACTCCTAATCTACGAACATTTATTACCATACACAGGAGATTTAGTGAGTTGGGTATCAGACCACATCGAACTGAAAGAGTAATTAATTTGAGTGTTGCATAAGAGAATAGGATTATGAAAATTATTATTGACGATCCGACACTCTCAACCAGATGCGTAGGAAGAATCGTAGGTGTAACCCATAAGCTAGTGTGGAAACTTTGGAGAAGATATGGTTTGCATCCATACCACTACAGAAAATCTCAAGGCCTTTTACCACCAGACCGTTTTTCAAGAATTACGTTTTGCCAGAAGTTGAATAATGAGCTGATACGTAATCCAATGCTGCTTCGAGAAATTCTTTGGATGGATGAATCTCAATTTACAAGAGCAGGAGTATTCAATTCAAAAAATCGAATTCAGTGGCTTGAGAGTAATCCAATCAAATTGAATTCTCCATAAACATGTGGGCTGGCGTTTTCAACAACCAACTGATTGGTCCTATCGAAATTCCTTACCGCCCAAATTTTGACAATTACTTGGAATTTTTAAGAAATATTACACACCTAGAATTTTTCGAAAACTTCTTGAAACTCTAAGAACCATGTGGCTGCAACATAATGGCGCTCCTGGTCATTATGGAGCACAAGTACGTGAATATTTAAATATGACATATCCTGGACGTTGGATTGGGCGGGGTAGTACAACTATCGCATGGCCAGCAAGATCCTGGATCTGACTCCTCTGGATTTTTACGTCTGGGGGACTTTAAAAGACAAGGTCTACTCAGAGCAGATTCAGAGCCGTGAGGAACTGCTCCAAAAAATCAATAGAGCTGCAAAAGATATGCGGCAAATGCGCGTTAATTTGAATGGGCAAATTAGAACCCGTTTGAGCGTTTGCATTGAAACAGGAGGTGGTCATTTTGAAAACTATTTACATTAAATTTTATACGTTCTTTTCTTGGGATGGTTTTTCTTTTAGGCAATTGCGATTTATTATTCATGCATGACCGCTTTAGTATTCACTGGCAATAGTCTAACTAGCGCAAAAGGATCCTAAGATCCTAGGATATTATAGGGATATCGATACTACAAAATTTCCTTTGGGGAACTGCCTCTATTGCAGTTTGGTTAACCATTGTAGGCCTAATTACCCGATTGTCTAACAAGTAAGATGATTTCGTCACCGCATATCAATGGGTTTGATATGCGGTGACGAAATCATGGTAATGGGTTACCTGATAAGATAAATACTCTTTTGATTAAAAAAAGTCATAAACATGATTTTCTTTCTTTATTTTTGTTTATTATTAAAGTGACTGATAAACATTCTTTTTATTACAAAAAAAGGCCATAGACAAATTTGAGGACCGAGTTGAGGACTAACATCTAGAGGTAGTGTCAATAAGTTTATGCGCACCAAAACTTGTAAATCAAATTGCGACGTTGCCATCTCGTACAAAGAGTTATGCATAATGGATAGTTAACTTGAAGGCATTTAGTTTGTATGAAAATGACAAAAAAGGTAAAAATAAAAATTCATAATTGTGTCCATAATGAGAAATGACTATTTCAATGGTCTGAATAGCATGCCAAAGTTAGTGTATATCACTGAGAACACGGTGTATATATATATTTTTTTTATTTATTTAATAAATGTAAGGTAGTAGGTAGGTAGGTAGGTAGGTAGTTACTTTCGTATACAACATCTAAATAATATATAATTTTCTTAGCTTGGGATTATAATAATAAATTGTGCCATAGATTTAACTCACGATTTTGACTTGAAAAGGTTTTGATGATGGTAGCGGCTTCCTGTAAAGTAGCAGTGCCAGTGACCTGCGGCACGAGTTGGAGGAACGACACTCCGTCGACGTTGAAGCTGCTCTGGATCTGCTGCAGCACCTGGACGTAGTCTGGAATTGGTAATATTTTAAAGCCTGAAGTCTTGTTTGTAATAAGTTTTTTTTTATTTTAATATTCAAAGTCTGTTGAATTCGCAATTTTAGTTTTACCGCAGTTCCAGTTTTTACAGTTTATTTAATTTTTCAAGATTAACAATCGTCATCATCATTACTTAGATTCGTTGTGAATTTGTGATGCGTGCTTGTTGTTATACAACGGCGTTGTACTTAAACAAATTTTAAAAGCAAGCATGTTCTTGGACAATGACATTTTAGACTCATTGCGAGTCATGCTTGTTCTCGTACACGACGTCATACTTAGGCTCATTGTGATGTATGCTTGTTCTAGAACAACGACATTTAGACTCATTATGCTTGTTTTTGTATAACGATGTTGTACTTAGTTAGACTCATCTCTCGGACGACGAAGTTCTAAAAAATAAACGAATCAATCTTGCTTTGAGTTCTAACCTCTAGCGATATAAGTATATTCATTCATTCATTCATTCTAGATTCAGTTATAGTGTAGGAGATTTGTTGCAACTCTTCGCTTGTCGTTGTGGCTGTGACTTATTTTCGACGTATGTTTGGTCTCAGAAAACGAAGTTATATTTAGACTTATTCTGATGCATGTTTGTTCTCAGAAAACGATGAACTACTTAAAAAAATAATTAATCATGTTTCTCACCTTCAGATCCAGTTATAGTGTAGAAGACTTGTTGCAATTCTTCGCGTGTCGTTGTGCCGGTGAGTTCACACAGTGCTTGCTCGGTCGCTGTTAGCGGTTTGACTGTCGTGGTTGTAGTCGTTGTCGTCGTTGTGGTTGTTGTCGTGGTGAATGTGCTCGGCAACCCTTTTTGTATGTGTTGAAGGCAGTCGACTGGGGTCGGTTCACCAGTCGCTACTTTCAACGTCTTCAAAGCTGTCAAGGCGTCTGGAATAACCGTTTTTATGTGTTTTATTTTATTACTGTCAGTTCGAATAGGACTTTTTCCCGTAAAAAGTATCCTTTATGATATGGTTATCCAGGTTGCTAACTATCTCCATTCCAAATTCCATCCAAATCCGTTGTGTACGTTGCGTTAAGGCGGAACAAACTTCCAAACATCCAATTATATTTTCACATTTATAATATTGTAGCAGTGGACTGCAATAGGCTGATTGATTGATTGAATATTACAGTGTGTTTCATTGTTCTAATATAAATTAAATATAGCACTGTTACCATTATTTTCTTTGATTGTTACCATAGATAAACCAATTTTTTAACCCCTTGACGGCTAATGGTTTAAATCTAAACCAAACCAAAAAGTTGAATGTTTGCATCCGTCATCCGGCTATTTGAGGCTTCATTTGAAATGTTCAGAGTGGGTTTTTGTATGGCAAGTTTATTTTATTTTAGTTTTTAGTGCTGGAATTCTGCTGCCGTCAAAGGGTAGTGACTATAAAATACTTTCAAACGTTTTCTTACCTGGAGCTCGTGTGTACGTTATAATAATAACTATTATTTGCTCCCAACCTGTTTAAAAATAAATAAAATATTTAAGTATAGTCTCCACATAATGTTTAGTTAATTTTATGATGTACATACTTATTTATGGTGTATGTATATTAAAGGTTACAACTTGTACATATAGGACCAAAAATACTTACTCTCTGATATTGTACTGAATGTGAAGAAGAAGATTTCAATATCTGCAAATACCAAAACAAAATAAATTAAACGATATGTTAAAGCGCGCGCTTTCTTTATGTTAAAAAAAGATATAATAGCAAGATATTATTTAACACATTATTTATTTTATATACTTACTCAAAATGTATTGCTACAGTAATCAGAAAACACTAACCTTGGAAAAATATTTTGCATAAAATTTAAGATACACTTACCATTTTCCACAATACTGTACAGAACGTCAAATGCCTCGAACAACGCTACAAAAAAATTATGTAATTGTAAGATTTATGTTTTAAGAAGGTAGCATAATTTCATAAATATATTTCCTATGAGTGTTAATTTTGATTTTACTATATTAAAATATGTTAAATATTAAAATAAATGAAAATCAAAATACATTTTAAGACGAGTAATCGGTAATTTTATATATAAAATTTTCAACTCTTCAATGAGTATGAAAACTTAAATATCCTGTATTTATTTATTTCTTTTCTTTAATGATTAACATAACAATCAATAAAAATAGAAATCATTTTTTAATCAATGCTATAAATAGTTGGTACTCACTCTTGGTCTGTGTGAGTTGAGTCATTTTCTGGGTAAGTTCAGTCAGGTTTTTAGACTGTGTGTATTTGCACATGTTCAATACAAAGACAATGATGTCCTGGTTCTTCGTATATTTGTGGCACCGTTGGAGTATCTGGATGATACACTGCTCACCCACATTTTGTACCAAAACAACGTAAGCTTGAGCGATATCTGAAAGAGGACAGATACGATATTCAATTCACCTTGCTCGAAAACTGAACTTATGAAGGCAGTAAACTGTGCGGTAAATGCGATTTAAAAAAGAAAAGTACAGAAGATACGAGACCTGTGGAGTTTCTTCCGGATGTTCTTCTCCACAGAGAGCGTACACTTGTAGTGAACGTGCCAACCAGGGACTATCATCTTTGTCCTTTAACTAGCTATGAGTTTTCACTAGCCTAAGCTAAACCTCGAAAAATTAATTTTGTTAAATCTTACTTCGAATAAATTCATTTTTATCATAATCTTTACCTCGGTTATTGTTACACTCCGTATTAAACTTACCAACTATTTGAAAAATAATAATATCACATAGTAGCATAAAATATGACGTCATTTATAAACACTTACTGTTAGTTCCAGTAATTTGCAGGAGTTTGCTGATGACATCTTGGATATCGCCGTGCCCTGATGCTTGCAGAATTTGAACGAAAAATTCAACCAAGTACACTGTTGACATAAAAAAAAGTGATAAAACTGAAAAATATTAATTAAAACTTACTTTGTTTATGTCTTCTAAAATGTTCTTACTATGTACCATGTAAAACACATTATTTTACCAGAATTATTTTATCTATATATATATTTTATTTATTTAATAAATGTAAGGTAGTAGGTAGGTAGGTAGGTAGGTAGGTAGGTAGTTACTTTCGTATACAACATCTAAATAATATATAATTTTCTTAGCTTGGGATTATAATAATAAATTGCGCCATAGATTTAACTCACGATTTTGGCTTGAAAAGGTTTTGATGATGGTAGCGGCTTCCTGTAAAGTAGCAGTGCCAGTGACCTGCGGCACGAGTTGGAGGAACGACACTCCGTCGACGTTGAAGCTGCTCTGGATCTGCTGCAGCACCTGGACGTAGTCTGGAATTGGTAATATTTTAAAGCCTGAAGTCTTGTTTGTAATAAGTTTATTTTAATTTTAATATTCAAAGTCTGTTGAATTCGCAATTTTAGTTTTACCGCAGTTCCAGTTTTTACAGTTTATTTAATTTTTCAAGATTAACAATCGTCATCATCATTACTTAGATTCGTTGTGAATTTGTGATGCGTGCTTGTTGTTATACAACGGCGTTGTACTTATACTAATTTTAAAAGCGAGCATGTTCTTGGACAATGACATTTTAGACTCATTGCGAGTCATGCTTGTTCTCGTACACGACGTCATACTTAGGCTCATTGTGATGTATGCTTGTTCTAGAACAACGACATTTAGACTCATTACGCTTGTTCTTGTATAACGATGTTGTACTTAGTTAGACTCATCTCTCGGACGACGAAGTTCTAAAAAATAAACGAATCAATCTTGCTTTGAGTTCTAACCTCTAGCGATATAAGTATATTCATTCATTCATTCTAGATTCAGTTATAGTGTAGGAGATTTGTTGCAACTCTTCGCTTGTCGTTGTGGCTGTGACTTATTTTCGACGTATGTTTGGTCTCAGAAAACGAAGTTATATTTAGACTTATTCTAACGCATGTTTGTTCTCAGAAAACGTTGAACTACTTAAAAAAATAATTAATCATGTTTCTCACCTTCAGATCCAGTTATAGTGTAGAAGACTTGTTGCAATTCTTCGCGTGTCGTTGTGCCGGTGAGTTCACACAGTGCTTGCTCGGTCGCTGTTAGCGGTTTGACTGTCGTGGTTGTAGTCGTTGTCGTCGTTGTGGTTGTTGTCGTGGTGAATGTGCTCGGCAACCCTTTCTGTATGTGTTGAAGGCAGTCGACTGGGGTCGGTTCACCAGTCGCTACTTTCAACGTCTTCAAAGCTGTCAAGGCGTCTGGAATAACCGTTTTTATGTGTTTTATTTTATTACTGTCAGTTCGAATAGGACTTTTTCCCGTAAAAAGTATCCTTTATGATATGGTTATCCAGGTTGCTAACTATTTCCATTCCAAATTCCATCCAAATCCGTTGAGTACTAAAGTACGTAGCGTTAAGGCGGAACAAACTTCCAAACATCCAATTATATTTTCACATTTATAATATTGTAGCAGTGGACTGCAATAGGCTGATTGATTGATTGAATATTACAGTGTGTTTCATTGTTCTAATGTAAATTAAATATAGCACTGTTACCATTATTTTCTTTGATTGTTACCATAGATAAACCAATTTTTTAACCCCTTGACGGCTAATGGTTTAAATCTAAACCAAACCAGAAAGTTGAATGTTTGCATCCGTCATCCGGCTATTTGAGGTTTCATTTGAAATGTTCAGAGTGGGTTTTTGTATGGCAAGTTTATTTTATTTTAGGTTTTAGTGCTGGTATTCTGCTGCCGTCAAAGGGTAGTGACTATAAAATACTTTCAAACGTTTTCTTACCTGGAGCTCGTGTGTACGTTATAATAATAACTATTATTTGCTCCCAACCTGTTTAAAAATAAATAAAATATTTAAGTATAGTCTCTACATAATGTTTAGTTAATTTTATGATGTACATACTTATTTATGGTGTATGTATATTAAAGGTTACAACTTGTACATATAGGACCAAAAATACTTACTCTCTGATATTGTACTGAATGTGAAGAAGAAGATTTCAATATCTGCAAATACCAAAACAAAATAAATTAAACGATATGTTAAAGCGCGCGCTTTCTTTATGTTAAAAAAAGATATAATAGCAAGATATTATTTAACATATTATCTATTTTATATACTTACTCAAAATGTATTGATACAGTAATCAGAAAACACTAACCTTGGAAAAATATTTTGCATAAAATTTAAGATACACTTACCATTTTCCACAATACTGTACAGAACGTCAAATGCCTCGAACAACGCTACAATAAAAATATATAATTGTAAGATTTATGTTTTAAGAAGGTAGCATAATTTCATAAATATATTTCCTATGAGTGTTAATTTTGATTTTACTATATTAAAATATGTTAAATATTAAAATAAATGAAAATCAAAATACATTTTAAGACGAGTAATCGGTAATATTATGTATAAAATTTTCAACTCTTCAATGAGTATGAAAACTTAAATATCCTGTATTTATTTATTTCTTTTCTTTAATGATTAACATAACAATCAATAAAAATAGAAATCATTTTTTAATCAATGCTATAAATAGTTGGTACTCACTCTTGGTCTGTGTGAGTTGAGTCATTTTCTGGGTAAGTTCAGTCAGGTTTTTAGACTGTGTGTATTTGCACATGTTCAATACAAAGACAATGATGTCCTGGTTCTTCGTATATTTGTGGCACCGTTGGAGTATCTGGATGATACACTGCTCACCCACATTTTGTACCAAAACAACGTAAGCTTGAGCGATATCTGAAAGAGGACAGATACGATATTCAATTCACCTTGCTCGAAAACTGAACTTATGAAGGCAGTAAACTGTGCGGTAAATGCGATTTAAAAAAGAAAAGCACAGAAGATACGAGTCCTGTGGAGTTTCTTCCGGATGTTCTTCTCCACAGAGAGCGTACACTTGTAGTGAACGTGCCAACCAGGGACTATCATCTTTGTCCTTTAACTAGCTATGAGTTTTCACTAGCCTAAGCTAAACCTTGAAAAATTAATTTTGTTAAATCTTACTTCGAATAAATTCATTTTTATCACAATCTTTACCTCGGTTATTGTTACACTCCGTATTAAACTTACCAACTATTTGAAAAATAATAATATCACATAGTAGCATAAAATATGACGTCATTTATAAACACTTACTGTTAGTTCCAGTAATTTGCAGGAGTTTGCTGATGACATCTTGGATATCGCCGTGCCCTGATGCTTGCAGAATTTGAACGAAAAATTCAACCAAGTACACTGTTGACATAAAAAAAAGTGATAAAACTGAAAAATATTAATTAAAACTTACTTTGTTTATGTCTTCTAAAATGTTCTTACTATGTACCATGTAAAACACATTATTTTACCAGAATTATTTGATCTATACATATATTTTATTTATTTAATAAATGTAAGGTAGTAGGTAGGTAGGTAGGTAGGTAGTTACTTTCGTATACAACATCTAAATAATATATAATTTTCTTTGCTTGGGATTATAATAATAAATTGTGCCATAGATTTAACTCACGATTTTGACTTGAAAAGGTTTTGATGATGGTAGCGGCTTCCTGTAAAGTAGCAGTGCCAGTGACCTGCGGCACGAGTTGGAGGAACGACACTCCGTCGACGTTGAAGCTGCTCTGGATCTGCTGCAGCACCTGGACGTAGTCTGGAATTGGTAATATTTTAAAGCCTGAAGTCTTGTTTGTAATAAGTTTATTTTAATTTTAATATTCAAAGTCTGTTGAATTCGCAATTTTAGTTTTACCGCAGTTCCAGTTTTTACAGTTTATTTAATTTTTCAAGATTAACAATCGTCATCATCATTACTTAGATTCGTTGTGAATTTGTGATGCGTGCTTGTTGTTATACAACGGCGTTGTACTTATACTAATTTTAAAAGCGAGCATGTTCTTGGACAATGACATTTTAGACTCATTGCGAGTCATGCTTGTTCTCGTACACGACGTCATACTTAGGCTCATTGTGATGTATACTTGTTCTAGAACAACGACATTTAGACTCAGTATGCTTGTTTTTGTATAACGATGTTGTACTTAGTTAGACTCATCTCTCGGACGACGAAGTTCTAAAAAATAAACGAATCAATCTTGCTTTGAGTTCTAACCTCTAGCGATATAAGTATATTCATTCATTCATTCATTCTAGATTCAGTTATAGTGTAGGAGATTTGTTGCAACTCTTCGCTTGTCGTTGTGGCTGTGACTTATTTTCGACGTATGTTTGGTCTCAGAAAACGAAGTTATATTTAGACTTATTCTGATGCATGTTTGTTCTCAGAAAACGATGAACTACTTAAAAAAATAATTAATCATGTTTCTCACCTTCAGATCCAGTTATAGTGTAAAAGACTTGTTGCAATTCTTCGCGTGTCGTTGTGCCGGTGAGTTCACACAGTGCTTGCTCGGTCGCTGTTAACGGTTTGACTGTCGTGGTTGTAGTCGTTGTCGTCGTTGTGGTTGTTGTCGTGGTGAATGTGCTCGGCAACCCTTTCTGTATGTGTTGAAGGCAGTCGACTGGGGTCGGTTCACCAGTCGCTACTTTCAACGTCTTCAAAGCTGTCAAGGCGTCTGGAATAACCGTTTTTATGTGTTTTATTTTATTACTGTCAGTTCGAATAGGACTTTTTCCAGTAAAAAGTATCTCAGGTTGCTAACTATTTCCATTCCAAATTCCATCCAAATCCGTTGAGTACTAAAGTACGTAGCGTTAAGGCGGAACAAACTTCCAAACATCCAATTATATTTTCACATTTATAATATGGTAGCAGTGGACTGCATTAGGCTGATTGATTGATTGAATATTACAGTGTGTTTCATTGTTCTAATATAAATTAAATATAGCACTGTTACCATTATTTTCTTTGATTGTTACCATAGATAAACCAATTTTTTAACCCCTTGACGGCTAATGGTTTAAATCTAAACCAAACCAAAAAGTTGAATGTTTGCATCCGTCATCCGGCTATTTGAGGCTTCATTTGAAATGTTCAGAGTGGGTTTTTGTATGGCAAGTTTATTTTATTTTAGTTTTTAGTGCTGGAATTCTGCTGCCGTCAAAGGGTAGTGACTATAAAATACTTTCAAACGTTTTCTTACCTGGAGCTCGTGTGTACGTTATAATAATAACTATTATTTGCTCCCAACCTGTTTAAAAATAAATAAAATATTTAAGTATAGTCTCTACATAATGTTTAGTTAATTTTATGATGTACATACTTATTTATGGTGTATGTATATTAAAGGTTACAACTTGTACATATAGGACCAAAAATACTTACTCTCTGATATTGTACTGAATGTGAAGAAGAAGATTTCAATATCTGCAAATACCAAAACAAAATAAATTAAACGATATGTTAAAGCGCGCGCTTTCTTTATGTTAAAAAAAGATATAATAGCAAGATATTATTTAACACATTATTTATTTTATATACTTACTCAAAATGTATTGCTACAGTAATCAGAAAACACTAACCTTGGAAAAATATTTTGCATAAAATTTAAGATACACTTACCATTTTCCACAATACTGTACAGAACGTCAAATGCCTCGAACAACGCTACAATAAAAATATATAATTGTAAGATTTATGTTTTAAGAAGGTAGCATAATTTCATAAATATATTTCCTATGAGTGTTAATTTTGATTTTACTATATTAAAATATGTTAAATATTAAAATAAATGAAAATCAAAATACATTTTAAGACGAGTAATCGGTAATTTTATATATAAAATTTTCAACTCTTCAATGAGTATGAAAACTTAAATATCCTGTATTTATTTATTTCTTTTCTTTAATGATTAACATAACAATCAATAAAAATAGAAATCATTTTTTAATCAATGCTATAAATAGTTGGTACTCACTCTTGGTCTGTGTGAGTTGAGTCATTTTCTGGGTAAGTTCAGTCAGGTTTTTAGACTGTGTGTATTTGCACATGTTCAATACAAAGACAATGATGTCCTGGTTCTTCGTATATTTGTGGCACCGTTGGAGTATCTGGATGATACACTGCTCACCCACATTTTGTACCAAAACAACGTAAGCTTGAGCGATATCTGAAAGAGGACAGATACGATATTCAATTCACCTTGCTCGAAAACTGAACTTATGAAGGCAGTAAACTGTGCGGTAAATGCGATTTAAAAAAGAAAAGTACAGAAGATACGAGACCTGTGGAGTTTCTTCCGGATGTTCTTCTCCACAGAGAGCGTACACTTGTAGTGAACGTGCCAACCAGGGACTATCATCTTTGTCCTTTAACTAGCTATGAGTTTTCACTAGCCTAAGCTAAACCTCGAAAAATTAATTTTGTTAAATCTTACTTCGAATAAATTCATTTTTATCATAATCTTTACCTCGGTTATTGTTACACTCCGTATTAAACTTACCAACTATTTGAAAAATAATAATATCACATAGTAGCATAAAATATGACGTCATTTATAAACACTTACTGTTAGTTCCAGTAATTTGCAGGAGTTTGCTGATGACATCTTGGATATCGCCGTGCCCTGATGCTTGCAGAATTTGAACGAAAAATTCAACCAAGTACACTGTTGACATAAAAAAAAGTGATAAAACTGAAAAATATTAATTAAAACTTACTTTGTTTATGTCTTCTAAAATGTTCTTACTATGTACCATGTAAAACACATTATTTTACCAGAATTATTTTATCTATATATATATTTTATTTATTTAATAAATGTAAGGTAGTAGGTAGGTAGGTAGGTAGGTAGGTAGGTAGTTACTTTCGTATACAACATCTAAATAATATATAATTTTCTTAGCTTGGGATTATAATAATAAATTGCGCCATAGATTTAACTCACGATTTTGGCTTGAAAAGGTTTTGATGATGGTAGCGGCTTCCTGTAAAGTAGCAGTGCCAGTGACCTGCGGCACGAGTTGGAGGAACGACACTCCGTCGACGTTGAAGCTGCTCTGGATCTGCTGCAGCACCTGGACGTAGTCTGGAATTGGTAATATTTTAAAGCCTGAAGTCTTGTTTGTAATAAGTTTATTTTAATTTTAATATTCAAAGTCTGTTGAATTCGCAATTTTAGTTTTACCGCAGTTCCAGTTTTTACAGTTTATTTAATTTTTCAAGATTAACAATCGTCATCATCATTACTTAGATTCGTTGTGAATTTGTGATGCGTGCTTGTTGTTATACAACGGCGTTGTACTTAAACTAATTTTAAAAGCGAGCATGTTCTTGGACAATGACATTTTAGACTCATTGCGAGTCATGCTTGTTCTCGTACACGACGTCATACTTAGGCTCATTGTGATGTATGCTTGTTCTAGAACAACGACATTCAGACTCATTATGCTTGTTCTTGTATAACGATGTTGTACTTAGTTAGACTCATCTCTCGGACGACGAAGTTCTAAAAAATAAACGAATCAATCTTGCTTTGAGTTCTAACCTCTAGCGATATAAGTATATTCATTCATTCATTCATTCTAGATTCAGTCATAGTGTAGGAGATTTGTTGCAACTCTTCGCTTGTCGTTGTGGCTGTGACTTATTTTCGACGTATGTTTGGTCTCAGAAAACGAAGTTATATTTAGACTTATTCTGATGCATGTTTGTTCTCAGAAAACGATGAACTACTTAAAAAATAATTAATCATGTTTCTCACCTTCAGATCCAGTTATAGTGTAGAAGACTTGTTGCAATTCTTCGCGTGTCGTTGTGCCGGTGAGTTCACACAGTGCTTGCTCGGTGGCTGTTAGCGGTTTGACTGTCGTGGTTGTAGTCGTTGTCGTCGTTGTGGTTGTTGTCGTGGTGAATGTACTCGGCAACCCTTTCTGTATGTGTTGAAGGCAGTCGACTGGGGTCGGTTCACCAGTCGCTACTTTCAACGTCTTCAAAGCTGTCAAGGCGTCTGGAATAACCGTTTTTATGTGTTTTATTTTATTACTGTCAGTTCGAATAGGACTTTTTCCCGTAAAAAGTATCCTTTATGATATGGTTATCCAGGTTGCTAACTATTTCCATTCCAAATTCCATCCAAATCCGTTGAGTACTAAAGTACGTAGCGTTAAGGCGGAACAAACTTCCAAACATCCAATTATATTTTCACATTTATAATATTGTAGCAGTGGACTGCAATAGGCTGATTGATTGATTGAATATTACAGTGTGTTTCATTGTTCTAATGTAAATTAAATATAGCACTGTTACCATTATTTTCTTTGATTGTTACCATAGATAAACCAATTTTTTAACCCCTTGACGGCTAATGGTTTAAATCTAAACCAAACCAGAAAGTTGAATGTTTGCATCCGTCATCCGGCTATTTGAGGTTTCATTTGAAATGTTCAGAGTGGGTTTTTGTATGGCAAGTTTATTTTATTTTAGGTTTTAGTGCTGGTATTCTGCTGCCGTCAAAGGGTAGTGACTATAAAATACTTTCAAACGTTTTCTTACCTGGAGCTCGTGTGTACGTTATAATAATAACTATTATTTGCTCCCAACCTGTTTAAAAATAAATAAAATATTTAAGTATAGTCTCTACATAATGTTTAGTTAATTTTATGATGTACATACTTATTTATGGTGTATGTATATTAAAGGTTACAACTTGTACATATAGGACCAAAAATACTTACTCTCTGATATTGTACTGAATGTGACGAAGAAGATTTCAATATCTGCAAATACCAAAACAAAATAAATTAAACGATATGTTAAAGCGCGCGCTTTCTTTATGTTAAAAAAAGATATAATAGCAAGATATTATTTAACATATTTTCTATTTTATATACTTACTCAAAATGTATTGATACAGTAATCAGAAAACACTAACCTTGGAAAAATATTTTGCATAAAATTTAAGATACACTTACCATTTTCCACAATACTGTACAGAACGTCAAATGCCTCGAACAACGCTACAATAAAAATATATAATTGTAAGATTTATGTTTTAAGAAGGTAGCATAATTTCATAAATATATTTCCTATGAGTGTTAATTTTGATTTTACTATATTAAAATATGTTAAATATTAAAATAAATGAAAATCAAAATACATTTTAAGACGAGTAATCGGTAATTTTATGTATAAAATTTTCAACTCTTCAATGAGTATGAAAACTTAAATATCCTGTATTTATTTATTTCTTTTCTTTAATGATTAACATAACAATCAATAAAAATAGAAATCATTTTTTAATCAATGCTATAAATAGTTGGTACTCACTCTTGGTCTGTGTGAGTTGAGTCATTTTCTGGGTAAGTTCAGTCAGGTTTTTAGACTGTGTGTATTTGCACATGTTCAATACAAAGACAATGATGTCCTGGTTCTTCGTATATTTGTGGCACCGTTGGAGTATCTGGATGATACACTGCTCACCCACATTTTGTACCAAAACAACGTAAGCTTGAGCGATATCTGAAAGAGGACAGATACGATATTCAATTCACCTTGCTCGAAAACTGAACTTATGAAGGCAGTAAACTGTGCGGTAAATGCGATTTAAAAAAGAAAAGCACAGAAGATACGAGTCCTGTGGAGTTTCTTCCGGATGTTCTTCTCCACAGAGAGCGTACACTTGTAGTGAACGTGCCAACCAGGGACTATCATCTTTGTCCTTTAACTAGCTATGAGTTTTCACTAGCCTAAGCTAAACCTTGAAAAATTAATTTTGTTAAATCTTACTTCGAATAAATTCATTTTTATCACAATCTTTACCTCGGTTATTGTTACACTCCGTATTAAACTTACCAACTATTTGAAAAATAATAATATCACATAGTAGCATAAAATATGACGTCATTTATAAACACTTACTGTTAGTTCCAGTAATTTGCAGGAGTTTGCTGATGACATCTTGGATATCGCCGTGCCCTGATGCTTGCAGAATTTGAACGAAAAATTCAACCAAGTACACTGTTGACATAAAAAAAAGTGATAAAACTGAAAAATATTAATTAAAACTTACTTTGTTTATGTCTTCTAAAATGTTCTTACTATGTACCATGTAAAACACATTATTTTACCAGAATTATTTGATCTATACATATATTTTATTTATTTAATAAATGTAAGGTAGTAGGTAGGTAGGTAGGTAGGTAGTTACTTTCGTATACAACATCTAAATAATATATAATTTTCTTAGCTTGGGATTATAATAATAAATTGTGCCATAGATTTAACTCACGATTTTGACTTGAAAAGGTTTTGATGATGGTAGCGGCTTCCTGTAAAGTAGCAGTGCCAGTGACCTGCGGCACGAGTTGGAGGAACGACACTCCGTCGACGTTGAAGCTGCTCTGGATCTGCTGCAGCACCTGGACGTAGTCTGGAATTGGTAATATTTTAAAGCCTGAAGTCTTGTTTGTAATAAGTTTATTTTAATTTTAATATTCAAAGTCTGTTGAATTCGCAATTTTAGTTTTACCGCAGTTCCAGTTTTTACAGTTTATTTAATTTTTCAAGATTAACAATCGTCATCATCATTACTTAGATTCGTTGTGAATTTGTGATGCGTGCTTGTTGTTATACAACGGCGTTGTACTTATACTAATTTTAAAAGCGAGCATGTTCTTGGACAATGACATTTTAGACTCATTGCGAGTCATGCTTGTTCTCGTACACGACGTCATACTTAGGCTCATTGTGATGTATACTTGTTCTAGAACAACGACATTTAGACTCAGTATGCTTGTTTTTGTATAACGATGTTGTACTTAGTTAGACTCATCTCTCGGACGACGAAGTTCTAAAAAATAAACGAATCAATCTTGCTTTGAGTTCTAACCTCTAGCGATATAAGTATATTCATTCATTCATTCATTCTAGATTCAGTTATAGTGTAGGAGATTTGTTGCAACTCTTCGCTTGTCGTTGTGGCTGTGACTTATTTTCGACGTATGTTTGGTCTCAGAAAACGAAGTTATATTTAGACTTATTCTGATGCATGTTTGTTCTCAGAAAACGATGAACTACTTAAAAAAATAATTAATCATGTTTCTCACCTTCAGATCCAGTTATAGTGTAAAAGACTTGTTGCAATTCTTCGCGTGTCGTTGTGCCGGTGAGTTCACACAGTGCTTGCTCGGTCGCTGTTAACGGTTTGACTGTCGTGGTTGTAGTCGTTGTCGTCGTTGTGGTTGTTGTCGTGGTGAATGTGCTCGGCAACCCTTTCTGTATGTGTTGAAGGCAGTCGACTGGGGTCGGTTCACCAGTCGCTACTTTCAACGTCTTCAAAGCTGTCAAGGCGTCTGGAATAACCGTTTTTATGTGTTTTATTTTATTACTGTCAGTTCGAATAGGACTTTTTCCAGTAAAAAGTATCTCAGGTTGCTAACTATTTCCATTCCAAATTCCATCCAAATCCGTTGAGTACTAAAGTACGTAGCGTTAAGGCGGAACAAACTTCCAAACATCCAATTATATTTTCACATTTATAATATGGTAGCAGTGGACTGCATTAGGCTGATTGATTGATTGAATATTACAGTGTGTTTCATTGTTCTAATATAAATTAAATATAGCACTGTTACCATTATTTTCTTTGATTGTTACCATAGATAAACCAATTTTTTAACCCCTTGACGGCTAATGGTTTAAATCTAAACCAAACCAAAAAGTTGAATGTTTGCATCCGTCATCCGGCTATTTGAGGCTTCATTTGAAATGTTCAGAGTGGGTTTTTGTATGGCAAGTTTATTTTATTTTAGTTTTTAGTGCTGGAATTCTGCTGCCGTCAAAGGGTAGTGACTATAAAATACTTTCAAACGTTTTCTTACCTGGAGCTCGTGTGTACGTTATAATAATAACTATTATTTGCTCCCAACCTGTTTAAAAATAAATAAAATATTTAAGTATAGTCTCTACATAATGTTTAGTTAATTTTATGATGTACATACTTATTTATGGTGTATGTATATTAAAGGTTACAACTTGTACATATAGGACCAAAAATACTTACTCTCTGATATTGTACTGAATGTGAAGAAGAAGATTTCAATATCTGCAAATACCAAAACAAAATAAATTAAACGATATGTTAAAGCGCGCGCTTTCTTTATGTTAAAAAAAGATATAATAGCAAGATATTATTTAACACATTATTTATTTTATATACTTACTCAAAATGTATTGCTACAGTAATCAGAAAACACTAACCTTGGAAAAATATTTTGCATAAAATTTAAGATACACTTACCATTTTCCACAATACTGTACAGAACGTCAAATGCCTCGAACAACGCTACAATAAAAATATATAATTGTAAGATTTATGTTTTAAGAAGGTAGCATAATTTCATAAATATATTTCCTATGAGTGTTAATTTTGATTTTACTATATTAAAATATGTTAAATATTAAAATAAATGAAAATCAAAATACATTTTAAGACGAGTAATCGGTAATTTTATATATAAAATTTTCAACTCTTCAATGAGTATGAAAACTTAAATATCCTGTATTTATTTATTTCTTTTCTTTAATGATTAACATAACAATCAATAAAAATAGAAATCATTTTTTAATCAATGCTATAAATAGTTGGTACTCACTCTTGGTCTGTGTGAGTTGAGTCATTTTCTGGGTAAGTTCAGTCAGGTTTTTAGACTGTGTGTATTTGCACATGTTCAATACAAAGACAATGATGTCCTGGTTCTTCGTATATTTGTGGCACCGTTGGAGTATCTGGATGATACACTGCTCACCCACATTTTGTACCAAAACAACGTAAGCTTGAGCGATATCTGAAAGAGGACAGATACGATATTCAATTCACCTTGCTCGAAAACTGAACTTATGAAGGCAGTAAACTGTGCGGTAAATGCGATTTAAAAAAGAAAAGTACAGAAGATACGAGACCTGTGGAGTTTCTTCCGGATGTTCTTCTCCACAGAGAGCGTACACTTGTAGTGAACGTGCCAACCAGGGACTATCATCTTTGTCCTTTAACTAGCTATGAGTTTTCACTAGCCTAAGCTAAACCTCGAAAAATTAATTTTGTTAAATCTTACTTCGAATAAATTCATTTTTATCATAATCTTTACCTCGGTTATTGTTACACTCCGTATTAAACTTACCAACTATTTGAAAAATAATAATATCACATAGTAGCATAAAATATGACGTCATTTATAAACACTTACTGTTAGTTCCAGTAATTTGCAGGAGTTTGCTGATGACATCTTGGATATCGCCGTGCCCTGATGCTTGCAGAATTTGAACGAAAAATTCAACCAAGTACACTGTTGACATAAAAAAAAGTGATAAAACTGAAAAATATTAATTAAAACTTACTTTGTTTATGTCTTCTAAAATGTTCTTACTATGTACCATGTAAAACACATTATTTTACCAGAATTATTTGATCTATACATATATTTTATTTATTTAATAAATGTAAGGTAGTAGGTAGGTAGGTAGTTACTTTCGTATACAACATCTAAATAATATATAATTTTCTTAGCTTGGGATTATAATAATAAATTGTGCCATAGATTTAACTCACGATTTTGACTTGAAAAGGTTTTGATGATGGTAGCGGCTTCCTGTAAAGTAGCAGTGCCAGTGACCTGCGGCACGAGTTGGAGGAACGACACTCCGTCGACGTTGAAGCTGCTCTGGATCTGCTGCAGCACCTGGACGTAGTCTGGAATTGGTAATATTTTAAAGCCTGAAGTCTTGTTTGTAATAAATTTATTTTAATTTTAATATTCAAAGTCTGTTGAATTCGCAATTTTAGTTTTACCGCAGTTCCAGTTTTTACAGTTTATTTAATTTTTCAAGATTAACAATCGTCATCATCATTACTTAGATTCGTTGTGAATTTGTGATGCGTGCTTGTTGTTATACAACGGCGTTGTACTTAAACTAATTTTAAAAGCGAGCATGTTCTTGGACAATGACATTTTAGACTCATTGCGAGTCATGCTTGTTCTCGTACACGACGTCATACTTAGGCTCATTGTGATGTATGCTTGTTCTAGAACAACGACATTTAGACTCATTATGCTTGTTCTTGTATAACGATGTTGTACTTAGTTAGACTCATCTCTCGGACGACGAAGTTCTAAAAAATAAACGAATCAATCTTGCTTTGAGTACTAACCTCTAGCGATATAAGTATATTCATTCATTCATTCATTCTAGATTCAGTTATAGTGTAGGAGATTTGTTGCAACTCTTCGCTTGTCGTTGTGGCTGTGACTTATTTTCGACGTATGTTTGGTCTCAGAAAACGAAGTTATATTTAGACTTATTCTGATGCATGTTTGTTCTCAGAAAACGATGAACTACTTAAAAAAATAATTAATCATGTTTCTCACCTTCAGATCCAGTTATAAGGTAGAAGACTTGTTGCAATTTTTCGCGTGTGGTTGTACCGGTGAGTTCACACAGTGCTTGCTCGGTCGCTGTTAGCGGTTTGACTGTCGTGGTTGTAGTCGTTGTCGTCGTTGTGGTTGTTGTCGTGGTGAATGTGCTCGGCAACCCTTTCTGTATGTGTTGAAGGCAGTCGACTGGGGTCGGTTCACCAGTCGCTACTTTCAACGTCTTCAAAGCTGTCAAGGCGTCTGGAATAACCGTTTTTATGTGTTTTATTTTATTACTGTCAGTTCGAATAGGACTTTTTCCCGTAAAAAGTATCCTTTATGATATGGTTATCCAGGTTGCTAACTATTTCCATTCCAAATTCCATCCAAATCCGTTGAGTACTAAAGTACGTAGCGTTAAGGCGGAACAAACTTCCAAACATCCAATTATATTTTCACATTTATAATATTGTAGCAGTGGACTGCAATAGGCTGATTGATTGATTGAATATTACAGTGTGTTTCATTATTCTAATATAAATTAAATATAGCACTGTTACCATTATTTTCTTTGATTGTTACCATAGATAAACCAATTTTTTAACCCCTTGACGGCTAATGGTTTAAATCTAAACCAAACCAAAAAGTTGAATGTTTGCATCCGTCATCCGGCTATTTGAGGCTTCATTTGAAATGTTCAGAGTGGGTTTTTGTATGGCAAGTTTATTTTATTTTAGTTTTTAGTGCTGGAATTCTGCTGTCGTCAAAGGGTAGTGACTATAAAATACTTTCAAACGTTTTCTTACCTGGAGCTCGTGTGTACGTTATAATAATAACTATTATTTGCTCCCAACCTGTTTAAAAATAAATAAAATATTTAAGTATAGTATCTACATAATGTTTAGTTAATTTTATGATGTTCATACTTATTTATGGTGTATGTATATTAAAGGTTACAACTTGTACATATAGGACCAAAAATACTTACTCTCTGATATTGTACTGAATGTGAAGAAGAAGATTTCAATATCTGCAAATACCAAAACAAAATAAATTAAACGATATGTTAAAGCGCGCGCTTTCTTTATGTTAAAAAAAGATATAATAGCAAGATATTATTTAACACATTATCTATTTTATATACTTACTCAAAATTTATTGCTACAGTAATCAGAAAACACTAACCTTGGAAAAATATTTTGCATAAAATTTAAGATACACTTACCATTTTCCACAATACTGTACAGAACGTCAAATGCCTCGAACAACGCTACAATAAAAATATATAATTGTAAGATTTATGTTTTAAGAAGGTAGCATAATTTCATAAATATATTTCCTATGAGTGTTAATTTTGATTATACTATATTAAAAAATGTTAAATATTAAAATAAATGAAAATCAAAATACATTTTAAGACGAGTAATCGGTAATTTTATGTATAAAATTTTCAACTCTTCAATGAGTATGAAAACTTAAATATCCTGTATTTATTTATTTCTTTTCTTTAATGATTAACATAACAATCAATAAAAATAGAAATCATTTTTTAATCAATGCTATAAATAGTTGGTACTCACTCTTGGTCTGTGTGAGTTGAGTCATTTTCTGGGTAAGTTCAGTCAGGTTTTTAGACTGTGTGTATTTGCACATGTTCAATACAAAGACAATGATGTCCTGGTTCTTCGTATATTTGTGGCACCGTTGGAGTATCTGGATCATACACTGCTCACCCACATTTTGTACCAAAACAACGTAAGCTTGAGCAATATCTGAAAGAGGACAGATACGATATTCAATTCACCTTGCTCGAAAACTGAACTTATGAAGGCAGTAAACTGTGCGGTAAATGCGATTTAAAAAAGAAAAGTACAGAAGATACGAGACCTGTGGAGTTTCTTCCGGATGTTCTTCTCCACAGAGAGCGTACACTTGTAGTGAACGTGCCAACCAGGGACTATCATCTTTGTCCTTTAACTAGCTATGAGTTTTCACTAGCCTAAGCTAAACCTCGAAAAATTTATTTTGTTAAATCTTACTTCGAATAAATTCATTTTTATCATAATCTTTACCTCGGTTATTGTTACACTCCGTATTAAACTTACCAACTATTTGAAAAATAATAATATCACATAGTAGCATAAAATATGACGTCATTTATAAACACTTACTGTTAGTTCCAGTAATTTGCAGGAGTTTGCTGATGACATCTTGGATATCGCCGTGCCCTGATGCTTGCAGAATTTGAACGAAAAATTCAACCAAGTACACTGTTGACATAAAAAAAAGTGATAAAACTGAAAAATATTAATTAAAACTTACTTTGTTTATGTCTTCTAAAATGTTCTTACTATGTACCATGTAAAACACATTATTTTACCAGAATTATTTGATCTATATATATACACCGTGTTCCCAGGCATATACATTAACTTTGCAGAGCGTTTCTATAGCTTCTACTTAACATATTTTACAATGGAACTTATTCTTAAAAACGCTTCGATTTAAAGTTATTTGTGACTTTATTTTATTCAATTTAATAAAGTACTACGTTATGAAATTACCTTTATTCGAGCTACTTTGCCGCTTGGCTGAAAAACAAAATATTGAGGCCCTAGAGGCAATGCGCGGCGCGTCATTATTCTTTGACAACAATACGACCTCTGAGTGGCCTCTTTCTCTGAGGATAAAGCTAGGTACCCCGAGATTTGACAGAAATGTACAATTACGTCGTTATGGTTACCGAAGTTATTATTTACCTGTCATAAACTCAATTTGTCAATTTGTTATTTTTGGAAGTTTCGTAAATTTTCGAGCTTAAATAAAACCAAAAGTAAAGCCAAAGTACTTTGCTTACGTGCACGGCGTGCATGCAATTATGCCGTACGAGTATTCAACTCAGCACCAGGCTGATATTCATTATATCTATGGCTTCTGTGATGGAAATGCTGCAGCAGCTGTTCGAGAGTACCGACGGCGATTTCCTGGTTGCCGTACTCCTAATCTACGAACATTTATTACCATACACAGGAGATTTAGTGAGTTGGGTATCAGACCACATCGAACTGAAAGAGTAATTAATTTGAGTGTTGCATAAGAGAATAGGATTATGAAAATTATTATTGACGATCCGACACTCTCAACCAGATGCGTAGGAAGAATCGTAGGTGTAACCCATAAGCTAGTGTGGAAACTTTGGAGAAGATATGGTTTGCATCCATACCACTACAGAAAATCTCAAGGCCTTTTACCACCAGACCGTTTTTCAAGAATTACGTTTTGCCAGAAGTTGAATAATGAGCTGATACGTAATCCAATGCTGCTTCGAGAAATTCTTTGGATGGATGAATCTCAATTTACAAGAGCAGGAGTATTCAATTCAAAAAATCGAATTCAGTGGCTTGAGAGTAATCCAATCAAATTGAATTCTCCATAAACATGTGGGCTGGCGTTTTCAACAACCAACTGATTGGTCCTATCGAAATTCCTCACCGCCCAAATTTTGACAATTACTTGGAATTTTTAAGAAATATTACACACCTAGAATTTTTCGAAAACTTCTTGAAACTCTAAGAACCATGTGGCTGCAACATGATGGCGCTCCTGGTCATTATGGAGCACAAGTACGTGAATATTTAAATATGACATATCCTGGACGTTGGATTGGGCGGGGTAGTACAACTATCGCATGGCCAGCAAGATCCCGGATCTGACTCCTCTGGATTTTTACGTCTGGGGGACTTTAAAAGACAAGGTCTACTCAGAGCAGATTCAGAGCCGTGAGGAACTGCTCCAAAAAATCAATACAGCTGCAAAAGATATGCGGCAAATGCGCGTTAATTTGAATGGGCAAATTAGAACCCGTTTGAGCGTTTGCATTGAAACAGGAGGTGGTCATTTTGAAAACTATTTACATTAAATTTTATACGTTCTTTTCTTGGGATTTTCTTTTAGGCAATTGCGATTTATTATTCATGCATGACCGCTTTAGTATTTGGCAATAGTCTAACTAGCGCAAAAGGATCCTAAGATCCTAGGATATTATAGGGATATCGATACTACAAAATTTCCTTTGGGGAACTGCCTCTATTGCAGTTTGGTTAACCATTGTAGGCCTAATTACCCGATTGTCTAACAAGTAAGATGATTTCGTCACCGCATATCAATGGGTTTGATATGCGGTGACGAAATCATGGTAATGGGTTACCTGATAAGATAAATACTCTTTTGATTAAAAAAAGTCATAAACATGATTTTCTTTCTTTATTTTTGTTTATTATTAAAGTGACTGATAAACATTCTTTTTTATTACAAAAAAAGGCCATAGACAAATTTGAGGACCGAGTTGAGGACTAACATCTAGAGGTAGTGTCAATAAGTTTATGCGCGCCAAAACTTGTAAATCAAATTGCGACGATGCCATCTCGTACAAAGAGTTATGCATAATGGATAGTTAACTTGAAGGCATTTAATTTGTATGAAAATGACAAAAAAGGTAAAAATAAAAATTCATAATTGTGTCCATAATGAGAAATGACTATTTCAATGGTCTGAATAGCGTGCCAAAGTTAATGTATATCACTGAGAACACGGTGTATATATATTTTTTTTTAATTTATTTAATAAATGTAAGGTAGTAGGTAGGTAGGTAGGTAGTTAGTTACTTTCGTATACAACATCTAAATAATATATAATTTTCTTAGCTTGGGATTATAATAATAAATTGTGCCATAGATTTAACTCACGATTTTGACTTGAAAAGGTTTTGATGATGGTAGCGGCTTCCTGTAAAGTAGCAGTGCCAGTGACCTGCGGCATGAGTTGGAGGAACGACACTCCGTCGACGTTGAAGCTGCTCTGGATCTGCTGCAGCACCTGGACGTAGTCTGGAATTGGTAATATTTTAAAGCCTGAAGTCTTGTTTGTAATAAGTTTATTTTAATTTTAATATTCAAAGTCTGTTGAATTCGTAATTTTAGTTTTACCGCAGTTCCAGTTTTTACAGTTTATTTAATTTTTCAAGATTAACAATCGTCATCATCATTACTTAGATTCGTTGTGAATTTGTGATGCGTGCTTGTTGTTATACAACGGCGTTGTACTTAAACTAATTTTAAAAGCGAGCATGTTCTTGGACAATGACATTTTAGACTCATTTCGAGTCTTGCTTTTTCTCGTACACGACGTCATACTTAGGCTCATTGTGATGTATGCTTGTTCTTGTATAACGATGTTGTATTTAGTTAGACTCATCTCTCGGACGACGAAGTTCTAAAAAATAAACGAATCAATCTTGCTTTGAGTTCTAACCTCTAGCGATATAAGTATATTCATTCATTCATTCATTCTAGATTCAGTTATAGTGTAGGAGATTTGTTGCAACTCTTCGCTTGTCGTTGTGGCTGTGACTTATTTTCGACGTATGTTTGGTCTCAGAAAATAAAGTTATATTTAGACTTATTCTGATGCATGTTTGTTCTCAGAAAACGATGAACTACTTAAAAAAATAATAAATCATGTTTCTCACCTTCAGATCCAGTTATAGTGTAGAAGACTTGTTGCAATTCTTCGCGTGTCGTTGTGCCGGTGAGTTCACACAGTGCTTGCTCGGTCGCTGTTAGCGGTTTGACTGTCGTGGTTGTAGTCGTTGTCGTCGTTGTGGTTGTTGTCGTGGTGAATGTGCTCGGCAACCCTTTCTGTATGTGTTGAAGGCAGTCGACTGGAGTCGGTTCACCAGTCGCTACTTTCAACGTCTTCAAAGCTGTCAAGGCGTCTGAAATAACCGTTTTTATGTGTTTTATTTTATTACTGTCAGTTCGAATAGGACTTTTTCCTGTAAAAAGTATCCTTTATGATATGGTTATCCAGGTTGCTAACTATTTCCATTCCAAATTCCATCCAAATCCGTTGAGTACTTTAAGCGTTAAGGCGGAACAAACTTCCAAACATCCAATTATATTTTCACATTTATAATATTGTAGCAGTGGACTGCAATAGGCTGATTGATTGATTGAATATTACAGTGTGTTTCATTGTTCTAATATAAATTAAATATAGCACTGTTACCATTATTTTCTTTGATTGTTACCATAGATAAACCTATTTTTTAACCCCTTGACGGCTAATGGTTTAAATCTAAACCAAACCAAAAAGTTGAATGTTTGCATCCGTCATCCGGTTATTTGAGGCTTCATTTGAAATGTTCAGAGTGGGTTTTTGTATGGCAAGTTTATTTTATTTTAGTTTTTAGTGCTGGAATTCTGCTGCCGTCAAAGGGTAGTGACTATAAAATACTTTCAAACGTTTTCTTACCTGGAGCTCGTGTGTACGTTATAATAATAACTATTATTTGCTCCCAACCTGTTAAAAAACAAATAAAATATTTAAGTATAGTCTCTACATAATGTTTAGTTAATTATATAATGTACATATTTATTTATGGTGTATGTATATTAAAGGTTACAACTTGTACATATAGGACCAAAAATACTTACTCTCTGATATTGTACTGAATGTGAAGAAGAAGATTTCAATATCTGCAAATACCAAAACAAAATGAATTAAACGATATGTTAAAGCGCACGCTTTCTTTATGTTAAAAAAAGATATAAAAGCAAGATATTATTAAACACATTATCTATTTTATATACTTACTCAAAATGTATTGCTACAGTAATCAGAAAACACTAACCTTGGAAAAATATTTTGCATAAAATTTAAGATACACTTACCAATTTCCACAATACTGTACAGAACGTCAAATGCCTCGAACAACGCTACAATAAAAATATATAATTGTAAGATTTATGTTTTAAGAAGGTAGCATAATTTCATAAATATATTTCCTATGAGTGTTAATTTTGATTTTACTATATTAAAATATGTTAAATATTAAAATTGATGAAAATCAAAATACATTTTAAGACGAGTATTCGGTAATTTTATGTATAAAATTTTCAACTCTTCAATGAGTATGAAAACTTAAATATCCTGTATTTATTTATTTCTTTTCTTTAATGATTAATATAACAATCAATAAAAATAGAAATCATTTTTTAATCAATGCTATAAATAGTTGGTACTCACTCTTGGTCTGTGTGAGTTGAGTCATTTTCTGGGTAAGTTCAGTCAGGTTTTTAGACTGTGTGTATTTGCACATGTTCAATACAAAGACAATGATGTCCTGGTTCTTCGTATATTTGTGGCACCGTTGGAGTATCTGGATGATACACTGCTCACCCACATTTTGTACCAAAACAACGTAAGCTTGAGCAATATCTGAAAGAGGACAGATACGATATTCAATTCACCTTGCTCGAAAACTGAACTTATGAAGGCAGTAAACTGTGCGGTAAATGCGATTTAAAAAAGAAAAGTACAGAAGATACGAGACCTGTGGAGTTTCTTCCGGATGTTCTTCTCCACAGAGAGCGTACACTTGTAGTGAACGTGCCAACCAGGGACTATCATCTTTGTCCTTTAACTAGCTATGAGTTTTCACTAGCCTAAGCTAAACCTCGAAAAATTTATTTTGTTAAATCTTACTTCGAATAAATTCATTTTTATCATAATCTTTACCTCGGTTATTGTTACACTCCGTATTAAACTTACCAACTATTTGAAAAATAATAATATCACATAGTAGCATAAAATATGACGTCATTTATAAACACTTACTGTTAGTTCCAGTAATTTGCAGGAGTTTGCTGATGACATCTTGGATATCGCCGTGCCCTGATGCTTGCAGAATTTGAACGAAAAATTCAACCAAGTACACTGTTGACATAAAAAAAGTGATAAATCTGAAAAATATTAATTAAAACTTACTTTGTTTATGTCTTCTAAAATGTCCTTACTATGTACCATGTAAAACACATTATTTTACCATAATTATTTGATCTATATATATATTATTTATTTATTATTTAGGTAGGTAGGTAGGTAGTTACTTTCGTATACAACATCTAAATAATATATAATTTTCTTAGCTTGGGATTATAATAATAAATTGTGCCATAGATTTAACTCACGATTTTGACTTGAAAAGGTTTTGATGATGGTAGCGGCTTCCTGTAAAGTAGCAGTGCCAGTGACCTGCGGCACGAGTTGGAGGAACGACACTCCGTCGACGTTGAAGCTGCTCTGGATCTGCTGCAGCACCTGGACGTAGTCTGGAATTGGTAATATTTTAAAGCCTGAAGTCTTGTTTGTAATAAGTTTTTTTTTATTTTAATATTCAAAGTCTGTTGAATTCGCAATTTTAGTTTTACCGCAGTTCCAGTTTTTACAGTTTATTTAATTTTTCAAGATTAACAATCGTCATCATCATTACTTAGATTCGTTGTGAATTTGTGATGCGTGCTTGTTGTTACACAACGGCGTTGTACTTAAACTAATTTTAAAAGCGAGCATGTTCTTGGACAATGACATTTTAGACTCATTGCGAGTCATGCTTGTTCTCGTACACGACGTCATACTTAGGCTCATTGTGATGTATGCTTGTTCTAGAACAACGACATTTAGACTCATTATGCTTGTTCTTGTATAACGATGTTGTACTTAGTTAGACTCATCTCTCGGACGACGAAGTTCTAAAAAATAAACGAATCAATCTTGCTTTGAGTTCTAACCTCTAGCGATATAAGTATATTCATTCATTCATTCATTCTAGATTCAGTTATAGTGTAGGAGATTTGTTGCAACTCTTCGCTTGTCGTTGTGGCTGTGACTTATTTTCGACGTATGTTTGGTCTCAGAAAACGAAGTTATATTTAGACTTATTCTGATGCATGTTTGTTCTCAGAAAACGATGAACTACTTAAAAAAATAATTAATCATGTTTCTCACCTTCAGATCCAGTTATAGTGTAGAAAACTTGTTGCAATTCTTCGCGTGTCGTTGTGCCGGTGAGTTCACACAGTGCTTGCTCGGTCGCTGTTAGCGGTTTGACTGTCGTGGTTGTGGTCGTAGTTGTCGTTGTCGTTGTCGTTGTGAGCTTCGAAGGCTTGTTGGATTTCACGTAGTCAATAGCCTGAATGTACTCTGGGAAATTTTTGAATTTTAGTTTTATTTTTATTATAAGTTCTGAGTTTTCTAGTTTTAGGTCAGGATAATATATTGTAGATGGTAAAATGTTTTAGATTTGAAGTTAACATTTATAATGAATAATGTAGGGTAAAACCCGGATAGTTGCTATAGTTGCGATAGTGATAATGTTAGTGTTAAGGCTTTCCCATGCAATCGCACAACGACATGAGACACGGAGTTGACCGATATTTAGAGAATGATATGATATTTAGAGAATCTTTCGAAAATGCATGTGATTCTTCTGCGAGTAATCACAATCGGGGCAACTATCCGGGTTTTACCCTATATTTATTTGCATAAAAAATGGTGCATAAAATGTTTTCTTGGTAAAAGTCTAACATATTTCACCAGATGGGGCATGCAAATTTTGAAATTATAAAAAAATACTCAAATGTTCAATTCAATTGTTCGTTCTTATCATTAATATGAATATATTTTGTAAGTGCTATCAGCATTTATTTAATACAAATAAATATTAAGGTACTTACGAGTTTCGCCAGTAGCTTCGGGTAGTCGTCTCAATGCACTTAAGAAATCTGAAATAGAGAATTTAGGTACGCACTTAATAAAATACAAGACGAATTATTTTAATAGCAGTTTTTGCAGGTAATCATAATATCTTTTTATTATAGAAAATATAGTTACCTGTGGTTAATGTATACTCTTCGAGAGTTGTGACCACTTCCTCCAACACTGTAAGAAAAAAAAAATATTAACAAAAGAAAACGCACTTGGCTGGTAAGTGACTTGTATATTTCGTAATTTAAAAATAGTATTAAATATTTACTTACAGAAACGTTTGCTGATGGTAATTATAGTGTCAAAGAATGTTATGATATCTGCAAAGAAAATAAAGAGCATTAGCATATTTAATATTTACTAAAGATTCTATTGTAAAGAAAAACTTCCTCACCTATTTTAATAATTTTGTAAATTGCCTCGATGGACTTGAAGAAGCCTGTAAAATAAAAATAAATTATTACTTAACACTTTTAACACACAGTAATGTATATTCAAAATAATAACTAATTATAATGATTGTAAAGATAGGCTTGAAGTTGTAAGTTTGAAAACTGGTGTCATTAAAATATTTCGATGTTAAAAATAAATTAAAAACATACCTAAGTATTAAATTACGATTCAAAAGAAATGTTTTTAAAAAACACTGTAAAAAATACAAGTTATTTACCTAAGAGTCCTAAAAATCCTAAATAATCTAAAAGAATATTACAATAAATAGAAAATATATAAATGTATGATTAAAATTAATTTAAAACAGAATCTGTGAAATGGCCACAATTAGAACTACGATCAGGAAATGTCAACTTTCAGAAGAGTCGTGATTGGTTGAAATGCAATTTTGTATTACTAGTAGCGCCGCCGTTCATTTCACAGACAAGTTGGTAGGTCTGTACCTTGATAGCGTTCACATTTTAGTTTTTACCGAAACTAGTTTTGAGAATAAAGAAGGTTGACGTAAGTACTACAGATATTTGAAAATACCGCTATTAAAATATAATATTACAAATATTATTATTGTAATTTTAATTTATTCTTGTTTCGTTTTCTCCTTACGGAAATAATGCCCTACCAAACGGGTCTTAGCCATTATCATTATTATATATTATTAATGGCCTCGATTCGGGATGTCACGCTCTAATCCTTAATTTAAGTTAGTCCGTCCTTTTTACCTTTTATAGATTGAAAAGGGACAGGAGATGGCCATCCTAATATTAGAGCTGTCAAACATCGAATTTGAACCTTATGGCCGTGTCGATTGCACAATTTTAGAGAGCACTTAAAACATGCGACTTAAAAATCTCTTAAACTGACAGCTATGCCCTTATTTTAAGTTATCATTCGTTCAAATTGATATCGTTCGTTCATCACCTCTCTGTTCATTGGTCGTAAAAACGAAAAGGATAGCTGGATTTTAAAATTAGAATTAGAGCATGACATCCCGAATCGAGGCCATTATTACTATATATATATTATTTGAATTTTGCTTATACTTGTAAATACTTAAGTATTTAATGACACATTGACCCAAGATAGGTACTGTGGACAGTCACGTAAGTACGTCATTACTTACCAGCTGTGTTGGTGAGTTTCTCCATCTTGCTGCAGGCGACGCGGATGTTGCTGGAGCTGGTGATGCGGAGAATGGTCTCCAAGCACACGATGACGTCATCCGTCACCCTCGTGTACTTCTTAATCAGCTCGAAAATTGATAAAATGTCTGGAAAAATAATAATGGTGGTCGGTCAGTATGGTATGGACACAAAGAAAAAATTATAAGTAAATATTGCAGACTTCAAACCAAACCATGGGGCGTGTCAAAATGATTTTTAAAATACTTACGAGAATAGTCTGTATTGCGCGCTTGTATATAAAGAAATATTTTCAAAGGCACATGAAAATGTATAAATAATGTGTACTATCAAAAACTTATAAGGATTTTGTACTCCTGAAAAGTAAGGGTATTTTGCTTATACGGCCCCTATTATGGTTTGAAACCCGCGACAAATTAAATTTTTGGCTATTGTTAAACAAATCAAAAAGAGTTCAAGTTAATAAAATGAAGACTTTGTAGAATTTTAACCAAAAGCCACTCAATAATAATATACATACTTATATATAGGTACAAAAAAAAACAAAAGATAAAAAGAAAAGAAAAGATAAAAAAAATCAGAAAAACAAAGCTAAACAATAAAATAAGATTATCCTTTACCATCCAGTCCTGTAGCTTCTTTGTAAACTAGGGAGGCTTCTGTAACAGCTGGAAATAAAATCAAAGGTCAATACATTTTCTTTGGTCATCTACAATAAATAAACTAAGTGTGGGGACATCTTCAGTCTTCACACACAGCCATCTGATCCCAAACTAAGCAGAGCTTGTACTATGGGTACCAGACAGCTGATATACATTACATAAATATATAAATACATACTTGTATAGATAAACAACAACCAGACACAAGGCAAACACAAGTGCTCATCACACGAATGTTTGCCCTGGGCGGGATTTGAACCCGCGACCCTGTGCGTCGAAGGCAGATACACTACCACCTGGGCTACGGAGCCGTCGAACTGTCGTTCTTCACCAATCTTTTTTATATGACATCTCACACACGGCCATCTGATCACAAATTAAGTAAACCTTGTACTATGGGTACCAGAGAGCTGAGACTATGGGTACCAGGGATTCGAACCCGCGACCCTGTGCTTTGTAGGCAGGCGTACTATCAACTGGGCTGCGGGGTCGTCAAATACCAATAAGGAATAAGGGTGTAAAAATATTCTCTGTAGGGTTGAAACATCATCGAAAGAAAATATTCAATTTCATAGCTGAATTTTACTAAACTTGACTTGTAACTTGTTGCTATCAATAAATTGAGTAGTGAATATCAATGATGAGATGCTTTTAAATTATATTCAAAATATATCGATAAAATAAACCGCGCGACAAAAAACGTAACTGCCAATAGTAACGCAGTTCTTATCTTCGCATTAGCGGTAGCTTTATATGTCGCGCGTCGTCATGCAGCAGGGGGATGTCATAATATTTAATTTTGTAGAGTTCAGTCTACACATTAGTAAGTTTCTCTATTACAAACGTTTCTTTCTTTATTTTTTCTTTTGATTAAAGTCTGCCGTCTTGCGCAGCCACACCGCATATTTCAATCGATTGATAACGCCAAAACTAGTGTTGCCAAATACATTCTGACGAAACTAATAAGAACTTTGATACTAAAATTCCAACATTTATGTGATATCCTTATTACAGACAACTCAAAACAGTCAATATTATATTTATGTTCATATTGAAGCCCAGAGGTCAAACATTTTGGTTTCTGTCCTTTAATGTTCTTCTGGAGGTAGTGACTGATCCAAAGGAGTATCTAATTAAAAGAAAAAGACCTGACAACCTGAGGCAAACATGTTAAGTGGATATGATATGATGTATGTATTACCTAAAACGAATAAATTTTACGGAGTGAGATCTTTTAAATGTATAATACCGACATTTGTCAATGAATTACCTGAGGAATTACATCAAACTAGTGGCTCTGTGAGCTGTAGACCTCGCGAGTCTGTATATATCTTTTCAATTTTTTTTTCTCGACAAACATCCCCAACCCCTTGATTTTTTTATTTTTAAAGTTTATTTTATTTTATTTCATTTTATTTTAAGAAATGTGACCTGTAGAGGAAAACAGCCTCAGCGGTAGACCTTGTAAGCTGGCAGCCCCCATAACTCCGTCATTTTTTAAAATTTCCAAAAACGGACTTGACAAATAATTTGATTAATTTATCGAACCTGCTCACAAAATTTCACGAGAATCGGTTGAGAAACGCAACCTGTAGAGTGAAACAAACAAACAAATCCACAAACAGATGGACATACAAAAGCAAATTTGGCCAAGCTCAAACAGAGACGCTTCGCTCGCTCGGTCAATTAACTTCTCAAAATCCAAAAGAAAACTCAAATATTTTTATTTAACAAATCAACCGGGATGTAATAACTTCATAAGCTATTAGGTTTACATGATAATGGTGTCGATTCCCGCAGCGAAACTAAATTTTAATTTTATCTTAGTGTTGTCACTTGCTGACCCACGACGATGAAAAAGGACAGGAGATTGTCAACCATTGTGAGCGCCAAATTTTATAGCGCAAATGTCAAGTTTTGACGTGTGCAATGTAGGGCGCATTCTGAATCAGACTTTCAGCGCTGTCAGCGATCAGAAAAGCAAAAAAACGTACCTATGAGTTTTGACAGCTGACAGTAATTCGGAACGCGATTACGGGTGTTTTAATCGATTTCAGCGCGTTTCGGAACGCAGGCTTGTTTTAGGATCCTGCTTAAAATTGACGTTTGTGACAAAATAAATAAAATTTGACATTCAAAAGAGCCGACAATCTCCTGTTCTTTTTCATGGTCGTTGGTCAAAAAGTCACAAGACTAATATAAAATTTAAATTTAGTTTCGTTGCAGGAATTGACACCAATATAAGATATAATATGGCGACTCTCTAGCACAGATAAACCCTAGAGGTTTGTGTGCTAGGATAAGTTACAAAATACTGTTATTTTTCATGTCAATAAATTATTTAAGCCGTGTGGTGACGGCAGAGTAGAATACATTTGTCACCAACCCCTACTCTTCCCGTGGGTGTCGTAAGAGGCGACTTAGGGACTACACATTGAACAGGGAACGGGCAGCAGCGCTCTCTGATACAGTAACCTTTTAATCTGCGATCTCCAACCCGCCTGCCAAGCGTGGAGATTATGGCAAAACCAAACACTTAGTGGAGGAGGCTCATAGTCCAGCGGTGGACTGTAACGGGCCGTTGATTTGATTTGAGTTAAATTTAAAAAAGAAATCGTCTGTGGCTAAAGCCCAAAAGAACAGTACTTACATGAAGCTCCAGCGCACAGGAGGTACTTGCGCCAGAAGTCGCGGTAATCCTCGTGGCCTGACTTCAGATGGATCTGCGTCAGGATATCCACGAACTTCACTGGAAAACACACCAAGATGATTAGTATATTTACTTATTTGTTGCTTTAAATAAAATAAAATACTTATATTTCAGGCCAATAAGGTACCCATAGTTCAACACAAATACAAATTTAAATTTACAAATTATTTTAATTTCAACTATTATCCTACTAATATTATAAATGCGAAAGTTTGGATGTTTGGATGTTTGTTGCCGAATCACGCTTGAACCACTAGACGGATCAGGATGAAACTTGGTATACAAATAGGTTACGCCCTGGAATAGGACATAGGTTACTTTTTACTGCGGGAAAACACTTAATTCCCACGGGAAAACTCGTTTGACGCGGGTGAAACCGCGGGCGGAAAAATAAAATGAAATTTAAAATTTCATAATATTTTAAATTATACAGAGTGTAAATTGATGCAGAGAATTTAGTATAAATCATGTTGCAAATAAACAATACTTCCAACAGTTCAGGAAGGTTGAGGAAGGATGCGTGGTTTCTACTTCTATACTTGGGTTACTGTAGGATGAGCTCTGACAGATTAAAATTTTAAAAACTTTGTAATATTATTTCGTTTATTTATTTATTTATTTATTAAGTAAAATTACACACTATTTAATGATAAAATAAGAGGTGAAGTTGCTTTTTTTTAATATTTTAGCTATTATGGTTTTTAAACTGAATATTATTAAAAAAAGTTGTTAACGTCGTATGAAAAATTTTGAAGCTGTCAGAACCCATCCTATAATAACCCGACTATAGCGGCCCTGAGCTGTAGACCTCGCGAGTTTTTTTTTTCGAAATGGCTGAAATGTGTATTTTTTTGCATTTAAACCCCCATATCTCGTCCATTTTGAAAATTTTCGAAATACCAAATCGACAAAGAAAATCTATAATATATTTATCAGACTTGTTTACAAAAGTAGAAGGATTATACTAATTTAAGTTATTGTTTCATAGTCCTTCCTAAATATAATCAATAGGTAATGTAAGCCATAACTGTAAAAATACACGTTTCAGCAATTAAAAAAAAACTCCTATGGTCTACAGCTCACATAGCCACTAGATTCATCAACAGCTCATATACGTCCCTACCGAGGGGCTCGAGCCTACCCTGAATTAGGGCATATTAGGCCTTAGTCGACCACGCTGGCCCAGTGCGGGTTGGTCAACTTCACACACAACCTTTGAATTTCTTCGCAGGAGTGTGCAGGTTTCATCACGATGTTTTCCTTCACCGTAAGAGCGTCGAATAAACGTACATATGAAAATTCGAAAATACATTAGTACGTGGTGGGCATCGAACCCGCGTCTCCCGGACGGGAGGCAGCGGCCCTAGCCACTAGATCACCGACGCTCTACAGAGCGCTATAGCCAGCCAATTAGCCACTAGATTAGTGCTATAATCTTAGATAAAGAAAGGCTCGCGCGGCGCTCGCCCAGATACCGCGCTATCAAAAAACAACAGCTCCGTGAATGCGGCAACTCAATGTCAAAGTGTGTTTATGATAATTTGGTGGATGCAAGCGTGCGTGAAGAGTTGTGCTGCAAGCTGCTTAATTATTACCCGAATGTAGAAATTATTTTATGCAATGGGTTGGTAAATAAATGATTGGTTGTATAATGTAGAAAGTAACTGAAAATTTAGCTCGGGTTCGCCGATTTCGGCGTAGTATTTGTTGCCGCATTTACAACTACGCCCGGCGGTATCTAGGCGAGCGTCGCGCGAACCTTTCATTTATGTAAGGCTATAATATATTATACTTACTTTTCTTCTTGGTCAGCTTGATTATGACAAGGCTGGCTTCCTTGATGTTGCCCGTCTTCGTGATCTCGACGAGGAACTCCAGGAAGGAGAAGGCGTCTGATCGTTTCGTGACCCCGTTCACCTCCTTCATCACGGCAACGACGTCTGGAAAAAAAATGTACCTGATGAGATATGTTTAAATATTACCTATGTCCCCACCGAGAGGCACTAGTTACTGGGGTAAACGGTATAAAAAACCACAACAAAACACATACATAAAGCCAGGTAAGTCAGCAAGTCTCGGGGGGGTAGACAGAGACCACTTCCAAAATATAAATTACATGACTCTAAAATTGAAATTTTTTGAACTTTTCAAGTCGTAGACACTTTTAATTTTAGAGTATATATTATAATATATATGTCGTGGCCATATCGTAGAATTGCCCACATCATGAAATTTTCGATCATTTCATGAAATGGTCGCATTTCATGAAATTTTCACTGTCCATTGGCCACATCATGATGTGCCTTGGCCAGATCAATGATAAGAAATCGTTTGTCGATTTGTTTAACTAAAAACGCAGCTACTTCGTGTAATGGTCAAGATTATTTGATCATATCGTAAAATTATTACATTTATTGCCGATAGAGGCGCTGGAAGCACTTTGTTTATGTACCAAAACGGCAGCCGTGTTATTTCTCGCAGTGAAAAAGTAAATAATTCGTTATTAAAATGAGGAAGAAAAAAGAGTTATGATGAAAAAGTACTCTGAAAATGTCTGTCGGACTTAGAGAACAATAAGTACCAAACATAATTTAGATTCTTATTAAATATTTTATGGATGCCCTATTTTCACGATATGGCCAATCGTGGACGACAAAATTGTGAAATGCTCACGATTTAATGATCTGATAAAATTTAGTTGGCCACATTATGAAATGCGACCATTTCATGAAATGATCGAAAATTTCATGATGTGGTCAATTCTACTATATGGCTACGACATATACATAAGTTTCTATAGAGCAAGCATATCGCGCGGATCACCTAGTGCGCAGCAGCTTCAGTAGGCAAGTATCGTGATTTTTTGCAATATTTTACTGGATATTTCTCAATTTTTCTTAGAATAGCATATAATATTTGTCTAATTATTGAAATACAAACTTGTCTAAGACGCTTACGCCGTTGGTACTCGATAATAACTACTAGTGGCTTGCTGACGGAACGATTTAATGTTCCCACCCGTGCCTACTGTTCTCACTCTGAAGCGCGCGCTCTATACCTTCATATTAACTCTTTGCTTTTAATAGAACTGAATTGATCCTCCCAATAAAAAACAGCTTTCAGTTTAGAACATTGTAGCATTGAGTTCGATTTTTTAGTCTCTACGTAGTGCTACGCCTTTGCTACGGGCTACGGCGTAGCAAAGTTAAGGTATTGAATTCAATCGAACGGTGAAATGTGTATTTTTGTAAAACTAATTATTTTTTTGCAAATGATTATATTAAATTAACTACTCTACTCACTTATTGACCAAGGATGGGCTTAAAATCAGCACATTTGCTGTGCCTGTACCTTTTTTTGCACTACTGCATAATCTTATCGTGTTACTTTTAACCACGACGTGTGACGTCCATGCCTATCTGGCTGTGTTACTTGTATTCCACGAATACCTATTAAATGTAACTATTATTTGTGTTAACATAAAAATATAAAAATTAACATTAAAATTAACGAGTTTGAGTTTGAAATGTAAGCATTGTTTCAAAAGTCGTCTCGTTGATGAAGTCTTCCCTTAGTTCTCCGGCTGCTGCAAGCTACGGCGTTGCAAGAGTATTAAAATAAAATTAAACGCTAAAAGTATACATTGCTTGAAAATTGTCTATTTAAAGATAATATTTTATTTCATAATATTTCACAGCGCTACGATTGCTACGAACTACGGCGCGGCGTAGCCCAGATTTAAAAATTAAAGAGTCAATTTTATTACGGAGATGAGAGACCAGTGTAAAGCGGTTTTCGACCGTCATAAAAACTGAAATAAGGGCACAGATAAGGGCAATCAGTTGACGTCTTTTAGCTGAGCTGAGCCATCACCTAAAATCACAGGGACTGGAACCCTTACGATTTTGATCAATAATATCTCGTACTCTTATTATGCTATAATTATAACGTTTGCAAATCCAACAGGGTAACCCTATCAAGGAATCTGATAAACATATATTTACTTTAATTATAATTCTGTAAATACTTAAAACCCTAACGACTGAAGGGGTTTTTCAACGGGTAGTCCGGTCCCTGCCTAAAATGGTGTATTCAACATCAACATAAATGGTCTACTTAAACGTGGCTCATTTTGAAGAATAGGGAATATGCACATTTTTTTTAATTCATTAATCCAAATATTTGAAGTTCCAGGTACACATAAAAAAATATTTCAAATATCTTGCTCAGAAACAAAGTTATAAGGCTTCAAAGTTGATGGTTAGACAGAGAGGTCCGACGTGACATGTAATTATGTCACGCGGGCCATACATCCGCCATGGAAAATTTTGTTTTCGTAAGAGGGACAGACACCTATATATTTGTTTAATAATGTTGTATCTAGCTTGTTTTTCGATCAATTTCGATTCTGTTTCGACTGTCAGTATTCTATTTTTGTATACTTTCAGATAAACTAGGAAAAAAAAACTAATATTTTTTTTATACATATTTCTTATTGTCCAGACGTTCTGAGGTACATGCTTCATGTCTCAGAGACCAAAGCTCAACTTACTTGGAAGGTCGAAGACTTCGTCCATCACTTGGCCCATCTTCTCGATGTCGTCCACTGCGGTGCACTTGTATAGACTTTCCATTACTTCTTTCAGGCCTGTTAACAATACAATAAAGGGATGTTATATTTCTAGAATGGGCGGATGTTAAATCAATCAATCAATCAGCCTATTGCAGTCCACTGCTGGACGTAGCCAAGGGCACGCCAAAGAGCATGATCACCCGCTTTCCTTATCCAGCCACCACCATTGTCGTTTCCTTTCTGAACGATAGCTATGACGTCAGTCGTAAAGTAACAAAATAAAAGCCGTGTGGTGACGGCAGAGTAGAATACATTTATCACCAATCTCTACTCTTCCCGTGGGTGTCGTAAGAGGCGACTTAGGGACTACACATTGAACAGGGAACGGGCAGCAGCGCTCTCTGATACGGTAACCTTTTAATCTGCGATCTCCAACCCGCCGCCCAGCGTGGAGATTATGGCAAAACCCTCATAGTCCAGCAGTGGACTGTAACGGGCCGTTGATGTTGTTAATTTAAAAACGTAATTATTGTTTCTCACACAAGCTTTTAATTTATCGCATACATAGGAAATCAGATTTTAAGGAGGAAACTACCAAACGTTTCTTAATCCAAGTTTTTCTGTTTAACGGTATATGTATAAAATCTTATATATAAAATATCATAAATAATTGTAATTGTAGGCACTGTAAAAACTATATACTTACTGAGACTATTGGCCAGATGCAGCAGCTCTTCAATGGCGAACTTCAGTTCTGAAATCAGAAAATACATTGTGTGTATAGAAAACATACCAATATAGACGATCGATTTAACAGATCGAAATATTTCAAGTAAACACATACATTTTTTCAAATATCTTGCTCCAATTATAATATCAGGCTTCAAAGTTGAAGGTTAGACAGAAAGGTCCGATGTGACATGTGACGTCATATGTTACGCGGGCCATACATCCGCCATGGAAAATTTTGTTTTCGTAAGAGGGAGATATATTTGTTTAATAATGTTGTATCTATATAGGTAAGTAGTTTGTATTTAGATAAATTTCGATTCTGTTTTGACTGTCAGTATTCTATTTTTGTATACTTTCAGATGAACTATGAAAAAAACTAATATTCTTTTATGCATATTCCCTATTAATAATACAGCTTCCGTAGCCGAACCGTAGAGTATTCGGAATAATTCAGATCTCATTACGGAAGGTTTGAATCCCGGAGGGGCTGTGGTCAAACAAGAATTACATGTAAGACTGTCTCTTTGGTTATAGTAGGAAATTGCAGATTGAGACACCTAAAAGTAAGACGTTTCCGTGCTTCGGAGAGCACGCTAAGCCGTTGGTCGCGGCCAATATTTATTGAGTCATGATATGACGATCGATGAGTATTAATCTATAATACAGAGTGTAATCGTTAAGTGTGCCCGGGCGATTATTCCGTAACTATTACTAATATCAAAAAACTTTAAACTGATATCGAAAGTACTTTACCTGATGAGTAAAATTACATCAATAACTTCTATAACCTTAGAAAATAAGACTTTTAAAATAACTTTGACAAACTGGCTATTAGACAAATGTTTTTACAGTGTGAAAGATTTTTTAGAATATAAACATAATTAACATAAATAACTATAATGTAATGTAAAATTTGCACACCTGCACACAGGTTGAATACAAGGACCGCAATAATTGTAACATCCCATTACTGTGTTCATGCAAATAAACTTATTTCATTTCATTTCATTTCATTTCATTTATAAATGACACGGAAAATAACCAAAATTTTGTCTTTTTTTAAAATATTAATTAAGCTGGCAAACGAGCGGACGAGCCACGTAGTGGTAAGTGGTCATCGTCGCCCATGGACATTCGCAACACCAGGGGGGTTGCCAACGCGTTGCCAGCCTTTGAGAGCCCTGTATACTGGCCCCTTGAAGAACCCCATGGCAAAGCGCAAAGGAAACACCTCAGGGGAGAGCTTATTCCACATTTTTAATCACACATTTTATTCGTGGGGATCGAACCCGCGTCTCCCGGACGAAAGACAGCAGCCCTAGCCACTAGAAAAATTGTTTTCTTACGTTCTTGTCCTGTGATCTGCATAATAACTTGGATGGACTTGGAGAAGGTAGTGCAGTGCATCACTTCGTTGAAAGCAACCACAGCTTCGCCAATATCTGGAATAAATACAATACAGGAACAATACAATTGAAAATCAGATTTTCAGTCCACTGTGACCTTTTTGAACTATCCCGCGGTTTCTTTTCTAAAGTTTATTTTGAAATAATGGCATAAGGCAAGATTGGTGAACAAACTAGAACTTTCCTTAAGCCTTAAGGCGCGTTTCCATTGTGCATATGCTTGCATGCAAGTATGACGTCACACTTGCGTACAAGTTACTTGAATTGTAAACTTTAATTTATAGAACTTGAACCTCGCATGCAAGTTTTTATTGTCATGCAAGTGTCCGAACCAGGACAAGGACGTGCTGTGGCACTTGCGCGCGCAACTCGCATATCACTTGCGCAGACAAGCGTCAGTTGCACATTAAGGCGCGGTTCCATTGTGCAAGTGCTTGCATGCAAGTATGACGTCACACTTGCGTACAAGTTACTTGAACTGTAAACTTTAATTTGAACCTCGCATGCAAGTTGCATATCACTTGCGCAGACAAGCGTCAGTTGCGCATTATGTTTACAAGTTCAAAACTACCTGCATGCAATTTGTAGCCTACATGCAAGTTTACGTTTCCATTACTCAAGCTGCATGCAACTTGCATGCAGGCTGTTAAGAACATGGCTTTTTACAAACTTACGCTTCGTTTTTACTATAATTTTATTATATGTTTTTTAATAACTGTCTTTGTATACTTTTTTTAGCTATCTTTCTAAACAGACCAATAAGGTCACCTTTGTTTTCAAATTCAAATGATTCATTCGTTACTTACTAGCCTTTTGTTAACGCATTCATACGACCTTTTGTAACTTTGAGATTTTCTTTGTCTTCATATTATTATAACCAGCATTTTGTACTTACAGTCTACAGTTTTATTTATTAGCGTAGTGATCCCTAAATCCACCTAAACTAGGGCAATGGAAACGCAGCTTTACGATAGATAGGGGTATTTAAATAGCCCTATCTATCGTAGCAGCCGTTCTGTTTACCAATCCGATTTCTGCATAATAAAAACTTTCAAAACTGTTTTATTTTCGTACGCCATACTTCAAGATCATTTGAGTTGTTGATTCACACAAACATGGTTTTAGATATTAAATTAAAATTATCTCACCTGCTTTCCTGGTACACGATAAAAGTAAGTTGATAGTTCCTGGCATATCTGAAAATATGAAAAAGACAATCAAAATTTTGCGATTCATATGATATTATTATACTTATAGCATGTTGTATTTCGGATAATTGGATAAAGTACATTGCTGTGTTTAGGGTCACATTGGTATTTAAAAATTAGTACAGCAACATCATTTAGTTTTTTTAACGATATTTAGGAAAATTTAGCTGCTTTTCTACTTATTTATTGTATTGACTGTCATCATCATCATCATCAGCTGAATACGTCCCCACCGAGGGGCTTGAGCCTACCCTGAATTAGGGCCACCATGTTTTAATCGATCACACTGGCCCAGTGCGGGTTGACTTCACACATAACCTTTGAATTTCTTCGCATAAATATGCAGGTTTCATCACGACGTTAAAAAAAAACAAGAGACAAATTCGTATACGCTTTGCGCCATGGTACGTGGGGATAGCAACCATTGACTATTTACTGTGAATACATAGAATTATGTATGAAAAACATATTAATTTGATACTAACCGATCTCGTACTCCAATTGCTCGAAGACTTTGATGAATTCATCACCGCCTAAACCGGCTGTTAGCTTATTGATTTGTAGAATCACTCCTTGAACACCACCTAAAAAGAAACATTAAATTAATTACTTTACCTATAAATTAAAACTATACAATTATTGTAAAGTATTTGAAATCAAACAAAACACGTCCTAATAGCAATAAATAAGAAAATTGATGGTGAAAATAACAAAACAGCATCGGGAATATTTAGCGCGTGGGTTGCGAAACGTTCTCATTTCAAAAGAGCTGTTTCGGCCGCTTCTCTTTTTTATTATGGCCGATGAGGCGCAGAGTTTAAAAAAGTATGGGTTTGAAGAATATATGCGATTATTTTTATTAGCTCATACGTCCCTGGTTCTGAGGCTCGAACCTACGCTGAAATGAAATAGTATTTTATTCAATTCATAATATTACATTTTTGTTACATGTTACCTATATTATCAACAGCTCATATACGTCACCACCGAAGGGTTCGAGCCTACCCTGAATTAGGGCGATTAGGCCTTATTCGACCACGCTGGCCCAGTGCGGGTTGGTCAACTTCACACACACACAACCTTTGAATTTCTTCGCAGGAGTGTGCAGGTTTCATCACGATGTTTTCCTTCACCGTAAGAGCGTCGAATAAACGTACACATGAATTAAAAAACACATTGGTACGTGGTGGGGATCAAACCTGCGTCTCTCGGACGGGAGGCAGCGGCCCAAGCCACTAGACCACCGACGCTCTGACGTTACCTATATAACAAGTCAAAATTATACAAGGAGGAAAACACATCCTCAGTATAACTTGAAATTAGGCCAATATCAGGCTTCAGTCGACTCCCCTGGCCCAGAGCGGATTAGTCGACTCCACACAAAATATTTGAATTTTCTTGCAGACGATGTTCAAATTTTCACGATATTTTTCTTTTCCTTCCCTGCTTATCATCCAAGTTTCATATCTTTTTAACTATTAGATGAAATCTCCTTCGCGTAGCGCAGCAAGATTTTCATTTAATTTTCAGTTTTCAACATACCTTTTCCGCGTGATAAGTGCTTGAAATAGTCCGTAACTTCGTGCGAATCTGTAAATAAAAATAAGTTAATAAAATCCATTATTTTCCAATAGGATTTATGATTTGAAAAAGTTTAATAACGAGATTTATCTCACATACTTAACTTCAAACATTTGCATCATATTTTTATGTTATTTTTATCACAATAATAATCTATTTTCATAGTTGAAAATTCGTATCAATTTAAGAGATGCGTAGAGATTGCTTCGTAGCTAACATCATATTGTGGGTTTGCTATGAAATTAATTCAAATTTTAGTTGATTATGCATCGTATATAAACTGCATTCTAGAATGAGTATGCAGTCACTATTACAGTACAGTGCGTCGCACTAGAAATGTCTGATGTTTCTGACATAGGCACAGGTATCTGGATGTAATGTCTAATTTTAGTAACGAATTATACCAATATAGTCATAATTCGTTAAATTTTAGTATGTACGTACAGCCCATAATACAGGTTCTGTCTAGTTTGACTTTATGTGACAATGGTGTCAATTCCCGCAGCGAATCTTAAATATAAATTTAATCTTAGTCTTGTCACTTTATGACCAACGACCATGAAAAAGGACGGGTGATTGTCGGCTCTTTTGAACGTCAAATTTTATGTCACAAACGTAAATTTTAAGCAGGATCCTAAAACAAGCCGTTTAAAATTACATGGCACACGTCAAAACTTGACATTTGCGCTATAAAATTTGGTGCTTACAATGGTTGACAATCTCTTGTCCTTTTTCATCGTCGTAGATCAGAAAGTGACAAGACTAAGATTAAATTTAAATTTAGTTTTGCTGCGGGAAACGACACCAATACCACATATTTATTTATTGTAATTTACTTACTCTTAGCGTTAGACAGCCACTGTAAAGTTTCCAGAATAGCGTCGAAATCACCATGACCTGTCATTTTCTCCAGAAGTTTGTAGGCTTCGAACATATCTGAAAGGCAAAATTATTACTGCTTAGTTGAATAACTTTTAAATAGGGGTTTTTTGTCAGCATCTGACAATGGCGGACGTGTCTTCGTTTTTTTTTTTTTTAGTTTATTGAAGTGATAATATCGATAGTGCATTATCCAGTGAATGTTTCGGGACTATAAACTTTAATAAAACAATTGAATCGCTTACACTTTGCTGACATTTTTAGATGATGCCAAGAGGCCTCATGGTGGCTTCAGTAAATTATACTACTTATAACATTACTGAGCCTAATTAACCGAACTATCATCCAAGGATATATCTTTAACCTACAAATATTACTCGACACTGGCGAAATACGTCTATATAAGATGTGTCGCCATTAGTTAGGAAGAAGAAAAAAAACACTTTTGGGGACCCTTGACTATTTTGAATATTTTTGAAACGTACACTAACATCGGAAAATAATTTTAGCAAACCCCCATTATTTTTAAATAACCTATCCAACGATACCTCACACTATAAGGTAGTCGTGAATAAGAAAAATAACCCCCACATCACGTGTACTTATACCAGAGGAACCCCAAACATTTTTATTTTTATTTTATTCTTCAGTTTTGTCGGCATGATTAAAATGTATATCCATGTCAAATTACAGCCTTCTAGTGCTAAGAGTCTCTGAGCTAAGCCGCGGACGGACAGACAGACAGAAATTTCTAAGGGTTCCTTTTTGACTACGGAACCTTAAAAAGAAGGCCGTCGAAGAGTGCTCTCATGAATAAAAAATCTGGGCTGCAGCATCAGTTCCTGTTTGATTTCTTTTGTAATATGGCTAATAAGCCTAACCTAACCTTTTGTCATTACCTTTTGTCTTTTGTCATTTGTCATTACTTCTGTAATGTTTATGGAAAAAACCTCAGAGGAAATAAAAGACGATCGCGAGGCGACGCGCGTCACAAATCTTTGGAAAAAACAAACAAACTTACTTGTCTTAGAAGTGAATGCACACAGCAACTTTACGATCACACTGATATCTGTAAGAAAAAAGAAAATAGTAGAGTCAATGAAATTATTTTCAAATTTTATAAATCTACAGTCTTTTCTAGCCATCTGTAATAATACTACGGCGAACGCCATAGTACAATTATTTTAGTCTGGAAGAAATTTCTATGTTTGAAGAAATAATACATACTTCAATTTGAAGTCTTCTTCCTTCGAATAGAATAGAATATACTTTATTGCACACTAGAAAAATACACACAAAGAGCAAAGTGTATACATATAGGTGGCCTTATTGCTAAGGTGGAAATTTCTTCCAGACAAACTTACTTCTTTCATTCGTTAATTTCAACTTTCCTTCGTTAATTTATCTAGCCGTCGAGTCAACATGAAACGAAAAATAAAATTGATGTGGCAAAATATTTTTCCTTCGCCTTCTTACTGAATGTTGAATTAAAATCGTAAGCTTCCGCATTTATCCACACGCGTTGGTCATTAATTATTTTGCAGCAATTGTCTCCACAGGCAATTATTACCTTTATTTTAAGAGCGTCGTATTATGAGTTAAAAATATGGTTTGAAAACACACTGGCCCACAGGATATTGAACCGCCTCTACTCGAACGGCAGGCGACGGTCCTAGCCATTACACCAGTCACGTTCGGAAGCTCTGCACCATTTAAAACAATAAAACTTACTGGAGGTTCCTTCAAGCTGCCTCAAGAAGTCCAGAACGAACTTCCAGTCCCTGGATCCTTTTGCCAACCGCATAAACTCCAGAGCTTCCTGTTGGGCTAAAAGAAAACAATTATTAGGTATTAGCGAAGATTAACAGCCTCCGTGGCCGAGTGGTCGAGATTTCATTGCTCATTACGGAGGTTCCGGGTTCGATTCCCGATGGGGAACAGTCAAGCAAAAATCTCCTTGCGAGACTTTCCCCAGTTTGGTTAGGACTTTGCAGGCTGATTCACTTGATTGTCCGAAAAGAAATATGATTCCGTGCTTCGGAAGGCACGATAAGCCGTTGATCCCGGCTACTATCTAGTCGTTTCATGAGCCAAGTCAGTGGTCTTTGGAACACTGACACTAGGGTTTGTGAGGTCGGTTGTCAACCTTAAAACCCCAAGAAGAAGAAGCGAAGATTAGGGAAGAGAGATATCATTAGAAAGTTTTTTGTTACTTACTCTTCAATCCAGTGATTTTCATGATGTAGTGCACGGCTTTTGCTTCGTCTGTGAAAAGAAAACAACAACATATTACGTACGTAATAGATTGTCCTAATAGACTTCGTAATTTCGCCATAATGATTTCTGAAAAGTTAGTTTGATATTTTTTTTTTTTTTTTTTTTTTAAATGGCTTCACGTCTGCAATGCCATTTATTGTGTCTCTTGTCTTGTCTCTAGTTAACTCTTGAATGGTGCATAATGACAGGTGATGTGTAAACCGCACTATGCCATTAAAAAAATAATGAAAAAATATCACAAAATAAAAATTTAACAGAAGGGTCGCGCCTTCTTCAAAAATAATTACGTCATCTTGCCAGACTCACTCTCTCACTCACTCTTTGGGCAAACGCGATGGAGCACCGTTTGCACACTGTTTGGGAACTGCGTGGCAACGCCTACAAACGATACGTCAATGTGTGCGTGCGGGAAATTTTGCGTTTGGCGTTTTGTTCTGAGTGGGGCCCCGCGCCGCGCCACCTCAACATCAACATTAACGGCCCGTTACAGTCCACTGCTGGACTATGAGCCTCCTCCACTTAAGTGGATACCCTATGTGAACACTAGCGCCACTTGGATAAAAAATCATAACTTAGTGAAAACACAAAATATCAAAAATATGAACGATCATATTGTTTCATTAGTCTTGTTGTATTTTTAGAATTGATAAATTCAATTATTTATTGATAATTGTAGTATGTAGTAACATATCTGAAAGTGCTAATAACGGCCATTTTTAGCACTTTCGCTATCTCTTACTATACCGTATAAGATTTTATAAAATTCGGTATTCCTAAAAATATTAAACTACCTACACTTTAAAATGATCGTCCACTTTTTTAATATAATAATTTTTTTCGGAGTTATGATTTTTCTTCGAAGAGGCCGCGGTGCCGCGCCACCTACTTATATCGGACTACTATTTCAACGGTTTTAAATTATCTTAAGGAGGTGAAGATCTCGCGTTACCTATAAGCTGTAAAAACACGAGTCGCTCTAGTAACATTGAAATTCTTAACTCTGATTGGCTATATTTTTGCTTACTGACTAAGCAATTATTAATAGTGGCTCTGTGAGCTGTAGACCTCGCGAGTTTGTATATATATCTTTTGAATTTTTTTTTCTCGACAAACATCCCCAACCCCTTGATTTTTTTATTTTTTAAGTTTATTTTATTTGAATTTATTTTGTTTTATTTTATTTTGTTTTATTTTATTTTAAGAAATGTGACCTGTAGAGGAAAACAGCCTCAGCGGTAGATCTTGTAAGCTGGCAACCCCCATAACTTCGTCATTTTTTAAAATTTACAAAAACTGACTCGACGAAAAAAATCGATTAATTTATCGAACCTGCTTACAAAATTTCACGAGAATCGGTTGAGAAACGCGACCTGTAGAGTGAAACAAACAAACAAATCCACAAACAAACAAACAGATGGACATACAAAAGCAAATTTGGCCAAGCTGAAACAGAGACGCTTCGCTCGCTCGGTCAATTAGTTCCTAGTTTTACCCCAACCAATCAGAGGAGGTCTTGATTTCAGCGCTCCGACCGGCAAATCAGTGTTTTTTTTTTTAATGGATAATGTTTCGTTTCGCAATATTACTAGAGCGACAAATTTTTTTCCAAAAACCCTAATTTTTTGCAGTAAGATTGAGAAATTCTTTTTATTTTATTTTATTTTTATAGGAGAACAAACAGTTATTAAAAGTGCAATAGGTAGATTGTAACATAGCTACTTAAAAACCAATTAAAGGTTCCCACTATGAATTACATCTAGTAGGAAACATTATACAGGTAAATGTAAAAATAAACAAACTTTTCAACCTATATTATTATTATTATTATCATGTTTTCACCATTGTCTTATTCATTCATCATCATCATCATTATCCGTGTTTTAGCAATATTCCTAAGGATATCGCGAAAATTCGAATGACCAAATCATCCTACGACAAAACCCAAAAACAAACCGGCCTAAATGTGCCTCGGCTGCGATAGGCTTCTTTGATTTGGCCACCATGTTCTTGTATGTTCCATGGCTTTGATGGTTAGGTAGCCAAAACTCAACACCTAGATTTTTTCGATGTGATCATTCTAGTTTCCTTTGCCTGACATTTATGGCTCGGCTACGAGATTTAAAGCCAAGTCTTGTTGTTATAACTTTGTAGCGGTGAATTTTAGATATAACAGAAACAATGGAATAAATATTCCGTTTATGATATTTTCCATTCCAAATGACAAAGACACAACCGCTGTATTTCCTCAAGTCTACGATAACTACAATTCCATGTTATTTTTCGCTCCAAAGACTCAGCACAATGCGCAAAGCCAATATGGCTGATAATTTATTAGTTTAGTGCAAATAATAAAATTATATTACCTCAATTCATTGGACAAATTATTTAAACAATTGCTTTGCGAAGGTCGGACAACGCGTAAATTAATTACTTACTTTGTTTTAAAACGCACACATTTGTTTCAACAGCGGGCGACATTATTTTCATATTCATTTTATTAGCAATTTTTTTATTGTGAAGCTATAGTGTGACCTCACAGTTTTATTTTTCCTTACTGATAAAACATTAGCGAAAAATATTATAATTTTATTTATTGTTGGAAGAAAAAGTTTCCATGTGTTTGCACCTTTGTATTACAATATTTTTTTCAACACACTTGCTCGTAAGTAGATCTTATTTCACCGGTTTTTGATACATAAAGCAGTTCTTAATATCACGCGTAGGTTTATCCTATAACTCACGGTTTGTTTTATTTTTTAATCGGCAAAGGTGTGTCATAGAAACAGTACCTACGTAAATATGTTTTAATAAATAAACTCTATTACTTAAAATACAATAAATAAACGTTTATTTTCATAACGTTATTTAGTTTTGTCTACAAATTAACAATGATTTGTGTTATTTAATCCAAAAATTCAGTTTATTTGTTATTTTAAAAACTTGGCTGTATGTAGCTTTAGCGTCTTTGACAACATTTTCACGCAGCTACGGCAAAAAATAATCCACGCGCCATTTTTCTCAAATCTTTTATTTCTAAGTATTTTGTGTGTTGAAAAACGTATACGAATATACGTGCGTATATTGGTTATACACACTCGGCTCTATTACGCCCTCGCTTTCGGCTTGGGCTGAAATTCCGCCTCGTGAGTTACGAGTATCACGAACCTAACGCACTTATATCGTAATGTACTATATAAAAAGACTGTCGGATTTTTATGTTTAGTAGAAAACGCAAGATATGACGTCACGCCTTTCAAATTTTGTGCAGGTGAATTTCTTTTCGCTTTGATCTATAAAAGCAGGAAAATATGATTTATCATAAGCGGTTGAGTGTTTAAAGTTTATATTGTTGTTTTGTGCTATTATGTTGAGAACGACAGACTAGCAATCTGTCACTAGATGAACTACGAAATCTGAATATCGGTGATGTATATACCATTAGTACAGGTTCACGTGCGTCCATACTTCGAAATAACCATTTTTCTGGAAGCATTTCCTTTTCGGTCTTTGCTGTTATAAATGAAGTGTTTCGGATTGTATAAATAAGCATAAAAACTTACGAAAAGGGTTCTATTATTAAAAAGATATTTCAAAGTATGGATCCACTTCTCCTAAAACAAACATACTAATGTCTAAAAGGAGACTTCAGAAATGTTAAACTATGTAAATAAACGATGATAAATAAAGATTTTTTTTGTGCTTGCGCTCCTTAGGAGCCGAGCCTACTCTAAAAATTTTATTTTATTATTTAAATTTGTAATATGTTTTATATTATTATAATAATATTATATAATACATACCGCGGAAACCCGTTAGCTCGAAGAGAATTTGACTGGCCTGTTTGCGATCTGGAAAACAAAGAAAAACAATTCAATCAATAACGACTTTTGTAAAAAAGTAGTTCATTTAAAAATAGGATTCTAACAATAAAATTATCACAGTAGAAAAAAACACAAATAAGAATATTTCTTTAGAAATAAGTAGGCCAGTTGTGTCGTTTTTCTTTGTGTTATTGTAATTTTCTTGTTTAATGTGTACAATATAAATAAATAAGAATAAGTGAGTATGGCATAATTGTAGTACAACTTTCGTCTTACCTGTTTTTCCAAAAATGAAACCCAGGACGTCAGTGATAATTTCTGAAAAGAAAATGCATGTTGTCTTTTAAATACCTCTCAAATTTCGTGTTTTTAATTTAAATATAAGTCTAAGTCGGAGAAAATCAGACATTGTTGCTATTTTTAATAAAATATCAATTTATTCTATTCCGTGGCAACTAGATGGCGCTCAGCTCCCATGAAGAAAGATACTCTGTGATATGATACGCTGCTATGAGTGTCTGTCCGATCCCGAATCCCGATGATCTTATCATGATTGCCCTGAATCAGGCCAATGCTGGCCCAGTGCGGGTTGGTCGACTTCTCATACAACACAACCTTTCAATTTCTTCGGGTTTCAGGTTACTCAGGAATTTCTTTGCAGTTTCCTCACGGTATTTTTCTTCACCATAAGAGCGTCGAATGAAAATATTGTGAGTTCGTAATTCGAAAAATCATTGGTTCGTGGTGGGGATTGAACCCGTTTTGTTGATTTTGCAACACTGCATTAGTTTAAATTTAAAAAAAAAACAGCTTGTTAAAAAAGGTTATACCTTTAACTAAGTCCTTCTTCTTGTTCTTCATTTCATTAAACTCTTCACGACGTTCCTGCTTCACTTCCTCATGACGTTCTTCTTTTACTTCTTCGTGACGTTCCTCCTTCACTTCTTCGTGACGTTCCTCCTTCACTTCTTCATGACGTTCTTCTTTTACTTCTTCGTGACGTTCCTCCTTCACTTCTTCGTGACGTTCCTCCTTCACTTCTTCGTGACGTTCCTCCTTCACTTCTTCGTGACGTTCCTCCTTCACTTCTTCATGACGTTCTTCCTTAACTTCCTCGTGACTTTCCTGTCTCACTTCTTCATGGCGTTCTTCCTTAACTTCCTCGTGACTTTCCTGCCTCACTTCTTCATGACGTTCTTCCTTTACTTCCTCATGACGAACTTCTTCCACTTCTTCGCGTTTTTCAACATGTTCCTGTTCACGGTATTCTCTATGTTCCTCGCGTTGAGGAAACCCTGTGAAGGTTAAAGAGACGTGTGAAAGTTGTGTTCGTATTTTGGATACAAGATGGCGTTAAGTAATTTTAAATATTTTTTTAGAGTGGCAAAAATAGATTCCTTTATTTTTTTATATGAAGTATTGGAATTCATCTCTTAATCCGGAAGTTTTAGTTAAGAATACTAATGTCACTAATGTGTACAGAACTACTTTGTAAGATTGTCCGTACTTTGATTAATACCTTGATGGCAGTATCACCTGACTGTCTGTTACAATTACAACCAATACTATCGTTTACACCACAGATATATCCATAAACGTCCTCACAGTTTCGTCTGGTACTCATTTTGCGTGACTCGTACTGTACATTTTCATTAATATAATGATATTAGTTACTGATGGTGACTGAAGGTGGCCGACACTGCTGATTATGATTGATAGATGACTGACGATGACTGACATTACTTGCTTATCTTTACTTATTTATTATAAAATGATGCTTTAAAATACATCCATCAAAAGTATCTACGGACTAACTTTATTCCTTAACAAAAAACAAATAATAGTTAACCGTTTATGGCTTCGTACTGTATTTAAATAAAACTGATATATAATCTTTAAGAACTTGTAGAAAATGGGTTGATCACTGACACATATAAACTATTTACAAAATTATTTATTGTGAAGAAAAGAAGTGAATCCTTAGCTTAGACACTTTGATGGGTGTACTTATGTAAGAGCTACTTTAGACTTGGCGAAGTCTCTTTCGGTTTACATTGCTATTTGAGTATTGCAACAGGCAAATGATTTGTAGTAAGCACTCTTTTGTATACTAAATGTGTAAAACGGCTTTTTTTCTTTCAAATATAGACGACTTCAAGATTTGCAACTGTAACTAGTGAACATAGATTCAGATTCAGCATCAAAAGATTGAACTTAAGCTTAATGAATGAATGAATATAATATACAAAATAAAAACAATCAAATCCTCCTGCCCCCGCTGCATGATGACCATCGATAAAATATATCGCAGGACATAAAACGTAACCGTCAATAGTAACGTAGTTCTTATTTTCGCGCGATACAAACTTGGATACTATCGGCGGCGGTCATTTTATATATCGCGCAGATAAATTTATCGACGGTCGCCATGCAGCGGGGGAGGTTTCTGCTGTCGCGTCGCGTCGTTTCAATAAAGTTCCACTTTCGTAACCGCTCTTGTGCCATTTAAGTTCATACAAATCAAATACAGTATGCGTTCAGAATTCTTCTTTAGAATCTTTTGCTCTAGATTAAAAGTATCGCCTTCGCCGTGAACATGATGAATAATGTTAGAGGTTCAATAACTATGACAGTTTAGAAAGATAACTTATTGCTTTTGTAGCACCACCGCATCAGTTTCGCTCCAGTGTGGTTCAATCTTTAACTTCAAACCGGGGGGTTATTCACGGAAAGCTCTCACTCAGTATCGGAAAGTTGTCACACGGGAGCGAGTCGATTTGCGACAAGCTTCCTATTGAGAATAGCACATTGTGAATAGCACGTCTCGTCTCAATATAGGAAACTTGTCGCAAATCGACTCGCTCCCGTGTGACAACTTTCCGATTCCGAGTGAGATGAGAGATTTCTGTGAATAACCTCCAATGAAATAAAAGTTAATAATGATAAATTATTATTTACCTTCGATGTTTATGCTCTTCTCTCCAAGTACCGGGAGATTAAGGTTAAGTTGAATGCCATTCGGTTGTGGTTCGAGGTTAAATTGATTGAAATTAGGATGATGAGGTCCGAAAATGGGTAGATTTGGCCCAGGCCCAGGATGATTAGGTCCGAAAATGGGTGGTTTCGGCCCAGTCCCGGGGTGATTAGACCCGAGATAGGGTGGATTGGGGCCAGGACCAGGATGATTGGGCCCGAAATTGGGTCGATTACGCCCGGGCCCAGGATGATTGGGCCCTTGACGATGTGGCCCCTGTAGAACTAAAATAATAATTGTTAGAACATGCGTGATTTTATTATATTAAAATGAAAAAGTTAGAACATTTTAACTAAGTACTAAGAATTAAGTGTATGGTTTAAATAAATAAAAAATGTTACGAGTGATTAAGTGACTGATTATGTTGTGTGATTTGCGCGATTCAAAGAACAATTTAAAATAATGTCATATGAATTTTGAAACTTGAAATTGAATACTTCAAAATATACAATAAAATAATATAAAATAGTTCTTATACTTACGATTTGGCTCCGCTCTTGTCAAAGCAACCTGTGGAAATGTACAAATTAAGTCCATAAATTTTAAGTGATAAAATCTATAAAAAAAAAACAAATGAGAGTCTGTTATCATCATCATTCAGCTTAAAGACGTCCACTGCTGGACAAAAAAACCCATGGCCATCTCCACAATGAACATTGCTGCGCTTCCCGCGACCTGCGTTTTCAGGTGAGTGGTCTCCACTCGCAAATTTTCCAACTAAGTCAGTTCCCCTTGCAATACCGTATTAACCACGACTATCATAGAAAAGTAAATTATTTATTTTATCTATGGTGCCTATGCTATGCTTATGACGTCATTCTTATCATTAACAACAAAGACCGAATTTATTGACCCTTAAGTATTGGACTTATAGGTTCATAACTAAACAGCAAATGAACTGACTGACCAATGCTAATGACGTCATTAACAACATTGGAAGTAACCGCATTGACCGAGCTATGCGTCTTTGTTACTTGATTTTTTTAAATAAATTAAATTAAATTAAATTATGCTGATGACGTCTTCCAGTGCATCAATAGTAAATGAACTGACCAATACTATCGAAGCCATTAAGAACATTAGAAGCAACCGTATTGGCCGCGGCTATGCTGATGAAGTCATTCTCAGCATAAACAGCAATAGACTGAGCCAATGCCTATGACGTCATTAACAACATTGGTGTCAGCCGGATTGCCCGAGCTATGCTGATGACGTGTTCCTGTGCATCTACAGCTAACGAACTGACTGAGTCAATGTCTATCGTATTTCAACCAGCATTAGAAGCAATCGAACTGACAGTAAATAGTTATTTTCAGCATCAACAGCAAATGAACTGACCAAGCCAATGGTAATAGAGTCATCAGAGCATTTGAAGCAACCGGATTGCCCGAGTTATGTTGATGACGTGTTCCTCAGCATCAATAGCAAATGAACTGACCGAGTCAATACTATTGAAGTCATTACCAACATTGGAAGCAACTGGATTGACCGCGACTATGTTTATGACGTCACTAGCGGTCTGCCCGCAGCTACGCTTGCATTGTGTAAGATTTTCCCGTGGGAATAAGACTTTTTCCCATTAAAAATATCCTTTGTGTTAATCCAGGGTATAAACTATCTCCATTCCAAATTTCATACAAATCCGTTCAGTAGTTAAGGCGTGAAAGCGGAACAAACATCTAAACATCCAACTATATTTTCACATTTATAATATGTGTGATTATAATAATTATGTGTGATTCTCAGCATCGATAACAAACGCATTGACCAAGCTAATTCTTATGGCGTCATAAGGAGTTTATAGCAATCGAATTGACCACGACTATCAAAGATAAGGTAAATTATTTATTTTATCTATGGCGCCTATACTGATAGTGTCATTTTTAGCTTTGACAACTAACGCACTGACAACGTCATTCTCAACTTTAGAAGCAACAGAAATGACAGTGAATAGTCATTCTCAGCATTAGAAACAACAGAATTGACAGTGAATAGTCATTCTCAGCATTAGAAACAACAGAATTGACAGTGAATAGTCATTCTCGTCTTCAACAGCAAATGGATTGACTGACGGAACCAACGCTTATCACACTAACACACTAATCACAATTTTCGGGTTTGTTACCACGGTTATATTTGATAATTTATAATAATTATTATTTTCATCAACATCAACGGCCCGTTACAGTCCACTGCTGGACTATGAGCCTCCTCCACTCAAGTGGAGGGTTTTGCCATAATCTCCACACTTGGCAGGCGGGTTGGAGATCGCAGATTAAAAGGTTATTGTATCAGAGAGCGCTGCTGCCCGTTCCCTGTTCAACGTGTAGTCCCTAAGTCACCTCTTACGACACCCACGGGAAGAGTAGGGGTTGGTGACAAATGTATTCTACTCTGCCGTCACCACACGGCAAGAAAATAATTATTTTATTTATTTATAATTTTTTAGTGTGGTGAACAACCACGAAAATCTTAAAACAAATATTATAACTGTTAAAATATATTTGGATGTTTGGATATTTGTTCCGCCTTCACGCTTAAAGTGGTGTCAAAGCTTTGGAAGCATTCGAATTGATCATTATTATACCGGTGACGTCATTCTCAGCATTGACAGCAAACGGACTGACAGAGCCAATTCGTATGACGTCATAAAGAGTACTGGAAATAACCAGATTGATTACGATTATGACGTAATGCGTAACATTTAAGAATTCCTGAGCAAATAGATTAATGCAAACTTATGACGTCACAACATTAAAAGAATTCACATTTTAAAGATTAAAAAGGGACAGGAGATGGCCACCTTAATATTGAAGCTGTCAAACATCGAATTTGAACCTTATGGACGCGTCGATTGCACAATTTTAGAGAGCACTTAAAACATCCGACTTAAAAATCTCTTAATCTGATCGCTTTGCACTTATTTTAGGTTATCATTCGTTCAAATTAACATCATTCGTTCATCTGAATTCGTCACCTCTCTTTCATTGGTCATATAAACGAAAAGGATAGCTGGATTTTAAAATTAGAATTAGAGAATGACTTCCCGAATCGAGGCCTATGAGACAAAAGAAAATAAAATAATAATAAAAATAATTCGTTTGCTCTGGATTGAAAATAGCGACCTCAGCGTTAAAAGCACTTTGTTGTCTTGTTAAGCAGTTTACTATTGAATGATACAATAGCCAATGGTACAATAGCCGTGAACGGTTTAGGGTGACTATTTTTAAGCCGGAAACACACGGAATAAGTACCTAAGCTTGATAATAAAAAAAAAGGAAACTTACATTGAGCAGAGCCAGGAGAACAATCTTAAATATCAAACGCATATTTAGCACTGGTCTCTATAGTGGCCAGACTTATACATCTGTTTTTCCACTAAGACGCTTAACAAGAAATAATGGCTTTATATTACCTACGATCGCAAATAAGGACCATTTGTATAAACACGATTGTTTGTAGTCATGCAAATAAAGTTTAAAATGCGTGAATAATTGGCTGATCCTGATTGGTTACTGCAAATTGTGACGTCACAATCACTTTGATATTTCGAAGATTATCGATTATTTAGAACGTTCGATTTCATGTCTTTAAATGTGGAAAATATTCGTTGAATCATCCGCCTTAGTTTTGTTAGTTTTTAGTTTCGCTAGATATTGTAGCACTTTGCTACGGTTTGTCTACGAAGAGTTCTACGCTAATTGTAGCAAACTGCTACGGGGCTTGCCAAGCCAACCGATAATTCTTACATTGAAACAGTACGCGCGCGTATATGCGAGTAATTTGGTTAGTTTATGAAATTATATATGAATAAGCAAATATAGACGCTGTAGTGAACGGAAACAAAGAAGTGACGTCATTATACGTCTGTTACCGAAGCGCTCTTAGGTCTACGATACAAACATGATGTACTTTATACAACGTGTTAGTGATACTTGTATGATCATCATCGTGTGTGTTTTAAGGTCGACAACCGACCTCACAAACCCTGTGTCAGTGTTATAGAGCCGCCAAAGGCCGCTGACTTGGCTCGTGTAACGACTAGATAGTAGCTGGGACCAACGGCTTACGTGCCTTTCGAAGCTCGGAATCATCTTTCTTTTCGGACAATCAGGTGATTCAGCCTGCAATGTTCTAACCAAACTGGGGAAAGTCTCACAAATGCATGACAGTGTCCCCACCGGCAATCAAACCGGGAACCTCCGTAATGGGCGTCGAAATCTCGACCACTCGGCCACGGAGGCTGTTAGGGAAATAACGCAAAACCTCTCAGGTGGTAACTCAGCTCAAGAAACTGAACAACTTTTGTCTTGGAACTTTTCCGAAATCGCATTTTTTTTTTACTTTCCATACAATCTCAACAGGTAGCCGAGCCAATTTGTCATCATCATCACCTCATATATGGCTCGAGCCTACCCTGAATTAGGGTGATTAGGCCTTAGTCAATAACGCTGGCATAGTGCGGGTTGATCGCCTTCACACGCAACCTTTGAATTTCTTCGCAGGAGTGTGCAGGTTTCATCACGATGTTTTTCTTCACCGTAAGAGCGTCAAATAAACGTACATATGAATTCAGTAAAGTTAAAAAGCAGTAATGTTTATTTATAAAATATTGACAGAACTTTACTCTGCTATATGATCAGTCCACCTGGCAGGGGGGCGTCCCACACTACGTTTCCCGAGACGTGGTCTCCATTCGAGAACCCGTCTGCTCCAACGCTCATCGGTTCTACGACAGACGTGGCCAGCCCACTGCCACTTCAGCTTGCTACACTTCTGGACGATATCAACTACCTTGGTCCTCTGCCGGATGATTTCGTTTCGGATTTTATCCCGTAGCGAAATACCAAGCATAGACCTTTCCATAGCTCGCTGAGTGACATAGCCGGTGGGCCAGTTTCACCGTTTCAGCCCCTGCCAGATGTACTGATGACCTGAGCGGGTGATCGAGCGCTTTGGCGTGCCCTTGGGGAGGCCTACGTCCAGCTGTGGACTGCAATAGGCTGATTGGTTGATTGCTATATGATCGACCACATTGGCATGCATGGCGATTAAGTCAGTTAGGGAAAGAAAACAATAAAACACAGTGTCTTTATAAATTTTCGTATATTTTAATATAGAGTTATCCCCTGGAAAAAGGAGGTGAGGCATTGGTCTCAAACCAGTAGATTCCGGAAGATCTGTAATAAAAAAACTTCGTCATTAACATTTCATCATTAACACCGAGGGGCTCGAGCTTACCCTAATTTAGAGTGATTATGTCTTAGTCGACCACGCTGGCCCAGTGCGGGTTTGTCGACTTTACACACAATCTTTGAATTTTTTTCGCAGGAGTGTGCAAGTTTCATCACGATGTTTTCCTTCACCGTAAGAGCGTCAAATAAACGTATCTACATATGAATTTCGAAAACACATTGGTATGTTGTGGGGATCGAACCCGCATCTCTCGGGCGGGAGGCAGCGGCCCTAGCCACTAGACCACCAACGCTCTTGGCCGAAGGTCAAGTGTTTGACTCTCATTTCGGCGGGGCCACTGCCAAACAAAAAATGTTGCCTGGAAGAAATTTCTATGAAGCAATAAGGCCACCTCACTGTACACGTCTCCCTGTTCTTACTCCCGCTCTGTTGTTATTCCTGTTTGTGCAATAAAGTATATTAATTGATTTGAGAACCTTTTTGTGAGACCGCCCTCGATTCACTTAGGACATTGCAGGCTGAAACCTGACCTGGTTGTCCGAAATCAAGGAGGATTCTGTGCTTCGGAGCACGATAAGCTATCTCGGCTGTTATCTACGGTTTGTAGGCTCTATCACGCACGCCACATAAAAAAACGTGCCTCGTTGGTCCCGGCAACACTGTCTAGTCGTTACACGAGCGATGTCATGTCAGTGGCCTTTGGCGGTTCTATAACACCGACACTAGTCTAAGATCGGTTGTCGAACATACAACCCACACGATGAAGAAGAAGAAACATGACTAACCCGGTCTTGGGCACAAGTCCTCCCATGTGCAAGTTGCCCCACAGTAAGCAGTTACCAGCCATCGCTCCTACGTAGGTCCCGCACCGTCTACCGGTGAATCCACCAGACAGCAGAGACTCGGCCATGTAGTGGAACGATCTGTGGGTAGAACAATAGGAGTCAATCAATCAATCAATCAGCCTACTGCAGTCCACTGCTGGACTGCTGCCTCCCCAAGGGCACGCCAAAGCGCACGATCACACGCTTTCCTCATCCAGCCACCATCAGCAACCTTCCTCAGGTCAGGAACAAAAGGAGTAGGTACGAGAAAATATTACAGCACTAGGACTACACACGTGCTGCTGCGTGCTGGAGATGTCTTTCCGTCTCTTCCTATCGCCTTAGAGGATTTCAATAGGGATGATGACAACCTTTTTTTATTTTTTTATTCGAATTCGAATTAAGATTTTTACAAATCATTTTTCGCCGTCAAAGCTATCATGGATGGCACGTTCACTACCCGTGTACGCCCTCTGCAGAACGGTCAGAAGAAACTCCATAGGAATCGTATCTTTTACTTTTCTTTTAAATATATACTTAAAGAAACATACATGAGTCAAAATTACAATCTACTCCGCTGATTTGGAAGAACAGTTGACCAGACGTTTTTATCATCTAAGGAATCATTTATCGTATAGTAGGCCTTAGAACATAAAATATTTTTAATTTTAGTTTTAAATTGACTATCGGACCGAATTACAATATCGCATTTTATTATAGAAGCAAATACAACACGTATTTTTTTCTTTTTCACGTAATAAAAAAATACGGAGATAATTCCGAGCATAGATCCAAGACTTTCATACCCTTAATATGTTTCAAGTTTCAAGACTAAATAAAATGTAAAAAACTTGAAACATACCTGTGATGATCGCAATCCTGATCGCCGCAGCCAGGTTGTGAAGCTCCACCGTTGGGGTAGAAGTCGGCATCAGCCAGCGTGGCCACGTAGCCCAGACGACCAGCATTGGTGTGAATCACTTCGGTGTACACTCCATCAGTTGATCTGAATTTGTCGTCGTGAGTGTTCCATAGAGCGAACATAGGGTCCAGTCCTGTGGGGAAATCGTTTGTTTCAAGCTGTAGAAATATCATGTTGTAAGCGTTCTTAAGCTCTGTAAATATTCATAGTTTATCTAAGAAACGTTATTCTATTCTAGTACCTAACCAAAATTTTATAAGTTTCCTAACAGGAGCGCTTTCATATTATTTCACTAGTGGTCAAAATATCTTCGGTCAATCAAAAGTGAAGGAGCAACTACCAGTGCTTCGGGAGGCACGCTCATTTCGGCTAATATTAACGGTACCTAGTCCGTCTATTACGATGAGCCATACCAGGACCTTTGAGGACTCAATAACAAAGGAGCCCGAGCCATGTCAGTGGGTTTTAGAAGCTTTATGGTTGTAAAGCCTCTACCCTGGCACCAGGATTTGTGAGATCAATTATCTACCTTAACCCATACATATAACAATAAAGAAGAAGACTGACCAGTGATGTAAGTGACATCTCCGTTGATGTTCCTGCCAGCGATGCCAGCCATATAGCCGCCAAGATTATGTCCCGCGATGTGGCAGCTAGCCAGTCACATCACACAATCCAGCTAAGTACTTCACGCTTTAACTCACCAGTGATGTAAGCGACATCTCCGTTGATGTTCCTGCCAGCGATGCCAGCCATATAACCGCCAAGATTATGTCCCGCGATGTGGCAGCTAGCCAGTCACATCACACAATCCAGCTAAGTACTTCACGCTTTAACTCACCAGTGATGTAAGCGATATCTCCGTTGATGTTCCTGCCAGCGATGCCAGCCATATAGCCGCCAAGATTATGTCACGCGATGTGGCAGCTAGCCAGTCACATCACACAATCCAGCTAAGTACTTCACGCTTTAACTCACCAGTGATGTAAGCGATATCTCCGTTGATGTTCCTGCCAGCGATGCCAGCCATATAGCCGCCAAGATTATGTCCCGCGATGTGGTAGCTAGCCAGTCACATCACACAATCCAGCTAAGTACTTCACGCTTTAACTCACCAGTGATGTAAGCGACATCTCCGTTGATGTTCCTGCCAGCGATGCCAGCCATATAGCCGCCAAGATTATGTCCCACGATATGGCAGCTAGCCAGACAAATCACACAATCCAGCTAAGTACCAGCGATGACTGGACTCACCAGTGATGTAAGCGACATCTCCATTTATGTTCCTGCCAGCGATGCCAGCCATGTGGCCGCCGAGACTGTGCCCCACGATGTGGTAGCTAGCCGCGGTGGTGTCAGTCACGCCATTCAACCAGTTTACGAAACGGGCCACACTCTCACCTGGAAAGGAATATTGTTTCATTTTTCACATTAAAATTGCTTTCTCCTCTTCCATTGCATGGTCGATTCTGGTTGGTTTGGTCTTGCATTTCTAATGCAAAATAGATTGAAATATTTTCATAAAATATAATTGGAACAGCATCAGCAGACCACTGAGCATCAGCAGAAGGACGCGGTTCCTTGTTTAGGAGATCAAAAGATTTTCTTGAGAAAAATACAGAGAATCAGAACAAATCACAAAGAGTTTATAATCCTTGAGTCAAGTAGCAACTTGCGTGGTCAGCTGAGTTGTGGGCTGAGAGAACGAAAGCTTGCGTTCAATTGACAAAAGCAAACAAACAGTGAACTTCCACAGTTCAATATGTACGAATTGTCAATGTAAACTGAATATTTTGATTGTTTAAGAGTCAAAATAGAATGTCGTTGTGTTCTACATATTCCGTACTCTGGAACCTCCTGTGCTCCTATGCTTTTGGGAATCGCAAGTAGGAATAACGGATAAAAAAAGAATGAAAGAGGAAACACATATGAGCTACTGTCAAAATAATTGAATTAAGAATGTTCTAACCGCCAGTAACAGTGTTGGCCACAGCTGCGAGGTAGTTGATGGTGTCAGCACCCGCGCTCCAGTCCACGACGATAACGTTCACATCTTCAGCAGAGAGGAAGGCTGGAAGCAGATCAATAAATAAAGAAATATGTGGGATCGCGCACACGGATAACTAATCCCAAATAAGACAGAAGTTTTGGGTATCAGACTGGATTCTTTTGTACGTGTCGGCAGGCAGCTCGTCCCACACAAATCTGGTCCGCAAGCTAGGGGGCCAGTATCCTTTTCTAGAAAATACATGATGGTAAACTGGTCCCACGTTAGGTTTTCTGTAAGGACAACTTAACCCCTCAACTAATTGGGTCAGGAGGCAGCTCGTCCTATATAAATCTGGTTCGCAAGCTAGGGGGCTAGTACCTTCTTGCTACTTGACTTTAGCTGAACATGTTTGCGCTGAATAAGTTCATAGTTAGTAGTTAGTTAGTTAGTTAGTAGTTAGTAACATCTGTAACCCACCATGTTTAATGCAAATAAAGACTATTCTATTCTATTCTTTTAGAAAATACATACACAATATCCAGACAAAATGCAAATACAAATGCAGCAAATTACGTATTATAAAGGGTGGGATTTTTAACTCTTATTAATGGTTTTCCTTTCATTTAATTTACCATCTTTTTTAGAGAGATCTCATGTGACCCTAGCGATTGATTCCTTATACTCGTAAGTATGGGCTGTTATTTTATTTATTCCAGTCGATTCGATTACCGGGTAGGACAAGCGTATTTTCAAAAATGTGTGAATGCTGTTTTGTATCTTTTTAAAAATAAAGGAATGTTTTGATAGAGTAAACATTCCTATCTTACGTATTTATCCTACCTACTTTCCCTCTAGGTGGCGTTAATTCCACCCTGTTATATACTTCAACCAACGTGCAGTTTTTAATGAATTCACCTGCACCCGTTGTGTTGTGATGATGCAGTTAAAGTGCGTTTTGGAATGGAGATAGTAATATGTACTCTGGATCAACATGAAGGACAATTTTTACAGGAAAAAATCGTATTCCCATCCCACGGAACAAAACTTACACAATGCGAGCGTAGCCGCGGGCGGACCGCTAGTTGATAGTAATTTTCTTTATTTTTTGACCAAAAGTATCTTTTGCTATTTAAGTACGTCATTAGTCGTCATTACTCCTAACACAGGCCTATAAAGCCTAAAGGGAGACACCAGCCCCTTTGTAATGGTAGAAAACTGTTTTAAAATGAAATAAATACATTTTTATTTTATTTTTTATTTTATTTTTATTAGTACTGTTACCTACCTAATTATCAATTACCATAGATAAAAGAGGATTGAAAATAATTAGTAGATAATTTTAATAGTTTTGAAATTCCTTTGAACAGGAACTAATTGATAAATTAATAGTACGTCATAGTTTGAATCTTATCATTGTATTACGAAAATGTTACATTATTATCGTTAATTATAGTCAAAACAACAACAGGTGGCCGATTAACGTGAAAAAGATAGTTGCTGGCGACATCTAGACTACCTGTCGTGTACTTACACTTACAATATTAAACTAGTATGCGTTTGTACGTCTGAATACGGCCAAGGTGGATAAAGGAAAAATATAGTATCTTAGTCTGTGAAGTCAGACTTGGTTCTGTTATATATTATGTTACAGTCAAAACTCATAACCGATCAAAACTACTTTTGACTGCAAAAATCTGGCAAAAGTAGTTTTGACCGGGCGGGTGCGAGCGTAGCGAGCACGGGAGATCGGGGCACCCCGACATTAGGCGAGCTCGGCTCCCTCCTGCTTGCAGGCATACAATATTTGGGTAACATTTTTGGTACCTGATTTTCGCAGTCAAAAGTGGTTTTGACCGGTTATGACTTTATATACACCATCTGAATGCACTTAAACGACTATTTTTGCAGCTAGATTGTGTAATAACTCATCATCATCATCATCATCATCATTTCAACCGGAAGACGTCCACTGCATCTGCACCGGTCTTCCATATCCAGTGGCTTACCACAAACTTTACCGGGTCGTCGTCTGTCCACCTTGTGCGGGGAGGCCTACTCTACTCATGCTACATCTTCCGGTGCGTGGTTTCCTGCCACTCTAGGACCTTTGACTATTTTATATTACATAATTACCTTATACTATAATAGGTTAATATATGAAAATGTTCACATGGAAGGGACTGGTTTCCGAGACACAGGCTCGGCCCAGTTCGGTTACCAGTGGCTTCGAAAATTTTTGTGTCAAAATACCTTATTTCGGAATAAAAATCTTATCTTATCTTATCTTATTACTGCCGAAGCAGTCGTCAGTTACTCGTGCAATGTTCCCCACCCACTGCAATCCTTCTTGCTAAGTCGGTGACTTCGGAATGCTTGCGGTTTTCTATATTCCTGATACGAATAGAATCAAGCGCGTTTGGATTTTGGTCGTATAACACAGCCTCCGTGGCTGAGCGCTCGAGATTTTGACGCCTATTACGGAGGTTCTGGGTTCGTTGCCCGGTGGGGACATCGTCAAGCCAACATCTCTTTGTGAGACTTTCCCCAGTTTGGTTAGGACATTGCAGGCCGAATCACCTGATTGTCCGAAAAAAAAAGATGGTTCCGTGCTTCGGAAGGCACGTTAAGCCGTTGGTCTCGGCTACTATCTAGTCGTTACACGAGCCATGTCAGTGGCCTTTAGTGGCTCTATAACACTGACCAGGGTTTGTGATGTCGGTTGTCGACCTCACAGCCCACACGATAAAGAAGAAAGAAAGAAGGTGGGTATAGGTAGACCCTGGCCTGGCAAATAAGAAGTTAGTACCTGGCACAAGGACAGTATTGACGTCAGAGGTGGCGGAGTCGAACCAGCCGTGGAGAAGGATGATGGTGCGGCGACGAGCATCGTAATTGGTGAGGCCCAGCAGTCCATCTGACCCCAGGAGCATCGGCTGCGACACAGTGGGGTTCAACCTGAAATGTAAAAGCCATTATAAATATCATCATCATCATCAGCCAATATACGTCACCACCGAAGGGCTTAAGCCGACCCTGAATTAGGGAGATTAGGCCTTAGTCGACCACGCTGGCCCAGTGCGGATTGGTTGACTTCACACACAACCTTTGAAGTTATTCGCAGGAGTGTGCAGGTTTCATCATGATGTTTTCCTTCACCGTAAAAGCGTCGAATAAACGTACATATGAATTCGAAATTCGGAAACACATGAGTACCTACGTAGTAGGGATCGAACCCGCGTCTCCCGAACGGAAGACAGCGGTCCTTACCACTAGACCACCGACGCTCTCGACGATTGAAGTGTTTACTACAATATATTAGATCCTCTCTGATTGCAGTGTTTTTTTGGAGTATATTTATTTACCATTCCGTTCCTCCCAATCCATAATCATACCTGGTGAATAGATGGTAAACATTCTGTGAATCAGGGTTGTATCGGGCTGCTTCCTCAAGGTCGCTGGTCTTCATCCACAAGTCAACTAGATGAATAGCACCAGTGGCGTCTTCCAGGTGCTGGAAGCGAGGACCTGGCTCCAACTTCTTGAGAACCCATTCCGTTGGGAGAGCTAGGTAAATGTAAGCAATGATTCATTTTATTATCCATATGAGCTCATATTCAAGATTCAATAATCCTGATTGGGAGTCCTTAGTCGACCACGCTGGCCCAGTGCGGGTTGGTCGACTTCACACACAACCTTTGAATTTCTTCGCAGGAGTGTGCAGGTTTCATCACGATATTTTCCTTCACCGTAAGAGCGTCGAATAAACCTACATATTAATTCGAAATTCGAAAACACATTGGTACGTGGTGGGGATTGAACCCGCGACTCCCGGACGGGAGGCGACGGCCCAATCCACTAAAACACCGACGCTCTTAATCGTCATAATTATATTTATTATTTCTTGGGTCGTTTTTTATTATTGTTTGTTTTCTCAAAATCGTTTGGTATTATTATTAATATCTTACCCGAAGCGGCAGCTAGTCCGAACAACAATATTACTGCAAATTGGACCATGTTTGCCCACTGTCCGCTAAACACTGACAATTTGACGAACCTTGCAGTTTTTATCATAATTAATCAAAATAATTAGACTCACAAATCATGAAGAAAGTACAGCCGAAAGCCCACAACGTTATCCTGGATTAAGATAAAAGAAACACGTAATAACTGTGTGCAAAGACACGCATCCACCGGTTATGAAAAAAAAATTAAAATAGTGTAAAAATAAATTCTGTCGATGTTTTGTGTTTACATTTTGATCCACGCTTTATTCTCATTTTCTTTTATTCTGGTTTATTTATTCAAACTCAAACTCAAACATTTTTATTTGCTTTAGACATGGTAGTTGCAAAAGTTTTTACAATTTTCAGTGTCACATATCTAGCCTAACAAAATAGAAGCATGCAAACATTTTACAACTTAAAGCTTATTCTACCTTAATTCTAATGTGTAATTTTAATATAAGTCTTTACAATAACTACAAATTTTATGTTGGTGCTCTAAGAAATCTTTTTTTGAGTAAAACATATTTATTTAACAGTTTATTGTACACAAAATTAACAAAAGTAAAATAACATTGATAGAAACGACTGGCTTAATTAAATTATTTCTAAAGAAGTATCTAGGCTCGAGCCCCTCGGTGGGGACATTATATGAGCTGTTGATGATGATCTTCCAACAAACCTACGGAAGAGAGAGAGGGACAAGGTGTTGTGTAATATTTCTTTGTGACTTTTTTGTCCTTTTTTGTGCAATTATGTTTAAATGATGTATAAATATTTTTTCTAAGGGTTAAAACAGCGAAGCAATCTCGGACTAGAAAATACTGAAGACATCACCAAGGTATTTTTATAGGGTGTAAGTAAGTGGGAGGCTCCTCATTTGATAGGACCGGAATTTTCTTCTTCTGAAAACAAATTTAAAATAAATTAAACTAAATTATAGTTGATATCGTCTAGAAGTGTAGCAAGCTGAAGTGGCAGTGGGCTGGCCACGTCTGTCACAGAACCGATGAGCGTTGGAGCAGACGGGTTCTCCGAGAACCCGTCTTTCTCGAATGGAGACCACGTCTCGGGAAACGTAGTGTGGAACGTCTCCCTGCCAGGTGGACTGATGACCTGAGGAAGGTCGCCGGTGGTGTCTGGATGTGGAAAGCGGGTGCGATCGTGCGCTTTGGCGTGCCCTTGGGGAGGCCTACGTCCAGCAGTGGACTGCAATAGGCTGATTGATTGATTGATCCTACTACTGAACTATACGAGTTCTTTTTGTAATGTGTTTCGAAGATTTACTTTTTTGCAGAACTAGCAACTATTGACTGTACCACGGAGTACTATAACTGTACTAATCATAAGTTACCAAAGATTTATCGATTGATTTTTTTTAATTTATTATCCGATAGAATACATAAAATTATCTGTTTCGTCGACAAGAGACTAATTTTTCATAGTCATCATTTTCATCATCATCATCGTGTGGGTTGTAAGGTCGACAACCAACCTCACAAACCCTGGTATCAGTGTTATAAAGCTGCCAGATAGTAGCCGGGACCAACGGCTTAACGTGCCTTCCGAAGCACGGAATCATCTTTCAAAGAACAATCAGGTGATTCAGTCTGCAATGTCCTAACCAAACTGGGGAAAGTCTCACAAGAGATTTTTGCTTGACGGTGTCCCCACCGCACGGACGAAAATCTTAGCCCAGAGGAATTACTAGACTCGAATAGTAATTTATAATTACGAGAATTCTCGTTCAGTTAACATTTAATTAGTGTATACTGCATTATTCTGATATTTGGTACTAACACATGGTCCGATATGCAGTTCGTTTCGCAAAGTGCACACTCTGTAATCCTACAAGAATCCTTTAGTTATGTACAACAATGCCAGATCAGTATTTTGTACAAAATCGAGAAAATTACTAGAAAGTTTCGCAAACTTTATTCATCAAAACAGTTAAGAGTGCAATTTTAATGCAGTAGCATATACTTATTATACTGAAATCTAATAAGTACTATAGAAATAGTTTTTGGTATAGTACATCTGGTTCCGAGTACATTTATCTTGCTTTCGAAACAAATCGGTATAAAGTACCTGTTAACGTTATTACACTTGTACAGAAAATATAAACCATTCTAGTAAATTGTACCAAACTTAAAGTTTAGAATACTACGAGTATTTTATGTAATCATGTCTACGAACTAACTAACTATTTATTTGATCAAACTTAAATATCTGGTCAACAATATTAATTTTAATATTTTAGTCACGTTGGGTTAGGTAAGTTGAGGGTAAGACGAGACTCGTTGCGAAAACAAAACGCATTATCACTTATGTCAATATAACCGCCAATCGTCTTGTCGTTTGGCTCATTGGCTGGCTGTCTGTCTGTCACTCCATTTTTTGTTCGCGTCGCTGTTTGCTCGGGCCGGGCGCACAAAACCAGTGATTTAAAAAATATTTAGAACAGTGCACATAACACAGATTCAAGTGAGGGGAAAACAGTGCAATGAATGAAGATGTAAGAAACTGCGTTTTGAAAATATTTCTGTCATCACTGCATTAGCTATCATGTAATAAAAAAATAAATACTCTACTGTGATTTTCAATATTATTGTATTTAATTATCTTTCCATCCCAATGCCACCATATTTTGGTATTGTACGATCTTGTGAGTGTTATATTATTTATACAAAAAACTTTCACAGCACAATCTGAGCCATCTACTTCCCAAACTTATGATAACTCTTTTTTTTACATAATACAATAATACTAATACTATATAGTGCTTTATACATAATGTACTTAAGATTCTGGAATCATTGCCATCGTGGTCTATTAAGTATAAGGCACTTCATAGTATATGTGTAATGTAATGTGTTATCACAAATTTTGGAAAAAATAGATGGCTCAGAGACTGGGGTACAATAATACCAATAAATGAAGTATAACCAACAAAATCGCATAGTACTGGTTACTAAATCCTTAATAAGCGCAACGTCATCAGTTGCATTATCTCAACAATTAGTTTTGTCCTATTTACAATCCAGTATTATAATATTAACAATTTAAGCTGTGTTAACTACAACTGAGTTTGGTATTCTTCACCCTAAATAAAGTAATAACAAGCAAATAGACATTACGTAATACTAAATAACTAGTAAATTTCAACATTAACATACTATGCAGTATACTAAGAATTAGTTAGTTGCAACATAATTCTTGTTGAAATTAAAAACAATTATTTTTAGCTATACCTACCAACGATTCTTGTTGTGTCGTTAACAATAAGAAATTTTAGCTCATAGAACGAGAATTCTCGTAAATGCAACCAGAATTTTCTCTCCGTGCGGGAATCAAACCGGTGCCCCCGTAATGAGCGTCGAGATCTCGGCCACTTGGCTACGGAGGCTATCCAACCAACCAACCAACCAACCAACCAACCAACCAACCAACCAACGAACCAACGGCTTAACATGCTTTCCGAAATACAGAATCCTGTTATTATTCGATTGTAGAACTGGGCGTTTGTTGATGGCGTGTTCGTAAGAGGATTTTAAAGGAAAGATGGTACTTGACTTTAACAGTAGTATAATAACTTTAAAAATATAAAAAAGAACAGTTTTGAATAACGCGTACATGCGTGCGTTCGGTAGTGCCGATTTGAAAGAAGTGAGGGGTGGGGGCTCGGCGGACGCGGTCTGCGTGGTCAGCCGAACCAGTTTTCAAATGACGTCGTCGTCGTGTGCGTGTAGTGTAGCGACAGTAGCTCGCTCGCAACACACGCAAGGCGTCAACATCGATTCAGCCTGTGATGTCCTAGCCAACTATATTTTTTATTTGACTCCACCAGGATTAGAACCCGGAAATTTCGTAATTTTATTCGTTTTGTTCGTCATAATATGATCCGTACCTATTCGTTGCGTTTGTTTGAAAAAGAAAGAAAGAAAGAAAAATCATTTTTTGACCAATAAAAGTAAACTTACCTAGATTTTAACGTAGAATCTATGAATGCTAATCGAATGTCGTCGTAGAGGCTGAATTTTTGCGAGTGCCTTTTCTCAATTTTATGTTTTAGAAAGAAATCTTTAGTAATAATCTGATTTAAAAATATTTTATTCGAATTAAGATTTTTACAAATCTACTACTAATTATTTTATTAATTACTACTACCTACTATTAATTTGTTTCGGTAGCAACACCACAGGTTAGAAAAAACAAAAGAGTGGAACCTTTTACGATCGGTTCAAAAGGCATCGTAGCCAGAACCGTAAAACCAAATATAAAAAAAAAAGAAAAAACAAAATATTAACTGTATAAAACAAATGAGTAAGTAGTAAAACAAAGCACATTAATAACATTAATTTTATTTTGTAGACATTTATTTTGTTTCTAGATTTTGTAATTTTATCCCCGAGAGAAAGGCGGGCTAGCGTTGGTTTCCAAGTAGTAGATTCCGGATTGTCTGTAAGCACAAAAAAAAACATATTCAATACACCTTGCTCGAAAATCGAACTTACGACGACGGCAGTAAACTGTGGTAACGCGACTAACCGAAAAAGTGTGTTTTTTTTAATTTACCGAGCGAGCGAAGCGTCTATCCGTTTCAGCTTGGTCAAAATTGCTTTTCGATGGGTGCATGGAACAAAGCGGCAACCGGAGAAATCAAAATGTTCAGGAGAAAATAAAACGTGAAAACTGTCAATATAACTCAATATACGATGCGCATCGTAAAGGTTTCTACATCAACAGAAAGCTAATTTTTTACTCGAAGTGGCAATAAGACGTTCATATTTCTATCTTTTACGGTTACGAAAATAAATAAGAATTTGTAAATTGCCACATTTTGTGCCAATATGTTGTGACCGCAAGCGTACATTACGGCTTTGTTCCAGAGAAATTTAGTAAAAGTATTGAACGTTAATTATTGTTTACAGCATTAAGTACGTCTGGGTCAATTACGTTAACAGAGTGTTGCTGTCTTATTCGGTAAATTAATTTGAGAGACTTTTTAGTGAATACGGTTTACGGTACTTGTAGAAAGCTATATCATAAAATTTTTCTGTTGTATTCTTTTATCTGAACAAAAGAAACATTAAAGACTAAAATAATGCCAGCAAACTTACTGAGAAGTTGAGTATGCTAGAAAAGTATGGATAGAAAGATCTATGAGAAGGATGAAACAAAACCCTGGTTGAACACCGGTCAACTTCTCCAACAATGATCTCTATCACAAACTCTCACACTAAGATTATATTTAAGACAAATCTTTGTTAAAGCAAACAAATATTTATTTAAGTTTATTGAATCCACTTGGATTAAGTTCCACACTAGTAATGGAAATATTTAAGATATTCAACATTTTATGAATCAGTAAGTTAATATTATGGTACCGATATTAACTCACATCTTAAGTAAAATATGTTGTACACATCTCACAACAACATTAAGTTAAGTAGTGTTAAGTTAAGTAGACAGAACGGCTCCTTAAAGATAAGACAGATCCACTTAAGAGAACAACCGACAACCTATCACTCCCTCCTTAAAAATACTGAATGATGAACAAACAGTAACTAAAAATATTCAGATTTCTTCATTATTACTAATCAAAATACCATGACCATGCTACTATACTTCCTTTACATACTTCATTTATTAATTATAATATTTGCGCGCATATTAATTTAGAAAATAAAATTCATTCATACTTAGACCCTTTCATACAATCTCCTTTACCTTTCAGTCATCATAGATGATTTCTTAGCAATTACTATGCATTTTTGAAATTTTGGAGCTAACTTTGAAGTAAACTTCTTTGAAGCATTTGATAAATAAAAAGTACGTTTGTAAACAATCTGTCCTACTTTAGTTCCACGTGCCTTTTTCTTAAGTTATAGTTTTAAGTTATGCTGGTGAGCAACTATTAAGTGTTTCTTCACCTTGTTATAAATTGTATTAAGTTGGGCCAAACGTTTCTTATACGTTTGTGCATCATCAGTCTGTAGTTGCGAGTGTGATACAGGCACATCACTACCACGATACAATGATCCATCCAAAATAAATTCCCTACCGTGTACCAAAAAATACGGTGAACATTTTGTGGATTCATTAACAGCTGTGTTTAATGCACACTGAATCTCCACAAGATGATCATCCCACTTTTTATGCTCAGATTTCACATAGCAAGCGATTGCTGTGACTACATTCCTAATCGCCCTTTCAGCTTGGTTTACCTGAGGATGATACCGAGGATTATAATAAATGTTTGGGACATTATATCGTAATAATAGTTGCCTAAACTTCGCACTGATAAACTGAGGTCCATTATCCATATAGATATATTTGCACACACCGTGAACTAGAAACACACACTTTTCGATAAATTTCGCTACAGCAGCACCTGTTGCGCTCCGTTTAGGATGCAACAGAACATATTTGCTGAAGTAGTCAGAGTACACAATTAAATAAGTGTATCTGTTTCCTGACGATGGAAATGGTCCAAGCAAATCCACATAAATTGCCTCAAAAGGTCTTGTTACTGATTTTGGACTACCTATTATACACATCTCACAACAACATTAAGTTAAGTAGTGTTAAGTTAAGTAGACAGAACGGCTCTTTAAAGATAAGACAGATCCACTTAAGAGAACAACCGACAACCTATCACTCCCTCCTTAAAAATACTGAATGATGAACAAACAGTAACTAAAAATATTCAGATTTCTTCATTATTACTAATCAAAATACCATGACCATACTACTATACTTCCTTTACATACTTCATTTATTAATTATAATATTTGCGCGCATATTAATTTAGAAAATAAAATTCATTCATACTTAGACCCTTTCATACAATCTCCTTTACCTTTCAGTCATCATATTTTAAAATGTCTTTAATGTGGAAATCCCCTAATGGTTTACCATTTACGTCTGCTAAAGTGTATACTAAAGATGATTTCTTAGCAATTACTATGCATTTATGAAATTTTGGAGCTAACTTTGAAGTAAACTTCTTTGAAGCATTTGATAAATAAAAAGTACGTTTGTAAACAATCTGTCCTACTTTAGTTCCACGTGCCTTTTTCTTAAGTTATAGTGTTTTAAGTTATGCTGGTGAGCAACTATTAAGTGTTTCTTCACCTTGTTATAAATTGTATTAAGTTGGGCCAAACGTTTCTTATACGTTTGTGCATCATCAGTCTGTAGTTGCGAGTGTGATACAGGCACATCACTACCACGATACAATGATCCATCCAAAATAAATTCCCTACCGTGTACCAAAAAATACGGTGAACATTTTGTGGATTCATTAACAGCTGTGTTTAATGCACACTGAATCTCCACAAGATGCTCATCCCACTTTTTATGCTCAGATTTCACATAGCAAGCGATTGCTGTGACTAAATTCCTAATCGCCCTTTCAGCTTGGTTTACCTGAGGATGATACCGAGGATTATAATAAATGTTTGGGACATTATATCGTAATAATAGTTGCCTAAACTGCGCACTGATAAACTGAGGTCCATTATCCATATAGACATATTTGCACACACCGTGAACTAGAAACACACACTTTTCGATAAACTTCGCTACAGCAGCACCTGTTGCGCTCCGTTTAGGATGCAACAGAACATATTTGCTGAAGTAGTCAGAGCACACAATCAAATAAGTGTATCTATTTCCTGACTATGGAAATGGTCCAAGCAAATCCACAGAAATTGCCTCAAAATGTCTTGTTACTGATTTTGGTCTAATTCAAGTTCAGTTTATGTAAAATTAACAAGTGTATTTTAATTTCTATAGCCAACACATTTAGAACCTATAGCATATATCATCAGTCTCATGTCACTTCGATTGTCTAGTCGGTGAGTAACATTTTTATGTTATAAGTTCAGGTACTTCTTATATTAGCTTCATAATATTATGACTAACGTTCCGTTTGAAAGGTTGTACATTTTCAATTTTGAAGTTTTCAAGTACCTATACGTCATACGGTTTTATGCTGATATTGTATTTATTAAGTAGGTAGGTATACTTAAAAACTATTTAACGTATGAACAAATGCACATGTCTGTGAGAAAAAAATCCTTACTTTGAAAAAGGTAAGTACCTATTGTGTTTCATATTATAATTAAATGGACTGGTAACAACTTATTACGTGGTCGATTTAAAAGATTCATATTGGTATTCGATATAACTGTCTTGTCAACTAAAAACTCTTACCTGGAAAAAAGCCGCATTCGCTGTTACCTGAACAAAATTATGGTAAATATTTTCGCATTCAATATAGTGTTACTATTCCGGGGGTAAAAGTCACCGTAGCTTGTTTCGAATAAAGTAGTATTTTTTTGTAACTTCATAAATAATCATAGGAATGTCACAAAAAAAAATCACTAGGTGCATTAGGGGTCGTAGATGCCGAATATGGCATTACACGAAAACTGCCGCAATAGCTATTGCGGCAGTTTTCGTGTAACCCATCGTTTTGTATGTCTGTCCATCTGTCTGTTTATTCCAGTCTACAGGTCGCGTTTCTCAACCGATTCTCCTGAAATTTTGGGAGCAGGTTCGATAAATTAATCGAATTTTTTGTCGAGTCGGTTTTTGGATTTTTATAAAAATGACGGAGTTATGGGGGTTGCCAGCTTACAAGGTCTACCGCTGGGGCTGTTTTCCTCTACAGGTCTCATTTCTCAACCAATAAAAATAATATTCAAATAAAATAAAATAAATAATAATATTGAGATAAATAAATAAGGGGTCAGGGATGTTTGGGGAGAAAAGATAAAATAAATATAAAGAGATATACAGACTCGCGAGTCGCGAGGTCTGCGGCTCACAGAGTTTCTACAAGTTCTAACAGAAATATTACCAGCCAGTATCATTCGAATAACAAAAATTAAATTGAATCGATTCTTACAAAGAAAAAAGTACTTATATTATTTTTTATTTCAACAAATTATGTATCAAAACTATTATATTAGCCAGTATCATTTTAATGATACAAAATAAAATGATCTAGATTTCATAGTAGAATCGATTAATGCTAATCGAATGTAATCGCGAGTGCCTTCTCTAAATAAATTTATGTTTTAGAAAGGAATCTTTAGTATGAGATGGCGCAAATTTTGTAGATTTTGCATTGATTTCGTAAAAGTGTAAAATCATTTAAAGTACTTAAATTATTAAGGTTATTATAACTAAGATATGTATTACTTACGGTAACTATGGAAATCCGGTTTCTAAAATTGGCACAAAAAAAAAGAAAAAAAAAGATCACAAAAAAGAAAAAAAAAACTAGGAAGATAGGTATTCCAATGAAATATGATTCAGACTCATAGGCTGAAAGCGCCCTATCATTTTGGGGACCTACATCCTGTAAAATTACCTATATTATACCTATAATACAGTTGCCGCGCCGCTATTTAAAGTTTCTTACCCAGTCTTAGGAACCAGTCCACCCATGTTGAGCGAGCCCCAAAGCCAGCAGTTACCACTCATGGCTCCAGCATACGTCGCACACCTCGTGCCGGTGAACCCTCCACTCAAGATGGACTCGGCCATGTAATAGAAGCATCTGGAGACGAAGGACGATTCAAAATACATATTACAGAGAATACAGGGTTACCTCGGAGACTGCGCATATTTTTTCCATGCTATCAGCATGGCATGTCTCTTAATACGGGAAAATGTTTCCACATTAAATTCACTCGAAAACACAACTATTATAACTCTAGCTACAATATTAATGGTGTCACTTTAGGAGAGGTTTCTGTGATCCGTGATTTGGGTGTCTTGTTTGATAGCAAATTAACCTTTCTCCCACATATGGACCAAATCATCAATAAAGCTAGTAAAGTGCTTGGTTTTGTGATTAGAAATACCAAACTTTTTAAAAAACCGTCTACCAAAATCATCATTTATAATGCTTATGTTCGTAGTATTCTAGAGTACTGCTGTGTGGTGTGGGCGCCTAACTATAATGTACATCAACTGCGTATTGAACGCATACAAAAACGTTTTCTCAAACACTTAGCTTTTTGTGGTAACAAATATAAACAACTTACCTCCTATGTAAAGAGACTTGAATATTATAAAGTAGATAAACTATCAACGAGAAGACTATACATAGACTTAGTTTTTCTCTACAAAATCTTCAGAGGTCATTTTGACTGTCCAAAACTCGTACGTAGCTTCCAAATATACGTTCCGCGTCGCTGTCCTCGTCGCCCCACTGGTCTGTTCGTGACGCCATTCTCTAAAACTAACCTCAGGAAATACTCACCCATATCTAGATTAAGCCGCAACTACAACTCTTTGGGGGATACAGTAGACATCTTTAACGATTCTATTAGTTGCTTCAGATCCAAAGTCCTGTCCATTGTTAGGAGTTAGCATAGGGCAACGTCTCTTTCTCCTTTTTACTTGTGGTTAATATGTTACTATTATTTTTAATATGTACTTACTTAGTCTAACTAAAAAACTACCCCTACTTTTATAGCACGATGCATACCTACCTGTATTTGTGAATGATGTGGCTACCTTAACAAGAAATGCATTCAGTTTTAGATATTTTGTAATTGTTTTTATTATTGTAAGTATTATTGTAATTTCTACTGGTGGTCCAAAATAAAAAAAAAAAAAAAAAAAAAAAAAAAAAAAAAAAAAAAAAAATCAGTATCGTTAATAGAACTCATTTCACGAAAAATAATCCTATGGTTTTTTTTTGCGAACTATTAGTTTATCTCCCGCAAAAAACATTATCATGGTCACTCTACGCACGGGCTGTGGCGCGGGAGTGCAAGGCGGTGAGGGCGCGGCGCGCGGGCGCACGCTCTTATCTCGCTGCTGTCGTAACTACGTAGAGTGACCATGATACTGGTTTTGGTGTGGATATTTTCATACGATGTTTTTCTGTATATTTTTGTTCGAAGAAAAAACACGTGTCTTTTATTTTTTTAAAACCTTTCTGTACGTAAAATACTCGCACTGTCTCAGAAGTAACCCTGTATATTAGTGCTACGTGCGCGAGAGATGATTTTGAGTTTGAAATGGTTTCTATTGTACCAAAATTCAGACGTAGTAGCATAACGAAAACGCTCTCTGCCTGGGAAAAAATGTGTGATATTTGCAAAGGGCTCGTATTAGATACCATTTCAAAAAAGACGATATTTTTATGCACGACACGTCTACTCGTATCTAAAAAAAGGTTCACTACATCTGTATTTTTAGTTTATTTGCATAAAGAATGAAACAATCAAGAGGACCTCATCCACTTTCCGTTTCCGCGCGTCAATATTCCCACTTGGTCTACTTTCCTACTTCGTCAACTTACCTAAGTTGATAAAATATACAAGAAGAAGAAAAAGGAGAAAGAGAAGGAGAAGTAGGAACTTCTTCTGAAGCTTTAAGAGACTAGAGACGAATCTTCTTCGATTACTGGAGGTGTACCGTCAGCCTCTTGAATTTTCCCTTGTCCAACGAATCAATGTGGTCATACCTGTCATGATCGCAGTTTATACCATCGCAGCCGGGCATGTTGATGCCGCCGTTGGGGTAGAAGTCCACATCGCCCAGGGTGGCCAGGTAGCCCACGACACCAGCGTTGGTGTGGATCACCTCGGTATAGTCCCCATCGTCAGCTCGAAACTTGTTGTCGTTGGTTATCCAACCGGGGAAGGCTGGGTCCAGAGCTATGAATTGAACATAATACAGATATTGCCCAATTTTTCTTGGAGAGTTAAATATCTTAAGATTTTATAATAATGAAATCCTACTTAACTCCTTATCTGCGGCTGTCAATATGTATTGACGGACAAAAATATTACAAGGTCGCGAAAGTTTGGATGTTTGAATGTTGTTACTCAATCACGCTTCAACCACTAGACAGATCGGGATGAAATTTACACATATAGGTTAGGTCCTGGAATAGCACATAGGCCGCGGTAAAACACATTATTCTCACAGGAAAACTCATTTAAACTCGGGTGAAACCGCGGGCAGAAAGCTAGAATTTTTAATAAACTTTGAATTAATTCAAAGTCTGATTTCAATCAGGTTTCAAAGTCTGATACTCCACTTTAAACTCTGCTCGATGCAAAAAATATAGTTAAGGTGGTGTCGACGTGGATAGGACCACCGGAGACGCGGGTTCAATTCCCACCTCGTACCAATTGAACTACGAATTATGTAGGTACGTTTATTCAATGCTCTTAACGGTGAAGGAAAACGTCGTGAAGAAATTCAAAGGTTCTGTTTGAAGTCGGCCAACCTCCATTGGGTCAGCGTTTTCGACTAATCCTTCAAGATAGACTCAACCTCTCGAGCTGTTGAGCTGTTGTGATGTTCTCACCAGTAATGTACGCGACGTTTCCATTCACGTTCCTCCCGACGATGCCGGACTGGTGGCCTCCAAGACTGTGGCCCACTATGTGGTACTGCGCAGGAGTGGCTCCCGTCGCCTCGTTCAGCCAGTTGATGAATCGGGCCACGGCCTCGCCTGAGGTATACATAGAAAACTTATCATTGTAGTCTGTAATGAGACTGCTGGATAAAATTGACAAGGATCTCCTCAATGACCGGTGCAGTTTTTGTTTTTTTTAAATCATTATGGCTCCCGCGAAATTTGGCGAATATCAAACAAAATATGACATAAATATTATGGCCATATCTTTTGACTCACGGAGACAAATAAATTGTCTCCGTGCGTTGACCGAATCTTGATTTTTTTACGCCAGACCTTTCGTAATTTAAAAAGACGGAAAATAATACGTAACCTAGAAGTTGGAAAATTGCAAGTGTATAGTTAAGTTATCCTCACCAGAAGGCACGGTGTTGACGACAGCGGCCGCGTAATTGATGGTACCGGCGCCTGCGTTCCAATCCACGACAATTACGTTGACGTCTTCCGCAGCCAGGAACGCTGTAGACAGGATACGTCAGAAATCGGTCATTCTCTTATTTTACTTGTTTACACAGATAAGTCAATCGATTGCAGATGATGAATTTTAAAGCTATTAATTTAAGCAATTTTTTTATTTTTTTATTTATTTAATTTGTTTACTTGTACCAGCGGGGTAGCCTCATGTGCAAACTCTGGCAACGGATTAAAACATTTGAGCATTTGAGTGTTTAAAAACTATGTATTTGAACATTTGAGTGTCTATTTCGGATCCGTACCACCGAACCAAACAAAACGTCTGCATGATCGCATCAGTCAGTTTTTTGTTTGTAGAAACTAACAGTGTTTTATGGCAGTAAAACAATAACATATTAAAGGTATACCAACCAGGAACCAGTACAGTGTTATGATCGCTCAACACGTCGTCTAACCACCCATGGATCAGAACGATGGTGCGGCGACCAGCGTTGAAGTTTGTGGAGCCCAGTAGACCAGAGTTGCCCACCAGCAAAGGCTGGCTTACAGTTGGGTTCTGCCTGGAAAAATACTAAGAGCGTCAATCGGTCATTCTTCAGAGCAGTGTTTTGGGATGTCCGAGGATGTACTAGCGGGTATGATTAATAAAATGCAGAGCACATTATTTTTAAATAAATAGAGATACGATAGTCTACATGTTCAGTTAAATTCAAATAAATTGCTTCTCAAATAGATGATAAAAAAAATACTGAATCACTCATGGTATAAATTACAAAAAAAAATTACCTAACAGCTTCTTGGGCCATATTTCACAAATTATAAAAATGAGTCTTTCTTTATAGAACAATAAATACAGAATATACTTATGATAATTGTAATTAATTCACTGCAACATACTTCAAACTGTTGTACTTTATTTGCTTGTCCGGAAGCTAGTTCTAATTTTCGTACATACATCACTAATAAACAATTTTTGGTACTTCACTACTGCACTAGAGTTGACGCTACACTCCGTCTTACCACCCGAGAAGAGATACATTTTTGAAGAACGTAATCTGAAATAACCTTTGAAATAACAAAACAAACACCCACCGAGGTCAAAGTCGATACAGGAGGTTCTGGGTACGCATCCTGGTGCGGATGCTGTCGGAATCACTTTAATGAGCCTATCACGTACCCAGGTTGGTTAGATTAAGGAAAAACGTTTGGGGTTTCTCAGACAGTGGTCGGCTTTCGGTGCGAGTGTCGTGTGACGCCACAAATCCTGGCTGATCTTTAATCGTGCGTGTTCTCCCATGCCCTGACTCTTGCTCACTGGAGGAGCTTTAGACGCCTCGGAAAAAACAAGGCGAGAAAATTTAGAAAACTAGTGGTCCGCCCGCGACTACGCTCGCGTTGTGTAATATTTTCCTGTGGGAATAAGACTTTTCCAAACATCTAAGCATTCAAACATCCAAATATATTTTGACATTTATAATATTACATCCCCTATTTCATCCCCACACAGGTCAATATTTCGAAAACGCTATATAAATTTTTTTTTTTTTTTTATCAAGTGCCTAAATACAAAGTTTCGCCCTTCGGTGGGGACGTATATGAGCTGTTGATGATGGTGTCATCTTCGATAATGAAGAACTTCCATACAAACTTTCATTCCCTATTTCAAGCCTTCCAAGCCTTTTTTTCGCGATAAATAATCCAGATTATCAACGGCTCTACAACACTGAAAATGATGGGTATGACCTGTCTGTCTGTCACACCCTGATGAATTAATGAATGAATGAATGAATGAATGAAGTATACTTTATTGCACACAGACAGAAACATACAGACACATATCAAATCAAATGAAACACGTAGGTACTCAATATTTTCGTACCTCGTGAAAAGATGATAGACATTCTCTGCATCAGGGTTGTACCGTGCAGCGTCAGCCAAGTCACTAGTCTTCAGCCAGAGGTCCACCATGTGGAGCTTTCCTCCACCCTGGACATACTGGTATCGAGGACCATCATCCAGTTTCGAGAGGATCCGGTCGGCTGGCAAGCCTGCAAATGTGTGTGAGGTTAGAAGATTAGACAGATCCTTCCACATAATGAAGATCGCATTGTTATATTGACGAATGGAAATAACATTTGAAGTAGGCAAAAACGTTGAAGTTATTGACAGCTGGTACAAAGTCATAAAGTGTTATAACAAGTACTTAGTAGTGTTAAGTGTTGTAAGTGTTAAGTGTTAGTGTTAGTGTGTGTGTGTGTTTGTGTTAGTGTTGTAACTTCAAATCCTTACCAAAACCTCCTTGGTGGTATAACAGCCAATGAAACTGAATAAACAAAATTCTTTGTAAAATCCTTTTTTCTTGAGATTTTGGTATAGATCTAGAACAATTGTTCAGTTTGACGGACTTACACGACAGGTTTCGCGTTATTTGTTAAGATAAGACGTAGGTAACGTTATTGTTGATTGCAGTGAGTCCGGTTTGGGAGGCGGTTTCAAATTCATGGTTTAGTGGCAAGTAATATAACTGGTGTATATTAAAGTAAACAACCGTTACGTTCGGAAGCTCGTTTATTACTGACTTCAGGTCGACAAACGCTAGACAAGTATATCGACATACATATCACTTCTTCCCCTTTAATTTGTAAACCTGTTGACAAAACAAATAACTAAACTTAAAAGAATTTCTTATAATCAATATGATTTCTAGGTCTGAGCTGATGGCCACTGGCAACACCAGGCGAATTGTGCACATGATGCTCTTCATCATTGACTTCCTGTAAAGGCCGTTCAGTGTCCAGCAGTTCAGCCTGTACAACTTCAGTATCACTATCAGACAATATTTTGGACTCTTCTGCTTCCCGCCACTCTTCCTCATCACTAACTTGACCTTCATCTTCGCTATTTTCACTCGTAATATGTGAGCGAACTGGCTGAGCAAGAGTAGCAGGAGAAGAAAAAGCCTCTACTTCAGGCGACGACTGATCACCTTTATTCCAAACGCTTCGTCAATTTTGAGTCCATTGCATGAGTTATTAAAAGTAGGTGCAAAATGGGAGTGGACCGATCGTCATCAACGCGCGTTTGATATCATCAAAACCGAGCTGTCATCCGAGCGTGTGCTAACTCATTTCGATCCGGCGGCACAGCTGATTTTGTCTGTAGATGCGAGCCCGGCAGGCCTTGGTGCGGTACTAGCACAGTGTGATAAGGACGGGGTAGAACGACCGTTGGCATTCGCGTCAAGGTCATTATCAAGTAGTGAGAAGAATTATAGCCAAATTCAGCGTGAAGCGACGGCTATAATATTTGGTGTTAAAAAATTCCACCAATATTTATATGGTCGACAGGAAAAATTTATTTTACGTACTGACCATCGCCCCCTTTTGTCAATATTTGGGAACAAGGTGGGCATATCAGTAATGGCAGCTTCACGGCTACAAAGGTATGCAATCATCTTGTCGGCCTACAACTATACGGTACAATTTATAAGTGGTGAAAAAAATGTAGTAGCTGATTATTTTTCACGCGCTTCGATTCCTGATAATGAAACTTGTGAGGATTTAGAACAAAACGAAACTTCGTTTTTGAACTTTTTGGATGCAAATATCGCACCTATAACCTTTCAGGATATTAAAAGCGCGACGGAAAGTGATAAGGTTATGTCGACTGTAATTAGGTATATGAATGTGGGTTGGCCACGAAAAATTGAATGTCTTTCAATTAAACCCTACTTTCATTGCAAAGCAGATTTGGAAGTAAATGAGGGTTGTCTTTTTAGAGGGCACAGGGTTGTAGTTCCGTCTATTTTTCGGAATAGAATGTTGCAAGAGCTGCACGAGGGGCATTTAGGTATTGTGAAAACAAAGAGTAATGCACGCGAACGTATGTGGTGGCCTGGTATCGATGGAGATATCGAGCGGTGGATCGGGACTTGCGCGCAATGTATGAGCGCTCGCAGTGCGCAGGCGCGCGCGCCCCCCGCCGCCTGGCCGCGCCCGCCGGGGCCCTGGCAGCGCTTGCACATTGATTACATGACGATTGCCCAGAGAGTTTATTTAATAGTTATTGATGCGCATAGTAAATGGCTGGAATGCCTATATATGAATTGCGGTACCTCTACTCGATGTTTGATTGGTCAACTAAAATCCTTGTTTGCACGTTATGGTTTGCCGATGATTATTGTTTCGGATAATGATGTTAAGATTAACTCGGCCGAATTTAATGAATTTTGTACGGCAAATGGTATACGATATTTAAATTCTCCTATTTACCATCCTAGCAGCAATGGACAAGCTGAAAATTCAGTGAAAACTTGTAAGAAAATGTTAAAGTGCATTTTATACATCATATAAAATAACAATATTAGTAATTTAGAAGACAAATTAGCAGGTTTTTTGTTTCAATATAGAAATAGTGTTCATTGTACCACAGGCTTAAGCCCAGCAAAATTAATGTTAGGTCGCAATTTACGTACCAGATTAGATCTAGTACTGCCAAGTAAAAAAAAGGAGAATTTAACTATTAACAAGGAGCAAACGGAAACATTAAAAAAATATAGAAAATTTTCTATAGGGGAATGTGTTTGGGTGCGATGGTATACAGCTAGAAAAGAAATTTGGACGCTAGGAACAATTATCAAGGAAAAAGGGAACAGAATGTTTGAAGTGCGCGCACTCGATTACAATGTTAATTGTGTTCGTCACATAGACCAATTACTAAAATATAGAGGGGTGGCGACTGATGTTTCTTCTACAACGAATGATAATAATTTAGAGCAGCCTCAGTAATAAACGAGCTTCCGAACGTAACGGTTGTTTACTTTAATATACACCATTGGCGAACGAGGCTATTATTTCCTACGCGTGAATATCGGAAATGTCGTTGACTATCGGTGATTTAACTGTCTTTGACCATTCAACTCACGAATGGGAAGTGTATTATGGTAGATTTAAGCAGTTCCTGAAGCTGAATGCATCTGCAATCAAGGAAGATACGGGAAAATGTGCGCTATTGTTAACACATTTAGCAGACGATACCTACCGTCTAGCCCGTAATTTAGTGCATCCGAAGGAGCTTGAAGAGGTTACGTTTGTGGAGTTGGTGACAGCACTCGAGAAGCATTTTAAACCAAAGCAGTGTACGTACGCTGATCGAGCTAAGTTTTACGAGGCAAAGCGTGCTCCAGGAGAAAGCGTCGACGACTGGGCGGCGCGCTTGAGGGGGCTCGCGATTCGGTGCCAATTTGGTTCGGCATTAAATCAGCTGTTGACGGACAGATTTGTGCTGGGGATGACGGCCGGTCATGAACGCGAAAAGTTGTTCGAACAGGATGCGGCGAAACTTCAGTTTAGCAAAGCTTTGGAGGTGGCGCAGAAGGCGTCTTATGCACGCCAAGCGCATGACCAGCAACTAGCGGTGAAGCAGGAGCCGGTTTATCGCATGGCAGGTCAGCCGGCTGCAGCTGGCCGGGCTGGTGGACACCGGTGCTCGGTATGCGGATTGAAGAGTCACGATTCGGAAAAGTGCAAATACAAGAGTTACCGTTGTCGTAGTTGTGGTGAAAAAGGGCATTTATATAAAGTGTGTAAAAAAAGAGGTTCAGTGTGCGTAAATAACCTTAATTTACAAGAAGGGTCTTCTATGAGTAACGTGGACGTAACTCAGGAATGTAAGGAATGCGAGCTATTTAATTTGAGGTATGTCGATTATAAACCTATTAAAATGGTGTATATTAAAGTAAACAACCGTTACGTTCGGAAGCTCGTTTATTACTGACTTCAGGTCGACAAACGCTAGACAAGTATATCGACATACATATCAATAACACAAATAATTTTAAAGCAATTTAAGAAAGTTGTGCTTTCCTATAGCAATGATTTAAGGAACTTATTTATAGAATATAGGTACCCATCGAAGATCTCACAACTTTTATTGGCGAAGCCCTTACTTGAACTTGGCAAACATTCGCATGTATGTTTTTGGTGGCATACATTTTACGACGACGACTTTATCGTTTGTTTATACGAGTAGCATACTTTTTGCGTGAGGAAACTCTGTTCTGCGATTGTGTGCGAAACCAACTCATACTCGCACTGGACCAGGAAGGGCTGAGGAAGGCCCGATCGCCCTAATTTAAGGGTGACATTCAGAAACAAAGATTGAATCTTAGCTATTGAACTGAGCAATGAAGCCCCAAAAAAAAAACATACATTTAAAATCAACATTTTTTTTTAATCCGAGGATATAAATAAGTATATATTTGCAATGATAATAAAATGTCACAATGTATATGTCGTGGCCATATCGTAGAATTGATTGAAATTTTCGATCATTTCATGAAATGGTCACATTTCGCTGTCCATTGGCCACATCATGATGTGCCTTGGCCAGATCAATGATAAGAAATCGTTTGTCAATATGTTCAACTAAAACGCAGCTACTTCATGAAATGGTCAAGATTATTTGATCATATCGTAAAATTATTACATTTATTGCTGATTGAGGCGCTGGAAGCACTTTGTTTGTGTAATGGCAGCCGCGTTATTTCTCGCAGTGAAAAAGTGGAATTATTCGTAATTAAAATGACGAAGAAAAAAAGAGTTATGATGAAAAAGTACTCTGAAAATGTCTGTCGGACTTAGAGAACAATAAGTACCAAACATAATTTAGATTCTTTTTAAATATTTCTTGGACGCCCTACGCGACAAAATCGTGAAATGCACACGATAAATCCAAGTTTCCCTTAAATCACCGACTTAGATGACTTGGACTAAGACTTGGCTAAGAACAATTTAAGTTCGCCATTTTACATATTTTCTCAGAACAATTTAGCTTAATTTTCGTTTCTGAATGTCACCAAGAGCAGAGCAGAGCAGAGCATTTTCTGAGAGTACTGAAAAATGTATCTTAATACAATTCCATACATTGCAAAATTTAATACACGTCCAAATACTGCTCGACCATGCGCGAGCATTTTGCAGTTCGGTGTGCGCTGACCCTTAAGTTCATATGATATACGATAAAAATAACAATGTGAATTAACCCAAAATAATAATTGGTCAATAACTATTGTACTATAGCTACCAATACCTACCCTTAGGGCAAATTTACACTTCGGTAAGTGGTACCTATAAGTTACCACTTAATCCAGTTAAGAAGAAGACAAAACACAAAGCGAAGAAGAAGAAGCCCGGCTCATTTGACTACTTGCCGAGTTTAGTTGACGGATTAAGTTAGCTTGCCATTGTTTTTGTGCAAGTGTGACTGGACCTTTATCTCACATAAACAGGTCTCGGGCCACCTGAACACTGGGATAATCGTTTTTTTTTTAAATTTGGTGTAAAGTACAGTACACAATACATTTAATATACCAAGGTACAAAAAATAAGGTTAATAATATTGTGGCACCAACACCATTTACGAGGAATTAATTTATCTTAACTAATCTTCGATAGCAGCTGAGGGTTTATTGCAGATGATAATGTAGTCTTAGCGTGTCAACTAAATTTAAATATGGCCGCTGATACGAGTATGTGCAAACCAATGATATTATAAGTAAAATGGCGTAGATAGGTCACTTACAAGGTAAACGGTATTTTAACATGGCACAAAACTTAGACAAGGACGGCAAGTCTAAGCATAAGTGCGAAAAAGAGACAAAGCGACGCGTGACTAAGTTCAGGTTGGCTAATTAGCCAACTTTTGGTGTGCCGCTTTTTGAGCGCGTATGACTTATCTACACCTTTTTGATGATGATGATGATGAGCTCCTGACCGATTTCGGCCACGGCGACTGCTTCAGCTCCGATTTTGGCGCTCATGTGCTCGAATGTGACTCACGAAGCCTATTTTGTGAGTAAAGGTCCTCGCACATTGCGGACACCAGAGTACACCATTAAGGTACGTGTAATTGATCGCCGCAGGTGGTCGGGCTTTCAATTCGTCGCGCTTTGAGTCAAGATCAGAGCGGCGTTGAGCTTCAAAGTCAAATACTTTAGATTTGACTAAGGCTCTCCATTCTGGCCGCTTGACAGCCAGCTGCTCCCACTGATCAGATGCAATGTTACATTTTTTCATGTGACGCTTCAACACATCTTTGTACCTGAGGAGTTGTCCGCCATGCTTACGCTTGCCCTCCTCAAGTTCCGAATAGAAGATGCGCTTCGCAACTCGCTCCTCTACCATACGTGACACGTGACCGCACCACCGAAGCTGACGCCGCATAAGGTATGACTCAATGCCACCTACATTGGCTCTACGCAGCACTTCAGTGTTCCGCACGCGATCGGACCATTGGATTTTCATGATCTTACGTAAGCATCTGAGGTGGAATCGGTCCAACATGCGTATGTGACGGCGATACACGATCCACGATTCGGCGGAGTATAAGATGTTAGGCAGCACTACTGCCATATAAACCGAGATTTTCGTAGCCAGTTTCAAGTCGTGTGACGAGAAGACCTTGGAATCTAGTTTGCCGAACGCTGCAGCTGCAGCGCCAATCCTGCTGTTGATTTCTGCGTCAAGGTCGCACTTAGATGTCAAAGTGCTCCCCAAGTATCGAAACTTATCAACCTGTTTCAGCTCGTCCTCGCCGAGTTTGATGATCAGCGACTCGTGACCGTGAGTGTCCAAGGACATCACTTCTGTCTTTTTGACGCTGATTTTCAGGCCGAATTTACGGCAGGACTCGTCGAAAACGGACATAAGCTGTTGCAGGCTTTCTGGGGACTCAGTCACAAAGCACAAGTCATCCGCATACATGATCTCAGTGATCATTGCATGGGACACTTTAGTGCGCGCCTTGAATCTGGCTAAGTTGAAAAGGTTGCCATTAGTGCGAAATCGGATGCGGACCCCTTCAGAAGTAGTCTGAAGAACCTCTCCGACCACCACTGCAAAGTACAACGCAAACAGTGTGGGCGCTAGAACGCACCCCTGCTTCACCCCACAGGTAACGGGAAAGAAGTCTGACTGTTCATCGTCGACTGCGACACAGCACTCCATGTCGTCATGTAGTAGTCGAAGGAGTCTCACAAACTTCTCCGTGCACCCTATCTTTTCAAGCACCGTCCAGAGGGCTTCACGAGGCACGCTGTCAAAAGCCTTTTCAAGGTCAACGAAGCAGAGGTATAAATTACGACCTTGCTCTCTGCTCTTTTCTTGTAGTTGACGCAAGGAAAATATGGCCTCACACGTCCCTCGGTCAGGTCGAAAGCCAAACTGGGTTTCCGGCAATAACTTCTCAGAAAGTTCCAGAAGGCGGTTTAGGAGAACTCTGGCAAAGACTTTTCCAGGAGTTGTCAAAAGTGAAATACCACGGTAGGAATTGCAATCAGAACGGTCACCTTTGTTCTTATATAGGGCCCTGATTCGCGATACTTTAAAAGAAGACGGGACTTGTTCTTTATTCCACATAAGATCAAAAAGTTCCCATATAGCCGAATGCAATTCCTCTCCACCGTACTTAAGTAACTCTCCCGGTATAAAGTCGATGCCAACCGCACGTTTGTTTTGCTGTTGTTTGATGGCAAGGATCACTTCGCCACGTGACAACGGCTCATCCAGCTCGAAGGTAGTTGGTAATTGGGGCATTGACCGCACGTGTTCCAAGTCTGCAGACCGATCCACGTTAAGCAGAGTGTTAAAATGTTCTGCCCATCGTTTCAGTACTTCCTCTTTGCTTTTTAAAAGGCCATCGCCATTGGCAGGCTTTAAAGGCACTTTTGCGAGAGAGGTCGTACCAATCAATTTCCTAACTTCACCATAGAACTCCCCTAGCTGGTTTGTGTCAGCGAGCCATTGCATGTGTCGAGCCTTTTCCTGCCACCATTTATTTTTCGTTTCCCGAGATAGTCGTCTCAGCTCCAGGTCACTCTGCCTAATCTCCGCAACGCTTGCATCATGGCGTGCTTTGCCGTGCCGCCGAAGAAAACGCCGGTGTTTCTCGATTGCTTCCGTCAGAACCCTATCATTCTCATCGAACCAGTCCTCGTTCTTTCGGACTTTTAGACCAATAGTAGCCGTGGCGGTGTCTAGGATCAAAGAAGATAGAGTTCCCCAGTCAGCATCAACATCCCCGGCATCCCCAACGGACGACATCAGCGCAGCATGCAAGGCTTCAGCATACTTCTCCTTTACCTCGTGATCTCTCAGCCTATCCACGTTTATATACGCAGGCTTGGGTGTTGCAGATCTGCGAGGACGACGGAGGCGAAGACGTAGTTTTGTGACAACAAGCCTGTGATCAGTCCAACAATGAGCCCCACGCATGACGCGGGTAATTTGGACTTGGGAAACATCCCTCTGTCGCACGATAGCGTAATCAATCAAATGCCAGTGTTTGGATCTTGGGTGCATCCACGTGTTTTTGTACTTGGCGGGAAGTCTGAACATGGTGTTCGTAATCGCAAGATGGAATTGTGCACAAAAACTAAGCAGCAACTGGCCATTGCCGTTCATACTGCCTACTCCGTGTCTGCCCAAGACTTTAGGCCAGGCGTCGTAGTCCTGGCCTACTCTGGCATTGAAATCGCCCAACAGAAGAATCTGTTCTCTGGGGCGTACGCTATCGATACAACGTGTCAACTCCTCGTAGAACTGGTCCTTAATGTCATCAGTCTTGTCTAACGTAGGCGCATAGACACTGATGACATTAAGGAAGTTGTCATTGTCCAGATGAAGGCGCAGTGTAGAAACGCGGTCCGAGATGTGCACCGGACATTCTTGTAACTGCTTTACAAGTTGATTCTTGATCGCAAATCCCACGCCCGACCGTCGCGGTTGAGAGGCAGCGAGACCTTTCCAGAAGAAAGTGTAGCCGCCCCCATGTTCTACCAACTCCCCTTCGTCGGCAAGATGTGTTTCACTGAGAGCAGCCACATCGATATCATAGCGACGAAGTTCTCGAGCTACAATGGCAGTTTTCCGTTCAGGACAAGCGTTTTCATTACGATCAAGGAGTGTTCGCACGTTCCATGCACCGAAAGTCATATCAGATGATTTTAATTTACTTTTGTAGCGTCGACCGCGAATTGAAAGATGCGGAGGCAGCCGCGGTTGCTACCATCCTCGAGGGTAGGGAGAACAATTTTTAGGACACCTTTTCTAGTCCCCTCCAAGGCTGAGCAAGGAAAGCAGTGTCTCCCTAAATAGGGCTGCTTTGTCACTCCAGGTGCTGCCGAATTCTCTCTGTCTCCCCAGTGCAGAGCGAAAGCGACCACGATGTTCTAGGAACACCCCCGGAGCCGCCCGTGTGCAGGCTTCAGACAAAGCCCGGTCTGCATCGGACCGAACCTCTCTACTTCAACCTATCGCCACGGGACTTGACGTAGCTCGGAGTCCATTTTCGGAAGCAGTCAGGTGCGCAGGAGATATTTAGGTGCACAAACGTACGCGCAAACGCAAGTGCACACACTCGTCTTCCCCCTCCTTGACCCAGTGGAACGGAAAACCGATACGACCGGAGGAGGGTTCCGATGATGTGTCTAGCCAACGGTAACTACGCCCTCTACCGTTGCCCTAGGCCATCCACCTTGCCTTGCTATACCGCTGGGTCCACCAAACTCCTTGCATATCTGCTGTGAGCTGCCTTCCCCACCGGTATAGGCTTCGAGCGCTTAGCAGGAGGTTTCCGCTGATAAGTCTTGCTATACGGCAAGTCCCTCTCAGCCAGGTTTATCCCACGAGCCGACGCGGTAAACCAAAGTGTGGCCGCTGCGCGTACTACAGCTAACAAGCCACTGCTGGGAGATAACAAGAACGTCTGCGCTCAGCGAAGCACCACTGCCCTCAATGGACCGGCTAGTGGGGCTCCAAGGATAATAACACTAGACATTCTGATACATAGTCCCTTGGTCGCCTTTTACGACCCCCACGGGAAGAGATGGGGTGGTGATATTCTCGGCCGGCACCACACGGCACACCTTTTTACCTAGTATATCAATGGTGCAAACCAAATACCTATATGCAGGTATGATTCTGTGTGTGTGTCTGCGTGTATGTTTCTATATATGTATGTTTTGTGTACTGTTAATATTTTTTTATATTAAATATCATCATCATCATTACATTAGCCCAAAATTTCACAGAATAATATCTTATCAATAATCTTATCTTAATATTTTATCTTTTTTTAATATCTTTATCTTAATCTTAAAGTCAATTTGCAAAATAGGTAGGTAAAGTAACAAAAATATTTGGAAGAACAGCAAATCATTCGATGAGTGGAGCGAGTGTCAAATTAAACACACTAATTAAGTAAAGTAGGCGGGCTAATACTATAGCCTAATATAATAACATTATAATTTATTACTATAACCTATTACTATTTGATGGATATGCAATTTTCTATAAATAAATAAATCCCTACTAATATTATAAACGCGAAAGTTTGTATGGGTGGACGTTTGTTACTCTTTCACGCAAAAACTACTGAACGGATTGAAATTTGGAATAGAGAAAGTTTGTACCCTGGATTAACACATAGGAAACTTTTATGGGAAAAAGTCTTATTCCCACGGGAAAATTTTACGCAACGCGAGCGTAGCCGCGGGTGGACAGCTAATAAATAATAAACTTGCGTTTTGCCCACAACTTCGCAGAAGTTCGCGTTTTACAAAATACAAATACAAAAAATACAAAATCTTTATTTTTCATCGCTTATTTACATACGAGTAGTTAAAACATTTCTGAAGTCTCCTTTTAGACATTAGTATGTCTGTGTTACGAGACTCCGCTCCTCGTGACATGTATTTCTAACTTATTACTAATAATTTAGTAAAAAATATCCAAATGTGTACTTTATATTTATCCATACATCATTCCAAACAACAATGGAAAAAAAAAGACAAAAATACATGTAAAAGGCAAATCAATTTAAGATTGACAGGTGTCCACAAGTTCACTTGCGTGATCAAAGTGTTATCTCCGAAATGAACTTTGCACGGAATCATCTTTCTTTTCGGACAATCAGGTGATTAAGCCTGCAATGTCCTAAGTCCTAACCAAACTGGGGAAAGTCTCACAAAGAGATTTTTGCTTGACAGTGTCCCACCTTCTTCAAAAATAATTACATCATATTGCCAGACCAGACTCACTCTCTCACTCACTTTTTGGACAAACGCTATGGAGAACTTCAACGCCTTAGATAAATGAAAGGCTCGCGCGTCGCAACGCTTACAAACGATACGTCAATGTGTGCGTGCCCGAAATGGCAGTTTGTTCTGAGTGGACCTCAGAGGAACAAAAGACGTTCGCTCAGCGCGAGGCGCTCAGAATTCTTTGGAGTGGACTCTCTGTCTGGGGCCCCGCGCTGGTTTACCGACTTTGTGGTTGAACCTCCTGGGTCCCGTTTCACGAAGCAACTATTTACAAGTAACAAGTTACAATTTGATATTCATTGCGTAGACAATTCGCCTAGCTAAACTGTAAGCCGTTATAGTTTTATCTCATTGTCTACGCAATGTAAATCGAATTGGTACGAGTAATTTGTAACTTGTAGCTTCGTGAAACGGCCCCCCGCAAAACAAATGCGTAGGGTCGTGTCTTGCAAAAAAAGAATTGCATACTTATTCAGTTACAATTAAGAAAAAAAATAAAGTTACATACTTATTCAAGCGCTACAGTTAGGATTGTCTTTAAATGTTCATGAGGGACTCCTCAAAGGTTAGTAGCACGTACTCAAAACTTTTAATTTTAGTGTAGTCTGCTTACAAGTATACCTACTCTTCAGCAGTATAAAAGCTTGTTTTTAAAAAGGACTTTTTTTTTAATAATAATAATATTTATTCAAAATCACAAAATTCACAAAAGACTTACAAAAAATAACAATCTTTTAACCATTTAGGACTTAGAACTAAGTACATGAACTTATAAGTTGTACATAGTGTAGTAGGTTGACAGGGCATCTATCAGGACTTAAACTAGGATAAACCTGTAATATAGGTAAGGTACAGACAAATGCTACTCCCTAGTATAATTAAATGTCACTTGAGACTAAAAAGTGGTGGCAAAACGGGCGTGAAGAGCTATAGTCCGTTGTCGTTGAAATTATACTTATGCTTAACAATACTTATTATTAATAATGTGTGATATTATTCTGTATGTGTGGGTTCCAGTCAAGGTGTACATATAATAGAGATGTATATAAGTGTGTATGTTGTTTGTGTGTGTATAGTGTAGTGTATGATATAATTACTTCCAGATCGTTCCTTCTTCCTCCATCCTAGAAGAGCGTCGGTGGTCTAGTGGTTAGGGCCGCTGTCTTCCGCCCGGAAGACGCGGTTTCGATCTCCACCACGTACCAATGTCTTTTCGAATTCATGTTTACGTTTATTCGACGCTCTTACGGTGAAGGAAAACATCGTGATGAAACCTGCACACTCCAGCGAAGAAATTCAAAAGGTTGTGTGTGAAGTCAACCAACCCACACTGGGCCAGCGTGGTCGACTAAGGCCTAATTGCCCTAATTCAGGGTAGGCTCGAGCCCCTCTGGGGACGTATATGAGCTGTTGGCGATGATGAATGCTTCATTCCAGATGGGTAAAAGTGGTGATGATGATGGTCCAGTTACCTGATGCCGCAGCCAATCCCAACAGGAGAACAGCAACACACGCAGCCATGTCAAACAACGGACCGATCGCGAATAATATTCACTAATTCATTACTGTTATCAAAAAAATATTGAGCGCATTTATCTTACTTTATGTGTAGGGCTGCCCTAACTAAAAAAAAACGAGATGGGACGTTTTAAGTTTTCAACACTATCTATAATATTTTTCTTCATCATTGTGTGGGGATGTAAAGTCGACAACCGACCTCACAAACCCAGACAGTGTTAGAGCTGCCAAAGGCAAGATATGACACGTCGTGTATCGACTAGATAGTAGCCTAGACTAACGGCTTCCGAAGTACGGAATCATCTTCCTTTTCGGGCAATTAGGTGATTCATCTACATCTATGTCACGTTGCCCGCTGGGAGCCTCATAACCTTAAGAGACTTATACTAGTGGGCCTCGTTGAGGGGAAAAGGAGCAGAGGAAGAACGCCCTCTCGGTGGACAGATGCCATTCTCGAGTCCATTAATTGCAACACTCAGGCCGCAATCCACCTTGCCCAAGATAAATGCACCTGGAGAGCCCTGTCCCGCAACGCATCTTTTGGTGGTCTCGTGACCACCAAAAGATGCGTTGCGGGACAGTCATGAGGATACGACGAAGAAGAAGGTAATTCAGCCTGCAATGTCCTAACTAAACTGGAGAAAGTCTCACAAAGAGATTTTAACTTGACATTGTCCCCACCGGGATTCGAAAAACCTCCGTAGGTAATGAGTGTCGAAAACTCGACCACTATTTAAGATCATCATCATCATTCAGCCGGAAGACGTCCACTGGCTGAACATAGGCCCCCATAGGTTATAATATCTATAATAGAAATGCATTATGTTTATATCTAAGTATAGTGAAGAGAGTTTGTCTGGCAAGAGTTTCGGCTGAGATGATGACGATGATAGTGGAAGACATATCATATCTTTCATTCATGGGGATAATTCATTCATGGGGAACTGTATTCGCTTCTATAATAAAATACCAGATGATATTGTAAATCAGTCCGATAGCCAATTTAAAGCTAAAATTAAAACTATTTAATGTTCTAAGGCCTATTATACGATAAATGATTACTTAGATGATAAAAACGTCTGGTCAACTGTTGTTCCAAATCAACGGAGTAGATTGTAATTATGACTCATGTATGATTCTTTATATATTTAAAAGAAAAGTACAAAAGATACAACTCCTGTGGAGTTTCTTCTGGCCGTTCTTCTCCACAGAGGGCGTACACTGGTAGTGAACGTGCCATCCATGATAGCTTTGACGTCGAAAAATGATTTGTAAAAATCTTAATACGAATAAAAAATTTTGACTTTGACTTTGACTTTGACAGATTAAAGGATATCCACATAGTAAATTTTCTATATTTTTCACAAAATTAAACTAATGAGATAGATAAACAAATTTTGCAGCAATGCGGGACACGTTGATTAAAAATTGTGACAGTCCCGTAATAATCATAATCATATCATATCGGACTACTTTGTTCTTATTTTATAAATCCAAACTTCTTAGTTTCTGCTGTCGAACACTAAAATAATTTTTGATCTATCTTTAAAATTGACCGAGTTATACAGGTTTGAAATTCAAGATTAGACAGAGAGGCACATACCCACTTGTGACGTCACTTGTAAGTAACGCCATATAACCTCCATACAAAAATCGTTTTTGAAAGAGACAGACATCATATTGAAACTTTGAAAAATCACTGTAAATTAAATTTTCATCCGATTCTGTTTTTTTTCTTCGCGAATCGTCTGCTACTAATCTATATTTTAAAAATAATTCATAAAATATAGTAAATTTGGGAACAGTCCGATCCCCTATTGATAAGGGACGTGAGGTAGCCCTACTAAATTTATCAGTGGTATTTTCATTTGGCTTCTGGTTTTAATCCCCGATATCTTCAGTGGCCCCGATTCCAACAGAAATTCCACAGAATATTTTACAGTACAAACAAATTCTAACTCAAAAAATTGAAGACGATTTTTCTTAATCCAATCAGTGTTTTTTTTAAAACAAGTTGTTCCGCATGTTGGACAAGTTCTTCCTTTTCTTCATCGTGTGGGTTGAAAGGTAGCCGGCTTCACAAACCCTGGAGTGTTATAGAGCCGCCAAAGGCCACTGACTTGGCACATGGAACGACTAGATAGTAGCCGGGACCAACGACTTAACGTGCCTTCCAAAGCACGGAATCGTCTTTCTTTTCGGACAATCAGGTGGTTCATCCTGCAATGTCCTAACCAAACTGGGGAAAGTCTCACAAAGAGATTTTTGCTTGATAGTGTCCCCAACGGGAATCGAACCGGAACCTCCGTAATGGGCGTCGAAATCTCGACCACTCGGCTACGGAGGCTGTGATGGCTCGTGTTACGACTAATTCTATAAATACCTATTCCATACTGCTACGAAAAGGTTAGGTTAGGCCGCGATTTGGATGGACGAATGTTGCTATCTAACAGTTTTTATCCTTTATTACCGTTTGCCACCCCCTATATAACGCGAATTACGGTTACATATTATAATAACTAAACCTAACTATTTATAATCTAACTATTTTCGACATGACTACGGTCGAATCACATAAATGTTCATAGCGCATACTGGTTGACTCAAGTATTGTTTAATTTACATAAATGTTTAATTAAACTAACATTAACCGCACTATCGAACGATTATTCTAATGGTTTTTGAGCTATAGGATGTTACAACTATACGTATGAAATACCTAATGGACGACTCGCCTACGTTTAAAACACAGATATTATTTTGCTTACCTAGTAATATTGCATGCCTGCAAGTAGGCATGGGTGGTCACAAGACAACCTAACCCCGAAGGGTATGGCGGAGGGAGCCAGGCGAGCGACCCCCCCCCCCCCTCACCATCCCCCTCTAACCTAATGTCGGGGTGCCCCGAGCTCCCGTGCTCGCTACGCTCGCACCCGCCCTGATTTTTTAAAATTAATTGCAATTAAACAAACCGTGGAGGAGGCTCATAGTCCAGCAGTGGACTGTAACGGGCCGAGGTGAATCGTCCATTATATCAAAAACCTTAGGTAAATTAATTGTAGTTAAACAAACCGTAGGTGAATTCACCTTTATGGGTATCGTTCATTAGTTTAAACAAACATCTGTGAAACGGTCTTTAGTTATCTTAAATAGTAGGTCTTTTGACCGTAGTTGTGTCGAAAATTGTTAGACTGAGTTTAGTTATTATAATATGTAACCCAAATTTCATATTCGTCTTGCTTATAGCTGGGCGCCGGTAGACGCAAATAGCGCAGGATCGTTTACGTTGGAAACCTGGAGGAGGCCTACTCGTATGGTCAGCAGTGGACGTCTTCCGGCTGAGATGATGGTGATGATAGTTATTTTAAATTGGAACTCTCAACTGCGAACTAAACAGTGTAAAGTAAAATAAGACTGTTTGCCAAATCTATAAGCGCTTTATGAACGAGTGCTGAACTGATGACGAAAGTAATGCGAAAACCGGGTAACAAACGCCTGAGAGATAAATATAAGCAAACAAAATATATTTGCTCAATTTCTTTTTTCAGGCGCTATTTAAGCTGCTTTAGCCAAACCACAGGTAATATAATAATACTACGTACAGATGCCTCATCTCTTACAAAAAAACTGTACCCTCAAAGCTCGGGCTATTCTTCGGGCTATTTTGTTTCCTCTATTAGCTCACTAGATGGTGCTATGTGCGCACCTACAAAATTGCGCAGATACGCCATCTAGTGCCAAGTTGACGACCTTGAGAGCGCCTTTATTATAAATATACTTCTTTTATTGTTTTCTGTTTGCTATTATTTGAATCTTATCAAAAATCGTTACTACTATCCAAAAACATTAAAAATGTTTTAATGCAAGAACAAAACATCGCTGTGTCAGGGGCCAAGTTTGATAAATATTACAACTATTAGATAATAGATGTCGCTGTATGTGTGATATGTCACAAACAATATAACTATTAGACGATAGATAGCGCTGCAAATGATAACGATTGCTTAGACTCTACGTAGTGCCAATGTTGTCATTAGATGTCATCACTAATTTAGAACAAAATTTCCGTACTAAGAAATGAGACCCCGTGGCGTGGCCAAACAAAAAAAGCAGCAGCTTACGCGTTAGATTATGGCCAAATGCACGGAAGTTGTATTTTAGCTGTAGGTACTCTGATGACAGAATTTTACCACAACGTTGTGATTGTGATGCAGTTGGAGTATCTACGAGTCAGCTGTTATCAAAATAAATAAAATAACAGTTATAATAATTACCGTTTGAAATATTGTAAATGAGAACAATTTTGCATGTATGTTTCACAATTTTTATAATGACAAATAATAAAGTGAAAGACAAAATCCGGGTTTTGTATAGCGTTATCTCTTTTTAACATAATTATTTAAGCATTGTGATTGTTTTTTAACCATTGTGACAGGAGCTTTAAAAAAACAGCGTTATGTGGATGCGATGTCGTGATGGGACTCGAATCGAAAATAGAGATTCGAATCGATTCAAATCACCCTGGTTTAATTCGAATCTTCAACTCGAATCAACCGATTATTCGAATCAATATGATGATTCGAATCAATATGGTTTACAACATGAATACCTAATATAATATTAGACTCAAAAGAAAATAAATACAATCAAGAAATATTCTTCCGTTGAAACTTTAAAGCCCAAGTCACACAGAGCGGGAGCGGCGCGGTCCGGGGCCGGGACAAGCGGGACGGCGCTATGCTGCGCCATAGCACCGTCCCGCTTTCCCGGCCCCGGACCGCCCCCGGCACGGCTCTGTGTGACTTGGGCTTAAGAGTAACAATAATAAAAAAAACACAGAAACTGATTCGAATCAGGGTGTTAATTCGAATCAAGACGTGTTTCGAATCAACATAAAATCTCATTCGAATCGAGCTTGGATTGCCTTCATTCGAATCAATCGTGATTCGAGTCCCATCACTATTGCGATGCATGCGGTCACAGAGAACCTTTATCTTATTTTTGTTTTGTAGTATTGAATGTATTTTGCTCAATTTTTTGCGAATGCCTCCGTGATTACCACAGAGTACTTTTACATTCATTACAATGTTCAATCGAAGCTCAGAAATAGTCAGACCAAGGAATCCAAAAAACTACGACCCTGTGCTATTAGCGTCCAGTAGTAGTCCTGCGACGTACAACTGCGAGTTTTGTGCCCAAGAATGGCATTCTGAGACGGAGCTCCACTATCACAAAAGATCGCATTTTCGTCGTATAAAAAATAATATAACGAAGGACTCTCATTTCTGCTGGGTAAGTGATTTGTGTTCTTCCACTAACCTATTATCAAAATAGGATAATCTCGGCTGAACAGTGACCAAGTTGGGGCTCCAATTTCTTTTGTGGATAAACTAGACTAGAGTAACTATTATAAACCAAATCCTTTCTAAATTGATTTTTTTTAAACATTCATATTAACTAGGTAAGGTTAGGCCAAATTACCTATGCCCTAAAGTTGCAGTTCGATCTTCACTTTTCTATAAATATTAAAGCATATTGTCAGTAAAAAATTAATAAAAAAAAAACAACAATATGCTAATATTAGTGATATTGACAGAGTGGCAGGTAGTTATAAATTAATGATTCATTACACTAAAATTATCACAATTTACGGGTTTGTTACCACATTTAAAATTATTACCTCAATATCAATAAAAAAAAATATATATACTTGCCTACTACTACCTTACTTATCATTAGGATATATTTTAGTGTAGTAAACAACAACGAAAATCTTAAACCATATAACGATTCATTCTTTATTTTCAGACTTGCATCAAGTCATTTAAGAGTAGAGAAACTCTTATAACACATTTTAAAGTATGCCATTTGCTAAGTTCGGCTAATTCCCAACGAGTGGAAAGAGAAATCTTTGTGTGCGATGAATGTACCTGCATCTTTTTTAACAAAAACATGCTCATGTTACACATAAAAGTCCGACATGACAAAATCTCTACTAAAAGGCAATATTATGATTGCTCTTCATGTCATAGATCTATTAATATCAAGAATGCTTGGAATCATGTACATTTTCATGATATGGTTGGTTTCAGGATTTGTGCTATATGTTTCAAGAGATGCTTAAGTTGGAAAGACCTAAGTGAGCATGCAAATACACATCAATCATACCTACATTGTGACATTTGCAATGTTAGTTATGACAAATTAAAATTTTTTACACATCATCTTGAAGAACATAAACAGTCTGTAGAGGAAAATGATGATAAAGAACCAGAATCTATAAATAAGATACAATTAATTAATAAATATTTTGTACCGAATAACTGGAATGTCAAAAAAGCTAAGTACCAAAATCTTTTGCCTTACCAAGGGTTGAAGTTGCAAGGAGATCTAACAGTTTGCATACTATGTAGAGAAATATGTATGACATATAAGGAAAGGGAACAACACATTCTACTACTACACAACAATGTTGAAGCACCTCATGTAAAAGAAGAACTGGTCACCCATGTTCGAGAAATGAATACAGACAGTAAAAAAGAGCAGATTCTACCAAAGATAGCGTGTTCCTGTGGCGAAACTTTTTCATACAAAATACTATTGAAGCAACACTTGTTGAGGAATAAGGGATCAGGATTTGCACACAAAGAACTGTCGGAGAGTGACATATCACATCTCATTTCTGTTAAAGATGATTTTACTACTGTAGTAGAAATTGTAGATTAGAATTTTTTTCTTAAAGGACTCCTAAAACAAGAATATTCTGGCGCCAGCTGACAAGACAACCCGATCCAAAGTAGGTGGGATAAAGAAAGAAATAATTTAATCTAAGGACAAAAGTCACAAATGAAAAATTCACAGTTTAAAATAAAAATTAGGAAAATGAGAGAAGAGTATGAAGTGTCTTTTACAATGGTAATAGCGTCTAAAAGCGCATCAAATAATTAACATTCTATCAATGTGGTCGATGCCAATGTCATGTGATTCTGACTGCACTCTTTAAATGTACGCTGCATGGACATGCTACGGGTTGGTTCAGATTTACGATTTTTTACCGTTCCTGCATATCACCGGTTGAATGTCCACAGGGGGCCGTTTCACGAAGCTACAAGTTACAAATTACAAGTACAATTCAATGTACATAGACAATGAGATAAAACGATAAGGGCTTACAGTTTGGGCGAATTGGCTATGCAATGAATATCAAATTGTAACTTGTAAATTGTTGCTTCGTGAACCCAGTAATTTGTGGGCCCAGGTAATGCAGAACTCCGCAACTGCTGGATGACCATCAAGCAATAAATAATTTAATCAACTAACTTAGTACCTATGAGTAGTGGTAAGTAGTGAAACATTAATGTATTACTGCCATCTGTAAGTTGCAAAAAAAATAAAAATTTACTGATAATTAGTGTCAATAATAATTATTCGAGTCCAAGTCACTGAAGCAGGTTTTGATTTTAAATGTAATCTGTATTTTTTTTATAGTTTGAAGAGCTCAAAAAATACAAATGTATGTTACTCAGACCTGGCCTTACATACAACACAATTTAAAGTTCGTTAGTATAGATTTTATTATCTATCTAATATTCTATTATGCACTCTATGACCTATATACTTCGAAGAGCTATATATCAATTTTTATAAGTAACTACATATATGATTGAAGATAAATAATATACTGTTAACCGAATTTTATTTATATTGCTACATCACTAGTGCTAGGGTCCATAGAGCGCATGTGCACAACTCTAGCGGCGGAGTGGGGGGGACTTTGACAGATAGACATGGCGTGCTCTCGCTCGCGCCAATTTGGTTTGGTAGCTCTTGTAAAAATATAATAATTACGTGTGATAAGATGGTTTCTAATTATTTACTATTTAACAGTACTTATGTTGTATATTTTTCCATTTACGAGTAACACCATGTATACTGAAGAAATCATAGTTTAGGTACTTAATAAATAAACTCCGAAAATATGGCAAGAACATTTTTATTTATTACAACACATAAGTATAAAGTTTTTATGTTACCTAGATAGATTTTAATACAATATGAAATATCTAGGATGAATACCCTGTCAGTGATACTGTTCATTCATAAATAAAAATTCACATTATCAGTAAATATGCTTCATTTATTAAAGATCCGATCCAAGATATTTCATAGTGTAATAACAAAATATGACACGCTGTGGCTATTTTCACATTTTATCAGGAATAAATATTTATATGAGCACCAAAAACAACACTAGGTAACTGTTCATAATTTGACCGAGATAATCCAAAATTGGGATAGTTCTGTATAGTTTTGAGAATATTTATGAGTAATGACAAGAATAGAAGACAAACTAATCATGTTTTGCTACAAACTCAATTCAATGGCATTCCCGTAGTGATATCGCCAGTAGCAAGTTCATACGTTTAACAAATTTTGACATCTCAAAAAAAAATGATCATCTAATTCATGACTCGCTATTTCCACCAAAGTGGCATGGCAATATAGCGGGCGTGCCTTTATTTTTTTATTTGAGAAGCTAAAGAGAAGACGAAAGAAGGACATTATATTTAATTCTTTTGGCATAAAAGCACCAAGTTAATACTGAATACTACAACCTATAATGCGCCACTAAAAAGCAGACACCATACAAACAAACTGATTGGTAATAAAATGATAGTTCGTAATATACAGGGTTACCTCGGAGACTGCGCATATTTTTTCCATGCTATCAGTATCGTTAATAGAACACATTTCACGAAAAATAATCATATGGTTTTTTTGCGAACTATTAGTTTATCTCCCGCAAAAAACAAATATCATGGTCACTCTACGCACGGGCTGTGGCGCGGGAATGCAAGGGGGTGAGGCGCGGCGCGCGGGCGTACGCTCTTATCTCGCTGTCGTAACTACGTAGAGTGACCATGATACTGGTTTTAGTGTGGATATTTTCATACGAAGTTTTTTTTTTAATTTTTGTTCGAACATGTTAAAATGAAAAAACACGTGTCTTTTGATTTTTTAAAACCTTTCTGTACGTAAAATTTGCGCACTGTCTCCGAAGTAACCCTGTATAGAATGAGCTTTGTGACTGAAGTCAGATTCATACATTTTCCGTCTGTCCCTCTCGCACGCATTAAATACTTATATTTTTTTCTTGCTGTCACAGAGCTCATGCATACAGGGTGGCCCGTTTATTATTATTATTTAGATGGAAATGCAGTTTTTTTTGTCACTAAATCGATGACACTGCTTCACAACTGACCTTTCTACGTCTTAGTTTCAGAGTTACTCGTACTGACCCATCTAAATGAGCCAGCCTGTATATTTTACGAACTGTCATAAATAATTCAGAGGAAGTGGCGACGATTGGTTGAAAATTCAACAATGTTGCCAATTAATCCCATACAGTAACACCCTCATTTTTATCTACTCTTTTGTTGCGCACTGTGTTTAAAATAAGGAACATAAAAATAATTAATAAAAACAGAAAGTAAAATCACACAACAGATTCGAAATACTCCGAAACTCACTTTATACTATACTTTTTGCACAAATCAGTTGTCAACAAGATTAATAATTTAATCAAAATTACCGCAACTCAATTCATATGTAAAAAATGGGTTAAACACTTATTCAGTTTTTTTTTTTACTTTAAATGTTTATAATCAGAAATCTACACACCCTGTATATATTGACTACTTCGGTTGGTGTACTGGTGATTCTAGATTATATACAATTATTACATAATATCACAAAATACAAAAAAACATACAAAATAAAACTAAATAGGAAACATTTTCTAACTTATACTTCTTAGAACAAAACAATATTAGTAGGGGATTCAAAACTACCTACGTTTGTACCACGTATTGAATAGGGGATCGAACCACTTCTTTTAAATTTTATAAATCCAAACTTCTTAGTTTCTGCTATCGAGCACTAAAATAATTTTTGCTCTATCTTTAAAATTTACCGAGTTATAGAGGTTTGAAATTCAAGATTAGACAGAGCACATACCCACCTGTGACGTCATTTGTTAGTAACTCCACATAATCTCCATACAAAAAATGGTTTTTGAAAGAGACAGACATATTGGAACTTTAAAAAATCACTGTAAATTCGTTTTTCGACCGATTCTGTTTTTTTCTTCGCGAATCGTCTGCTACTAATCTATATTTTAAAAATAATTAATTAAATATGGTAAATTCATAAAATATGGTGAACAGTCCGATCCCTTATTATATAACAATAATGAGGACCAGAGGCCTATTAAAAAAAATTACAATTTACAATAAAATTCGAAGTAGTACATTGCGCAGCCGATATACCAAAAGGATTGTAATTTTGGCTGATTGGCTACGCAATGTACTTCGAATTGTAATTGTAAGTTTTAGGCCCCAGAGCGATAATACATCAGCAAAGGACAGAAACCAAAATTTTTGATCTCTGGGCCCCGTTTCACGAAGCAACAATTTACTAGTAACAAGTTACAATTTGATATTCATTGCGTAGTTAATTCGCCTAAACAGTAGGCCTTATCGTTTTAATCTCACTGTCTACGCAATGTACATCAAATTGTACTTGTAATTTGTAACTTGTAGGTTCGTGAAACGGCCCCCTGGGCTTCAATATGAACATAAAAATATTATTATAATATTGACTGTTTTGAGTTGTCTGTAATAAGGATATCACATAAATGTTGAAATTTTAGTATCAAAGTTCCTATTACTTTCGTCAGAATGTATTTGGCAACACTAGTTTTGGCGTTATCAATCGATTGAAAGTGTTACAAAACATTGTATTTTTTCATTTATTTTGATACTCGTTCCCATATAGATTATATTATTTCAAAATGTTTCGTGATCTAATATTTTTTTGGTGTGACTGTTCAAGGCTAAGCCCATTTTGGTTGCTCCCCTTTGAACCAGTGAATTTAGGATTATATTTCATCTACGTTGTCTGTGGCGATTCCTTACAATCATTATGTAATTAAAACATGTTTTGTTGTTTGTCTTTGACATCAATCGTCAATCGCAATTAAACACTAACCACTAATAGCAATAATAAAACAATACATAGAAAATCTATGACTTGCGTAAGCTTTGGTAAATCTAAAAATGCTATGCACAACTTAGTCATTTGCAAGCTCATTCAGGGCCGTCTTTAACTTATTGGAGGCTCTGGGCATATTATTGTAAACATATTATATTTATCATTATAGTATATATCATTGTAAACATATTTATATAGTATATTATGTAGTTGTATTATTTATTTATGTAGCTATATTGACATATTATGTATGTAGGTATAATATGTAGGTTTGTATGCCCTAAGTATAAGTAGTTTGTTTATGTAACTTTGATTATTAGTATTAAATAGCTTATCCTATTCTGTTTTTCTTGTGTGCACCGTCCCACAGTTCCAATGAAGTTTTCTTGTACCCTAAGGTTGCCTGGAAGAAATTGCTACCTTAGCAATAAGGCCGCCTATCTGTACACCCTTTTATCTATCTTTGTGTGCAATAAAGTATATTCTATTAGGATAATGGGGCCCCTATGACTTTGACAGAACACTATTTTGTTAAAATAAACAAAGAAAGTAGTTAAGCAAGCCCTTACCTCCCCGTTAACAAATAATAATTCGAAAAATTACTTTAACTAATATTTTTTTGTATATCTATAGCTATTAGGCCAGTAGAATCGATTTAAAATGTGAATTAAACCCTAAAAAACGATTTTTCTTTCCAGCCTCTTTTTAGTGACGAGAAGAGAACTACAAGTATCTATTATTTGTAAACAAAAGCGTACTTATATATTTTTTGTTTATAAAAAATTTGCTTTTTTATATTTTGTTGATTAAATATCCCGAGAACAACGCATCAGAGATCGAGACATGATGCATATAATTTTTAGAGAATTTTACGTACTTGAATTTTATTTTTATATATTAGAATTTATCTAAGCATGCTGAAATCGGAAAGCCAAATTTTTTGGTAAGAGTAGATTAATTTCGCGCATGCAAAAGTTATAAGCAAATTGGTATTGTAGTCGGTAATTTAGGTTCGATTTATTCGAATCAAAAATGTTTTTCGGCAATAAATATCGGTTATCGTTTAGTGGTCTGGCAGGGACTAGGGGGCCCCTATCGATCACGGGGCCCTGGGCACTTGCCCAGAGTGTCCAGTGGGAAAGAGGGCCCTGAGCTCATTCATCAATCTTCGTTATCATTTGTTATAAATACATAGTGTATCTTCACTTCATTCATTTGTCCTATTTCATCTGGACACACATCACTTGTCACATCTGAATACTCAACATCTTGCCCCGCTTTATCCAAATACGCCACTTTATATCCTACCTTATCCGGACGCACATCAGAGTCTGATGAGCAGACCCAATCGTATTTTCGTTCATTCATTCATTCAAATTTGTCTACTATCCAAACACAACTATGCCTTATATATTTAAAAGAAATATCCTGAAAAAAAATGTTTTTTGCCACTGAAATTGCGTCAATTGTGTAAAATCTGTACAACAGCTGATAGAGTTAGTTAGTAAACATTATTTCTTTCAAACGGATAAGGTATGTCTTCTAAATCCTTTCTTAACTATACCTATACAAGCCATCTGTCTTCTACTTTTATTCTAAAGGGCCCCGGAGACGGTCAAACGGTTTGATTCAAACACGTAAAGTTTGGTTTGACTCAAACCATTTTGATCGTTTACAAAGGTGGTTTGAACGGTTTGTCAAACATTTACGTGTTTGAAGCATGTTTGATGCAATTTCATATTTTTGTTGTGTTTGACGCGTCAGAAGTGTAATTACGACCGCGTACAGAATCAGGCTGCGCAGAGCCGTTTGACAAACCGTTCAAACCGACCTCAAACGGTTTGACCAAACACGTAAGGTTTGAGTCAACCGTCTCCGGGGCCCTTTACACACATCTTTCTTTGTGCCTACCTTATCCACACTCACACTTTGTCTGCTACCACATTTGAACACTGAACTTCATGTTCAGTTTTGACCCTTTCGCAGCAAAGTTTCAGATACGCACTTGGCCAATAAACGCATTCTGCAATTACCCTATTCAAATACACTAACTACAGTACCACACAAAATTAGGTATAAATTAAATAATAATAAAACTTTGGAAACCAATGGCAACACTAGAAAAATCGGTAGTGATTGGTAACCAAAATCAAGTGCTACTAATAATACACAAAGCTATTCGTAGATGGCGCGCGCCAGTGTTAGGCAGTAAAAAAAACGAGGCAAAATCTGATAAAAATATAGTGAAAGTTGTTTTTTAAATGTAACCTATATTATAATCAATCAATACCGCAATGTATATAGCTCTAAAAGACGATACAGACCTACCAACTTGAACAGCGGCACCAGTAGTAATACAAAATTACATTTCAACCAATCACGCACGACTCTTCTGAAAGTTCACATTTCCATAGAAATTGTCTTAGTTCCAATTTCGGCCATTACACATAATTCTAGTGCTGTGGTAGGTCTGTACCGATGATTCACAGACAACTGTCAACTTCCATTTGCGTCACGTTTCAGTGGCGCCTGCGCCTCTAACGAGAAAAAGGAATCAAAGTATAGTACCTCCATTTTTTAAACTCTACCTGTACAGGTATCCCCTAGCTTACCAGGTCCTCCTACCCCACATAAGCCTGCAATCCCTACCTACCCAAACAGACAACTCTTCGTCACACTCCGGTCCTCGCGACCCCTATGTTTATCCCTATTGCTGAGGTATTGTTGGTAACCGCCCCCGACGATACCCAGGAACAATATGAGCCCCACCATGGAGTTCGATTTGAACTTCTTCGCGCAGTCGTCAGGGTTGTCTGTGTTCAATGTGTAGATCTGAAAGTGGATGGAACATAATTAATTGTAGATACATTGTTGGCTACTCGACGATGTGTAGAAAGCAGGAAGGTCCTCTTCAATTAAATTTTATTATTTTTGGATATTTAACGTTAAAAACGAACCAAGATACAGCGTGTAAGGTATGTAACAAGAATGAATCGACAAAGTGAAGTTTGTCGCGAGCCGCGGATGTGACGTCAGTCTTTCGCATTTCATTGCAACTTCGTGCTAGTCGCAGCGCTTCCGAATATACATAATTAATTAATTACTAATAAAATGGTTCCTAAATTAACCATATTTTATGAATTTATATAAAAATATAGATTACTAGCAGAAGATTTTGCGAAAAATAAAACAGAATCGGTTGAAAAACTAGTTTACAGTGTTTTTTTTAAATAGGCTTTTTTTTTTTAACTTTCATACAAATTAATTCGATCAGCCGGGCCTCGTTTCACGAAGTAACAAGTTACAATTTGATATACGTTGCGTAGCCAATTCGCCTAAACTGTAAACCCAAAAATCAAATCCTGTAATAATGTCCGTGAAAGTTTAAAATTATTTAAAAGTTGTTCAGTTTCATGGGCTGACCCACCACCCGAGAGGCTTCGCGTTATTTTTATAACACGTTGTATAAGTAAACTAAAATATTTGTACAGGTGCCGAGTAATAACTTGAACCAAGATAGCGCTCAACAGGTGGCGAGTAATAACCAAGATGGCGCTCAACAGGTGCCGAGTAATAACCAAGATGGCGCTCAACAGGTGGCGAGTAATAACCAAGATGGCGCTCAACAGGTGCTGAGTAATAACCAAGATGGCGCTCAACAGGTGGCGAGTAATAACCAAGATGGCGCTCAACAGGTGCTGAGTAATAACCAAGATGGCGCTCAACAGGTGGCGAGTAATAACCAAGATGGCGCTCACTTCCATTCACATCTAAAAATGTCCTATTGCGCAGGTTCAAGTTATTTCGCGGCAGCTGTATATATGTATCCTCATCATCAACGGCCCGTTACAGTCCACTGCTGGACTATGAGACTCCTCCACTTAAGTGTTTGGTTTTGCCATAATCTCCACGCTTGGCAGGCGGGTTGGAGATCGCAGATTAAAAGGTTACTGTATCAGAGAGCGCTGCTGCCCGTTCCCTGTTCAATGTGTAGTCCTTAAGTCGCCTCTTACGACACCCACGGGAAGAGTAGGGGTTGGTGACAAATGTAGAATACTCTGCCGTCACCACACGGCGTATGTATGTATAAGGCCAACTTATTACACTTTATTTTGTTCTATTATCATCCTGTCAATCTACATTAATTAAAAGCAAAAAAATAACTATTGAATTGTAAATATATAAACTCGGTGCCTCAGAAAGCACGTTACCTACCTGGTTGCCAGCGTGTGCCGTGTACCCCAGTACCGCGGCGTAGTAGGGCGCGGCGAGACCGGCGGCGTGCCCGGCTGCGGCCAGCAGGGCCGCGCTCCCGGCTAGAGTGGCGTACAGTGCCGGCTTGGTGCTCGGCCCGAACGTTAGAGCCGTGGACTTGATGCCTATCCGCGCGTCGTCCAGCTTGTCCTAGGGTGAACAATTATCATCAGCTCACTATGTCCCCAACGAGGTGACCGAGCCTACCCTGAAGGCTATTCGGCCACGCTGGCCCAGTGAAAGTTGGTCGAATTCAAATCATCATCAACAGCTCATATATAGCCCCACCGAGGGGCTCGAGCCTACCCTGAATTAGGGCGATCAGGCCTTAGTCGACCACACAGGCCCAGTGCGGGTTGGCCGACTTCACATACAACATTGAATTTCTTCGCAGGAGTGTGCAGGTTTCATCACGATGTTTTCCTTCACTGTGTTTCGCAGGATTTCATAACGACATTTTCCTTCACCGTATTAAGAGCGTCGAATAAACGTACGAAAGTCCAAATCACATTGGCACGGTGGAAATAGAACCCACTCTACGTATATGTACCTACACACAGTCATAGCGTTTAACTGGGTAGCTTTTTGCGGTAATCTGTTTGTGCGAGAAATAAGCAAAATGATTCATTATTATTACTACTTTTTTTTTCTTTAGCTCGGAAGGCACATTAAGGCGTTGCACAGACACGGCTATTGAGGCTAATGGAGGATTTTCCGACAGCCAATAAAAAAAAATAGTTCATAAAACTTCGGTAGATGGCGGTTGACGATTCGTGGATCCGAAGAAATCCGGCGAGACACCCAGGGCCAAAAAAGGATTTTTTTAAAAGAATCCACGAAGTACACCTGGCGCCATCTATCGTCTTAATTAGAACTATTTTTTTAAAGAGCTTCCGGAAAATCCCTCATTCTCACTGTCACGCTCTATTTCTTCATTTAAGTTCGTCCTTTTCACCTTTAAAAGATTAAAAAGAGACAAGAGAAGGCGATTCTAATATCAGAGCTGTCAAACATCGATTTTGAACCTTATGGCCGCGTCGATTGCACAATTTTTGAGAGCACTTAAAACCTGCGACTTAAAAATATCTTAATCTGACAGCTACGCCTTTATTTTAGGTTATCATTCATTCAAAATGTCATTCGTTCATGTGAATTCATCTCCACTCTTTCATTTGTCATAAAAACGAAAAGGATAGCTGGATTTTAAAATTAGAATTAGAGCATGACTGGGTGAATCAACCAAAAATAGACGTTACATGATCCTTGCCCAGAGGTCAGGCCAGGGTTTATGGGGTCGGTTGCCGACCTTACAACCTGTTAGCGCGCCATCTACACGTCAACGCTGCTAACAGTTTTAGGAGTTCTCTCATGACTAGGTATCTGCTATGTAAAATGGTTCAGATGCTGGTCAATAGATGGCGTTGTTCTTTATCTTTAAAAAGGAACTGTAAAGCTTGATTTAGCCTCTTTATTAAAACTGATACCTATCGATCAATACATATTTGTTGTTTGCTGCCCTCATTTCCCATAGTTATATCTTATCGTATGGGTCATAAGGCGGAATGGTGACGTATATTCTGAACAGATAACACATAAAACCACTGACCTGATGCGCGTATATAGTGTCATATATGACAGTCCACGCCAAAGAACCGAGGTACAGTGGCACGCACACGGCGAGGTCTAAATTCCCGTGCAGCGCACTGTACCCCAGCAGAGCGCCCCAGTTGAACGTGGCTCCCAGGAACAGTTGAGGGTAGTTCGTAAAACGTTTCGCCAAAGGATACGTTATTACTAGCACTGGAAGAGGCAAACTTATTTTAAGAACCTACGCTTTTAATCGTGCTATTTGTAGTCTATCAATCGAATCACTAAACTTAAGTGGGCGTGGGCGGGGCACATAGCGCGGCGGGATGACGGAAGGTGGACCAAAGCAGTGACAGAGTGGCGGCCCAGACTTGGAAACGCTCGGTAGGCAGACCAGCAGCCCGATGGTCAGATGATATAGTGACAGTGGAAGGGAAGTACTGGATGAGAACTGCACAGGACCGTGAAAAATGGCGCAATAAAGAAGAGGCCTATACTCAGCAGTGGGAGATGTGGGCTAGATAGATAGATAGATTTGCAGTCTAGTACTAAATGATCAAACTAACTTATCTGTAGTATTAGTAATATTAAATTGTATTTGAATCAATCACAACAGTTAAGAGCGTCCCTTCGGCCGCCATCGAAACTGAGTTTCGTAACCAGTTATGATCGAGGATTTATTCGTCCTTGTTCCGGAACCAGTTGCGATTGGGGAGGTTTTCTTCCACGGTCGAAACCAGTTACGACCGAATACTTTTTACAAATTATCTTTCTTGTCTTTAAAGATTATGACGGCCATTGTCTGGAGATAAATATTTCCCTATTCTTTTACATTTTAACTAGTGGCTCGGCTCTGTGACAATTTTTGTTTTATTTTTTTTACTAATATATGGTAAACTTGTTAAGTTCAAAATAATTAAATATATATATTTTAGGTATATACCTGCTTGTTTTTTTTTTCAAAACACGCCCAGCAGACTTCAGCCGAAGGTTTAGTGTAGCGGCGGCGGCGGCGGCGCCTTGTATTTGTCAAAAATAGAGGTCACGTATCTGTATACCAAAAACTGGTATCGTTTGATTCCTTGTGATCTCCAGATGACGACCAATCTGCCTGCCTGTAGACTAGTTACTGGTTTCAAAAACCTCCTCAATCGCAACTGGTTACGAAACAGATTTTTATAGCGAGATCTGGTTTCGACCGTGGAAGAAAACCTCCTCAATCGCAACTGGTTCCGAACAAGGACGAAATAAGTCCTCGATCGTAACTGATTACGAAACTCAGTTTCGATGGCGGCCGAAGGGAAGAGCGTCAGTGGTCTAGTGGCTAGGGCCGCTGCTTTCCGTCCGGGAGACGCGGGTTCAATCCCCACCGCGTACCAATGTGTTTTTGAATTTCGAATTCATAATAATTATGTACGTTTATTCGACGCTCTTACGGTGAAGGAAAACATCGTGATGAAACCTGCACACTCCTGCGAAGAAATTGAAAGTTCGTGTGTGAAGTCGACCAACCCGCACTGGGCCAGCGTGGTCGACTAAGGCCTAATCGCCCTAATTCAGGGTAGGCTCGAGCCCCTCGGTGGGGATGTATATGAGCTGTTGATGATTGACATCAGTTCTCTGAAAGTTAACATTTCTTTTGGCCATTTCACAGATAGAACCTGGGCGATCGAGCTTTGCTCGCGCCATCTGTTGGAAAGCATTCGGACCACGAAAAAATATACAAGAAATTTTTATTTCTGTCATTTTTGTATTTAAATAACTAAACGAAAGAATAAAACAATAAATAACAAATAAAAAAGAAACATGACAAAATACAAAAAAACTGTCGAGATTCGAACTCAAGACTCAAAAACCGAGAGACATAGCAGACTCACTGTCTCTCGACTGAGCTATTGTGGCGTTGTAAAGATGGGCAAAATTACTCGTCTCTTTTAATGATATGGCGCACCAATTTTTTTAAGCTTGAAAACACGGGGAAATTCCGTTTTACTAAAAATAAAAACCAGCTAGATCGATTTATCGCCCCCGAAACCCCCTATATGCTAAATTTCATCGAAATCGTTACAGCCGTTTCCGAGATTCTGATTATATATATATATATACAAGAATTGCTCGTTTAATTTCGCAGATATACTCTGGTAGGTCTCTCTGTACAGTACAAAGCATACAAGGTGTAAGCAACAAACTAATACAGTGCATTTAGAATCTGGTAAAACTGAAAGTGAGGCAAGCAGCACTGCAGCTAAGTTAAGTCTATATAAAACCAAACTGTGTAACGCCATACTCACATAAGCTGCTGGCTCCCAGCACAACGCTATAGCAGTTCAGCTGCAGTAGGATGCCAAGCGCTACGATTAGCTGCGCGGCTAAAAACGTCACCGCTTGACTTGCTGACACTGCACCTGATACTAAAGGTCTGTCTTTGGTTCGCTCTACCTGGAAATATCAATGAGTTGATCTTAACCACCATCCACCATCATCAAACAAAAAGTATAATGCTGATTACAGATAACATCTTTATTCTAAAATTTAAAATAATCAGGCATAAAAAAAAAAAATTGTTTCTTCTAAATTTTTATAATTTAACTTTAGTTAGACCCACGTTATTGTTTGTTTACCCAATGCCATGTAACAATTTCAATGAAAACTTAAATGGCTTATGTAATGCTTTCTAATGTTATTGTCTAATGTGTCATAAAATCTGTATGTTTTCCATAAAAAAAAAAAGACAACTTTTATAAGTTAGGTAGCTTCTTCTTCTTCTTCATCGTGTGGGTTGTAAGGTCGACAACCGACCACACAGACCCTAGTGTCACTGTTACAGAGCCGCCAAAGGCCACTGACATGGCTCGTGTAACAACTAGATAGTAGCCGAGACCAACGGCTTAACATGCCTTCCGAAGCATGGAATCATCTTTCTTTTCGTTTCACGAAGCCACAAGTTACAAATTACAAGTACAATTCGATGTACATTGCGTAGACAGTGAGTTTAAAACGATAATGGTGTCGATTCGGCACACGTCCAACTAAACTAAACTTAAAATTTGTCCTTTTTAATTGAAAAGAGACCGAAGATCATCGGTTTTGTTTTTGTCTTTGACTTCACGACTAACTGTCAATTTTAGTGGCTTTTTATTCATCATGGTGTTAGGTAGGCACTAAAACAAATAAAAAAGGCGAATTAACTACGCATTGAATATTAAATTGTAAAATGTTACTAGTAAACTGTTGCTTTGTGAAACGGGGCCCAGCCGGTCGATTGCGTAAGCGGACTTGCTTTGCTTGGGGCGGGTTTGAAGACCGCCAGCGGCTTTCAAGCGATCGCGTAAGGAGCAAGCCAAGTCAACGAAGACGATTACAAGTGAATATTTTTACTCTTTGTCCCCAAGACGATTACCGTCCCAAAAGTTAGACAATTCCTACAATCGGAATCGGAATACCGTTCAACTTGCTTGAAGCCAAGCCAAGTGAACGAAGCAAGCTCGACTTACGCGATCGAGGCCCAGGTGATTCAGCCTGCAAAGTCCTAACAAGAGAGTTTTGTTTGACAGTGTCCCCACCGGGAATCGAACCCGGAACCTCCGTAATGAGCGGCGAAATCTCGAACACTCGGCCACGGAGGCTGATGTGATGAGCTCTTCTCCACAGATTCCGCCATTGTGTTAGTGAACTCACCCAAAAAAATGTAATGACGGATCTAAGTGATGTAATAACATCCTATGGAAATAAATTATTTTGACATATTATTTTTTTTTTTTTTTTTTTTTTTTATAAGGCAGGCAAAAAAAAAGTAGGTATCTGTCAGATTTTTTACATTTATCCAGCAGTGGGCATTCTTTCACTTCATTTTTATTACAAATACATACAATAGCAAACACACAATGTGGAAAAATATGGAAGAGACCTATACTCAGCATTGGGTAGACAAAGGTTGAAGAAGAAGACAATAGCGAAGAGATAATATTGTTATCTTGGATAGGACTTGAATCTTTATCTCTATTATCTTTAGGTCTGCTGGAAGATATTTCTTTAGAAATAAGTAGGCCTGTTGTGTCGTTTTTCTTTGTGTTATTGTAATTTTCTCGTTTAATGTGTACAATAAATGGTTAAATAAATAAATAAATCTTTATTTTATTGCCAGTCTCTCTAGAACCAGTTTAGTTGCTGCAATGAGGTTACGTTCCGGTCATGTTTCACTCAACAAGTTTTACCACATGATTGGAAGGAGAGAGTCTCCTCTGTGCGCTCATTGTGGCGTTACAGAGGACATACATCACTTGTTGGTGGATTGTGAACGGAATCGTGACCTCTGAGACAGAATGTTTCCCAAGGGTTTGCATGGGGGGCAAATAAAATGTAATATTGGCGTCGCCTTTATCCAAAGACGCGGCATTACTCTATAAATTGTACCACTCATCTATAAAGGGTCGATGATAAATTATGTGGATAAATAGCTTGTCTTTTTAGACGACTAGTTTTCTATGACGCTAGCATAGTCGCCAAGAGCGATTAAAGCCTCGTTAAAAATTGGATATAAAAAAAATATATGATTGATTACTTTGGCATCGATGTCCCGATCCCATAGATCATTGATAGTGCATCCGGCGCCTCGCATCAGGACAGCCCCCGCGAAGAACAAGGCGCCCATGCTGATTGACTCTTGCAGCGGTAACATTCCAGGAATAGAAGCCAACGCTATTGACCAAGCGCCGGGCCAATACAGGAGGTAGACACCTGGAACGGGTATGGACATGCTGGTAACCGTCGTGAGATAAGCAAAGGTTAGGGATGAATACTGGATTACCGCTGGCAGCCTAACACACAGAAAATATAAGATTGGCATACCTTTGTTTAGGTTGCATATATACCAGAACTTAGTTTTAAGGTCTATCCACGCAGCTCAGTGCCGTGTCAGGGACGGGGCCGGAACGTGGCAAATGTCATAGAAAATCGTCATTGTCACGAGTCTAAAAAAAGCGCGCTGTGTAAGATCTCGCGTTGTGTAAGATTTTCCCGTGGGAATAAGACTTTTTCCCGTAAAAAGGATCCTATGTGTTAATCCAGGTTACAAACTATTTCCATTCCAAATTTCATCTAAATCCGTTGAGTACTTTAAGCGTGAAGGCGGAACAAATATCCAAACATCTAAACATCCAAATATTTTTTCACAATTATAATATTAGTGCATTATTAGTGTGTGAAAGGTTTTTTATAAAGCTGCATAGCAAAGTAAGTAATCTACAAATATCAAGAAGGCATTTTGAGATGCTTTTTATTTAGAAAATACTATACAGAATATTTAATTATTTTTAGGAAATATAGAAGTCAATTATTTTTAATTTTTCACCGTATTGACTTACCAATAGGTTTGTCCCATCTTGCTAATTTAGCATACGGTTCAATTCTAGCTTTCCACACAGCTAAAACATCCTCAGGTTTTGCAGGTATTTTATCTACATTTCGGCCCAGAATATCATCTGGATTTGATGTTTCTATGACTACCTGTAATATTGATAAATACAATCTTAGTACATTATCAAAACGGTCGACATTGCATTATGATGGTCAGTAATCTGAGAAAGTTGGCAAGCACACCGCACTTGTACTTGAGGTTTTTTGTAGCAATAACAAGTGAGTAAAATTTATTAAAAGTTTTACTGTTTGTTTAGTGTCTTGGGATTTAATGAATGTATTGAATTCGGCCCTCTAGTTCTAAATAGCCTTCTTAAGACACTCACTGTAATGCCTACCTATTTTATCTAAAAAGAAAAAGTATCATACCTTTTGCCTATGTTGATCACTAGATGTTGAGTGAATACGTATACTATCAAAGATGACTCTTGGAAATTGATTATTTCTATACACTTTCCCACATATACAAGAATGTAGCGGAGTAAAGTTGTGAAGATTACGAGCTTGTATCCGTTTTAATTGAAGTAATGAACGGAAACTGAAGGACATTGCTGTACCCTTTTTTATACTCGGGTATAACATTTTTGATGGTTTTAAACGTTTTCCTGAAGCAAAAAAATATAGTTAATAGTATATATATATTTATATAAATTAAGTTTAGTTTAGTTAATTTATTTAGTAATTCAATTCATTTGTATAAATTACCAATACAGTCATTCATGAGATAGGTAAGTTAGAATCAATTAAATTAGGTACATATATCTATTAATTTCAAAATAAATAAATTAAATGTTATGCAAATTTTAAAACAAATGTTTAAAAATCATGGGTATGTTTGAAGATACACAACTTTAAGTACAAAAGATATGAGTCCTGTGGAGTTTCTTCTGGCCGTTCTTCTCCACAGAAGGCGTACACTTGTAGTGAACGGGCCATCTTGCTTTGACGTCGAAAAATGATTTTGTTAAATATTACTTCGAATAAAGACACTTTTAACTTTTATCTTTATCTTTTTAAGAAAATAGTAAGATCTTTCTATAAAAACTCCATAATTCGATTAGATTAATATCTAGTTAAACATAGTAAAACATAGTTATTTGGGTTTAAACCTGTGACGGCTATGCATTGACTGTGTGTATAAATTGAATAAATTGAAATTGAAAATAAATTGAATCTATACATTAAAACATACAGAAATTAATTATAAATAAGTATTTCAGCAGGCTTATATAAAAAGTAGTTTTTGTTTTAAAATGAAAATGAGGAAGTAAGTACATATTCAAGGCGAAAACAATATTGAGAACAAGTGTTTTTTTATCCCATGTGACGACATTCGTTGATAAAAAGTTGGAGTTTCAATGTCAATGATATAATAAAATAACCTAACCTCTAAAATCTACTTTATCAAAAATACCAACAAAAGTATAGGTTCCGAACTTTAGCCTCTTTATGGTATGGTAAATAACATAACTATAGATATTTACTTCGTTTTATAGAGCACTTTTAACAGAATTTCCTGATTTATGGCAAAAAATACGTACGGTAGATTATGGAGATTATTTTCAGTTTTCTTCGAAATACATCGCACTGCAGGAAACGCTGGAAACCATTGCAAAAAAATAAGACTCAAAAGCTTTGAATAATATAATTTATACTGAAAACTATATAAAATCGACGATATTATTTAATAAAAGGAAAACGTGAAGAGGAAATTCAATTCATTCAACAACACTGCCCTGCGTTCCGAAACGCGCTGAAATCGATTAAAACACCCGTAATTGCGTTCCGAATTACTGTCAGCTGTCAAAACTCATACTTTTTTTGCTTTTCTGATCGCTGACAGCGCTGAAAGTCTGAATCGGAATACGCCCACATGACAGTGACAGTATAGATAGACAGTTCGCTTTATTTTTAATTTCTTGCTACGTATTGTGCCAAAAAGAGACAACGCTATATAAAAAGATGTGAATGGTTTTCTACTTATCAATAAACTTCGCGCAACTATGGTGCTATAAGAACACAGTTTTAGTAAATTCCCGTGAGTAAATTCGTTCTCTTTGACATTATTTTACCTAGTATTAAAAAACTAGTATTTAATTATAAAAATACTTGTTTTTGTTAGTTACTTAATGTTATGGCGGCAAAATTTTAGGATAAGCATCTTACACTCCCTTCGTTCCGAGACACGCTGAAATCGATTAAAGTACCCGTAATCGCGTTCCGAATCACTGTCAGCCATAAATTTTTTTGCTTTTCTGATCGCTGACAGCGCTGAAAGTCTGATTCGGAATGCGCCCACTATAGAAAAGCTCCTCGCGGAGCGCAGCAGAGCTGCATAATAAATATCTCCCACGTAGTAATCATTGTCAGCCATACATTTTTTTCGCCATCGCTGACAGCGCTGAAAGTTTGATTCGAAATGCGCCCCTTATAACGCACACTACCTTCTTCCACTTTTTGTCGCAACTAAAGCCCTAATTCAGGGCAGGCTCGAGCACTCGGTGAGGGTTCATGATGAGATGGTAATCATGATGATGATGATGATGATGATGAGAAAATACTTATCGTGTATTACGAACTTTGCAGGAACTAAGTAAAATAAATATGGGAGACCGTCCGTCCAGATAATTTTTGCAAATGCGATGCGACTAACATGCGACGCTATGATGCAGAATATAAATAAGAGATGGCGCCACTTGCCGAATAAAAATAAAAATCTGCAAACACTACTTTTTTTACTTACTGAGAGATCGAGATTTCGCCACTCATTACGGAGGTACTGGGTTCGATTCCCAGTGGGGACGCTGTCGAGCAAAAATCTCTTTGTGAGACATCCCCAGTTTGGTTGGTCTTTGCAGGCTGAATCACCTGATTGTCCGAAAAGAAAGATGATTCCGTGTTTCGGAAGGCACGTTAGGCCCCGGCTACTATCTAGACATTACACGAGCCATGTCAGTGGCCTTTGGCGGCTCTATAACACTGACAATACTTGTGAGGTCGGTCGTCGACCTTACAACCCACTCGATGAAGAAGAAGAAGAAGAATTTGATGCAGAATTATTACAATAATTCGCAAGACGAAAAAGAAGAACAATAGTAAGATTGTCAACAAAGGGGTGAAAGCGATCTATTACACCCGTGTATTTTGGCGCACGAGCGTAGCGAGGGCGCTGATAGTATGAAGGTGGAATTGATCTCTCCCACGTGGTGAACACTCTGCTTTTCATCAAGATTGCGAGGAAAGTAAACAAAAAAGTTTTAAAAATATATATAAATATATGGGCTACATACTATTACGCGCCATATTAATTAGTTCCCCGCACCCTATTTGACACACAAACTGGTAAATTTTCAGTTGGTTTTTACTGAAATCACTGCATATTGATTTTAGAAATTCCCGCACAAGCCTAAATCAACTTTTTTACTATTTCATGGTTAAAATAAACATCAATTACAAAATAACTTACAAAAACAGTGATTACAAACCACAGATAGCAATATTTTTTTCTTCAAAATTGTTTTCCTGCCTATTTTTAAAGGTTCGCGTTCGTGTCTTTTTTGCCAAAATTTAAATAATAATAAATATTTTTATTTATATTTGTAGGTAAATACGCGAATTTTGTATTCATCTTGCTTAAATAAAGTATATGCAAGCATTTTTTTTTATCGGAATAAAATTAATTGTAGAATTATCTAAGCTGTATGCGTCCTTCCTTTGCCATTTATTGTGTGCCATTTTCTATGCAAATAGTAAAAAGGGTCTTTTGTCATCATCTGAAAATGGCGGACGTGTCTTTGTTTTAATGTTTTAAAGTGTTTAGTGTATAATTTCGATAGTGATTTCCAGTGACGGGAACTATAAACTATAATAGAACAATTGAATCGCTTACACTTTGCTGACATTTTTAGATGATGCCAAAAGGCCTCGTGGTGGCTTCAGTAATTGTACTATCACATAGGATATATCCCTACCAATATCACTCGACACCGGCGAAATACGTCTATATAAGATGTGTCGCCATTAGTTACATAGGAAGAAGAAAAATAGTAAAAAGAAAAGTTCGAATTTCAAAGTTACTTTCATCTTTCTTTGGGGTCATTAATAGTCTACTTTCAGAGCATGAGAGATGAAAATATATTTAATATTTATACCTTCCCACATTATTATATCTTATCCGCAGTAATCTGCAGTTCCACCGCAATTATTTTGTAACCTAAGGTTGCATAGAAGAAATTGCTACCAGAGCAATAAGGTTACCAATCTGTACATCCTTTTTTTCTTTCTTGATGTACTATTATTTCCTTATGTGCAATAAAGTGTATTCCATTTTATTTCTATTGTAATCCACCTCGAAAATGGTGACAGACTTTACTCGTAGAGGCCCCGTAGACCTTGGCTACAGAGAGTGCTACGGCGTAGGCAGTGCTACGCGAATCTTGTAGCTGAGTCTTTCTTTGGCCTTACTTCTGATTTTAAACTCTTTTTCATTTTTATGACCCAATAAAATTCCATTATAAACCTTTACTTACTGGTGCTTACTGGGAATATTTCTACCTAAGGAATATTCCCGGAAACGGCACATTGCTAGGGCGCAAAACTCGCACGGCAAGAAAAAACATATTGATTGTTCCTATCTAATCAAGAAAGGTAACAAATTAAAATTTCTTTTACTCGTAGAGGCCCCGTAGGCCTTTGCTACAGAAACTGCTACGACGTAGCAGTGCTACGCGAGTCTTGTTACAGTTGTTTGAGAAAGGCAAATGTTTGAAAATGTGTCATTTTTGTCGTGTTTCGGAATGCACGTTATGTAGTCGCCGGGTATTAACTGGTGTAGAATAGTTGTATTAACCAAGCTTTCTCCACAAAATTAAAGGGTGCATTTGGATAAATGGCATGATTTAGAATTATAGGTATATTCCACTAATTTCTTCCCGGTAATATATGTTTTTGTTGGTCGTTTATTCTGGGTTTACCGTCTCCACAATCTGGTACAGTCATGCTTAGATACGAGTAATAATCAACACAAGAAATATTTACAGCAAAATAAAAAAAAGGCCAAGTGCGTGTCGGACGCACCCCTACGTATGACTCGATTACTAGTAGGGATAAAAGTTAGCATGGCAACCGAAAATACATCCACTACCTAAATTACTAGAACTCCCGAAGGTCGGGTGGTGAAATCACTCAATTATTGAATGTTTGGTCTGTGTGGGGCGAAAGTCGGAGTTTAGAATCTTACAAAATTCATGATGATCTTAAGTGATCAACTCTAATAAAATTGAATAAGTTTTCTAGAATTTCTTCATCAAAGTAATGTTGAAGATATCGACATACACCTTATGTACGCCCGCTGTTGCGGCTAGGGCTGCTGGCTCCTATCCGGGAGACGCGGATTCGATCATCACCACGTACCAATGTGTTTTCGAATTTAGAATTAATTATGTACATTTGTTCGACGCTCTTACGGTGAAGGAAAACATCGTGATGAAACTGAGAAGAAATTCAAAGGTTGTGTGTGAAGTCGACCAACCCGCACTGGGCCAGCGTGGTTTACTAAGGCCTAATCGCCCTAATTCAGGGTAGGCTCGAGCCCCTCGATGAGGACGTATATGAGCTGTTGGTGATGATGAATATTGGCTGTTGAAGTTTTAGACCTCATCTGAATTATTTACTAATTTTAGTACAGACTTATTAATTTTAATACAAACTAAAACCACGTTTGTCTATATTTTTGGTTTAAGATTTGGTATAAAACGCATTTTACTCTCATACACTGATCTTCACGTTTAGTTACTTAGGGGGCTAGCCTGTCGTCTCCTCCTCCTCGCGTCGCCTTCTTCATTACTGAGGGTCGTGAGGTCCCCGATGGATTAGCTTCTTACTAACGATGTTCCGCCATCAGTTTCTATTCTTGGTACCGTGTAGCGCATCTGGCCTGTCGTCTATCTGGTACTAAACCCAATTTCCTTAGTCGCCCTGTAGGACACCCACAGCGGCTCTTCCCTTCTTCTTCTTTCGAGTCGTTGGCAAACCTGACTAGACCGTCTCAACCCAAAACTAGGTTACAAGAATAAAAAAAAAGAATAGCAAGAAGAATAAAAAAAATAGAAATTGCGCTGTCTGTAACGTTAATTAAATTCTCCCGCGTGCAGCTGCTGTGGCACGCTGGGCACGACATCGAAGGCTCTTCCCTTGGTCGCTTTATATAGAAAATCAATAATGGAAATAACGGAAGAAAATTATAAAAATACATTCAATGAAAAACACATACAAGTGGATAATAAATTAAGAAGGTAAGTACATAATTGAAAGAATGAGAGCAGCTGTGTAAATAGTCCATGATAATAAATATTTTTCAATGAAAATGAATATATGTTTTGGCGAAGTTTTTCCCGTCAGACGGAAGTTATGTTGCTAAGGTTACGTTGCTAAGGTTACTAATGATAATCTAATATGGTCGTTAAGTTTCTTAATTATTTTTAAAAAAGAACTAGCGAAATTGGTCCAAGGGAAATAGGGGTTCATTTATTAATCTACCTATACATACACACCACGAAGTAGGTAAAGCGGGGCGGGGCCTGACGCAACCTTTGATTTTTTCTTTGAGTTTTCTCACAATATTTTTCTTTGCCCGGGCTACACGAGGCTAGTTTTTCAAGCTAGGCTAGCAAGCTAGCTCTCTACTAAATTGTTCTGGCTTGTTGACCCGGCTTGGAACATGCTTGTTCTGTTTAGACGAGGCTAGATTATTAAGCGAGGGTCGAATAAACGCACATTATGAATTCAAAATTCGAGAACACCCGTATTTTACTCTTGTATTTTTGTACGTAACTCAAGCTCTAGAACTTTTATAGAACTTCAATCCTCTAGAAAGCCTCGATAGCTTTCTTCTTTATTGAAATCAATCAAAAACAGAAAGCTTTTTTAAAATATTGATGTAAAAATATTGTTAGCTAAAGTGTTCCAAATGAACATTGAAGTGTTTGTAATTCATTTGCTTGCCCTTATCCTATCATTTGGGGTCGGCGCAGTATGTTTTCTTCCTCCATTTATCCATATCAGCCGTCATTTCAACACTCACATTCTTCCTGAACATATCATCTTTTACACAATCCATCCATCTTTTCTTTGGTCATCCTCTCCCAAGATATCCATCCACATTCAAATTCAATACCTTTTTCCCTACGTAGCATGCATTACGTAACATTGAAGTGTTTGTGAGACAAAAATTTTGGGTCGGTTTACCCAAAACAAAATACTGACCCTGACGCAGCAGATCAAAGTTTCGGAGCCAATCAAAAGGAAGTCAAATGAGCTACGACCGTGGGGTTGAGACCGAGATCTCTCTTTATCATCTTGACATATTTGACATTATTTACCATATATGATTGCTTAATACGCTTCAACATATCTGGGCAAGGAAATAGCCCGGCTCCCTGCCAGTACCGGCTTACGGAGTAGCTACGGACCTCCCGATTGCCCTAACTTAGAATTTCCTTTTATACAACCGAACGCAAAAACTTTGATACCGCGTTTTAGGATTGAAATTTCAACAATTTATTACGGGTTTATTAACAGCTATACGAAGCTGGAACTTGCTAAATTTAAAGTAGGACATGAAAAAAAATATAAATATTCATTTAGTTTCTTAAAAAGTTGCTTTGTTTTTCTGTATTTTAACAATTTTAATTTTCAGAATTTCTTACGGGAACTCAACGAGAGTGAAAGGGACAACTATTCAAACTACGTTTTCTTTTGCTGTCCCTATATTACATACTAGCGGCCCGCCCGGCTTCGCACGGGTAGAATAATTCATACACATTTTCAACTAACTTCAAATAGGAGGAGGTTTTCAGTTCGCATTTCAGCAATACGCCCGCGACTGCGCTCGCGTTACAAAAATACTAATCTTTCCTCTTTATTATATTATTATAGACTAGCTTCTCGGTGGTAGCACCAGGCCAGCGTGGTTGACTAAGACCTGATTGCCCTAATCAAATCGCGTTTAATCGATATTCGCGTCTAATTCAGGGTAGGCTCGAGCCCCTCGGTGGGAACGTATATGAGCTGTTGATGATGTTGATAATATTAAAAGAAAAAGAAAGAAATACTAAATTCTGTTTAACACGTCACAGGAAACTATTATATTATAAGTAGCAGTAGACAGATCCCTCGTCAGCTTACTTTGTGTACAAAAAGTCATTCAAAATGGCGGATCAATTAGTGACTGCCAATTAAGCTAGGCCCTTGTTTGCACAAATAGTAAGTCCATGGGAATAGATTGTTTGAGTAGCAGGCTTTTTCGATATATAATAAGCATTAATTTTGTAATTGACAATATTTTATTTAAAAAAGGAAACGCAGAAGATGCGACGACTGTGGAGTTTGTTCGGTGAGCTCTTCTCCACAGATTCCGCCATTGCTTTAGTGAACTCACCCAAAAAAATGTAATGACGGATCTAAGTGATGTAATAACATCCTATGGAAATAAATAATTTTTGACTTTGACTTTTGACTTTGACTTTGGTGACGAGAGGTCTATCTTTGCCAAACTACTTACTCGTATAATAATATTATAGCTACGTCTGTGACAGACTTGATTCAACAGGTACCTATATTCTGCTAAAGGTATTGATTTTTAGAGAGGGTCAGTTATTAAAGTGCAAACGAGATGAGTGTTGTTTAGTGAGATTACATTACTCACTTTCAAGGAGTATTTAGCCACGATAAATATGCATATTAAAAACAAACATTCAACAAATATCATTTTCATCATCTCCATTCGCCTGCCAAATAAATGCGCGCAAAGTAGGTCTTAGAAGTCCATGGATGTGAAAATGTTTTTAATTTGTAACATGAATATTTACTTATAATTCTGTGACTACTGGCAGATATCTAATACAACGAACTACAATATATAATACTAGCTATCCGCCCGCGGTTTCACCCGCGTTAATTGAGTTTTCCCGCAGGAATGAAGTGTTTAACCGCGATAAAAAGTAGCCTATGTCCTATTCCAGGGCCTAACCTAAATGTGTGCCAAGTTTTATCCCGATCCGTCCAGTGGTTCTAGCGTGATTCGGCAGCAAACATCCAAACTTTCGCATTTATAATATTAGTAAAACATACCTAGTTAATTTTGACAGATGACGACGTCGACAGATAGGCAGATGATGTCGTTGCTGTACATTAAAGCTTACTTTTGACGTTCTTACAAACCGAGTCATATAAAACATCATTGTACCGCGTATTCGAATGTAGTATGGTATAGTTTTGCTTCTTCGGTATTAATTTGGTGAGGTCAAGTTTGAAGCGTAGTTACGTTTCTTGACAATAGATAATTCGTTGATGACTCTGAGATTTCCTCCAAGCCCTCATTCAGCCAAATAAAAATATAAACAAATGAAAAATTCTCGAACTACGTCCTGTCTTTCGTCAACAATGCATTGTAAAATATTACAAAAAAAATGTTCGTGTTTCGTATTGCTTACATTTTAATACTTGAATAATATTAAAGCAGAGGCAAAAAGGTATTCATGAGTTGTACCTAAACAGTTCTATAATATTCTACTGTTCTACTACGACTAGCCTACTTCAGTTACTTTCATAGTCTAATGGCCTATGGTGTTTTATTATGGGGCTACGCTGTGAATACAAATGTTCATCATAATCATCATCATCGTGTGGGTTGTAAGGTCGACCACCAAATGGTATTTTTATGCTGCAGAAATGGGCTGTTCGTGCCATTTATAAATTAGGGTCTAATAAGAGTGTCAGTGAGGGAAAAGTTTAAAAAAATTAATATTCTGACTACACCGTGAAATTTACATCGTTTTGTTCCCGCCGTGTAGTGATAGTACCCGTCAAACTGAACAACTTTTCATGAAAAAAAATTTCCTGCGACAAAAAAAATTTTGGCTTCTCCATACAAAGTGAGACTCCCGACCGACCCATTTTGTATGGAGAGACCAAAAATTTTTTTGTCACAGGATTTTTTTTTTCGTGAAAAGTTGTTCAGTTTGACGGGTACTATCACTACACGGCGGGAACAAAACGATGTAAATTTCATGCTGTATATCTATAACGTAGTGTGGGACGCCCCCTGGCAGGTGGACTGATTACCTGAGGAAGGTCGCTGGTGGTGGCTGGATGCGGCAAGCGGGTGATCGTGCGCTTTGGCGTGCCCTTGGGGAGGCAGCAGTCCAGTAGTGGATTGCAATAGGCTGATTGATTGATTGATTGATTGATGATATCTCTCGCCTGCCGCGTGGCGGTGCTCGGCGTCGTTCGATAACCGCCTTAGGCCTCCAATTTGTGAAAACTGTATTCAATTTCATACCGGATTATCTTCTATGTAAATAAATATGTGGGGAAATATTCACACACGGCCATCTCATCTCAAACTAAGCAGAGCTTGTACTATGGGTATCAGACAGCCGATATACATACATAAATAGATAAATACATACTTATATAGATAAACAACATCCAGACACAAGACAAACACAAGTGCTCATCACACGAATGTGTGGCCTGGGCGGGATTTGAACCCGCGACCCTGTGCTTTGAAGGCAGGCGTACTACCAACCAGGGCTACGGAGCCGTATTACATCAGCCAGCTATTATTTTATTATAATGTAATGTATTTTGTTAGATTCGAGCGTTACAGTGATAATTAGCCAGACGTCCAGATAAAACTAGACACAGACAGGTTTCTTGGGTGTCCGGCCAAATTAGACTCTATCCGGCTTTATGTTAGGCTTTTTAAATTTGATAATTTTAATTTAACAGGATTTGATGGTAAATGATAAAAAAACCTTGTTTTACTTAATAAAATGTCGCGCAAAGAGTGATAAAAAGGTGTTCGGTATTTTTACCCAAATGTCCGGCTAAGCTGGCTGGTCAGTCTAACTTTTCGGTGATCTGGCAACCCAAGACTAATGCATTAGATATATACGGGGCTATTTTTTACTCAGTGCACAAACTTTAATATGTTGTTCAGACCATGAAACTGAACAACTTTCCCCAAGAAACATGGGTCCAGAAATGAAAGAAAAATTTGTACCTCCCATACTAATTGCTGAGTTGGCTGCGGCAGTTTGTATGGGAGATCGACTTTTTTTTCAGTCCCGGACCTATTTTTTTTCAGGTAAGTTGTTGACATATTAGAGCATAAGCATTGCATAAGCATTGAATAAAACATAACCCAGTATATATAAAAAAAATACCTACCTTCCTAAAACGCTATAATTTATTATACTCCCAAGGCTAAGTAGAACGTCAAAAGAAACAATGGACACACACACCTGACGTGTTCCGGCAGTAAAATTTTAATTAAATAGCATTAAAATTAGTAACGGTACATTTATTAATTATTTTCCAAGATGTTAAGTTCTTCGATGATCCAAAAACAAATAAAAGCCACTATTCACTGCCTGCATGACGTCAAACGAATTGTAATAATTTATAAAGATTAACACTTGAATCAACTGGTAAAACAGTTAAATTCGTTGAAAATTGTTTATCAACTCAATACGTCCCCCTTGAGGGGCTCAGGCTCACCGTATCGAACAAAGGGCGAAACTCAGAGACGAAGCTAAGATTGTGCTTAGAAATGTCAAATGGCGAACTTAAATTAAGACGAAGCTAAGATTGTGCTTAGAAATGTCAAATGGTGTTCTTTAATTAAACCATTTTAACCATTTATTTTTAATTTATTAAGACGACGTTAAGATTGTGCTTAGAAATGTCAAATGGCATACTTAAATTTTTCTCAGACGATTTGAAGTCGCCAAAGTCAGTGACTTAAAGGAAGATTAATTAATTAATTTTAATTCTAGGTACAGAAGATGCGAATTCTGTGGAGTTTCTTCCGGCCGTTCTTCTCCACAGTGAGCGTACACTTATAGCGGACGTGCTATCTTGCTTTGACGTCAAAAAATGATTTTGTTAAATCTTTCTTTGAATATAGGCTCTTTTTTTCTTTATCTTCAAAATGTAATCGCTTTCAAAGGCTTTATTTCTCAAAAATTTTTCCTGCATTAATAAATAAATCATTTATTCACTATTGCCAACATAACCTTACATTCTATACCCTAATGCTTGCTCAGCTTCGTCTCTGAAGGTCGCCTTTAGTCGTAACACGAGCCATGTCAGTGGCCTTTGGCGGCTCTATAACACTGACACGGGTTCGTGAGGTCGGTTGTCAACTTTGCAACCCAAACGATGAAGAAGAGACTTCTTCCAATATTCTACTAAAAAAAACCATTACACTCATTCGAGCTATTAAAGTAAAAAATGCACTTTTCGGACGGAAACTATCTGTTCAAATCCTAAGCTAAGAATCACAAAACGCACTAGGTTATAGTACAACTGAATAGCGTAGTAAGAGGCAGGGAAAATAACAATAATTCTTGATTGCTATATGTAAAAAAAAACTATCATAGTAAGAAAGGGCATCACTAGGCTGTCAGGTCAAGCCATTTTCGTAGGTGGTGGCGGGCACCACCAGGTTTGCAAAACCCACAACTGGCCGCAACTCACGGATGCGCGGAAGTTGGTATCTATCCAGGACCAGGATAGCTGATAATACGAAAGCGGACCAGGTCTTGAAATTACGTAAAAAGTACCAAAAATAACACCGACAAATGCTTGTCTACGTCTACAACTTTCTTCGTGTTCTACTGAAAACATTCAGGATTTTCTCAGCTAAATCTTTAGATCTAAGAAGCCCAATTCTAAACCTCTCCAAAAAGGTCTCAGCGTGGTACCATATACGTAACGTGTTTAAGTGCAGCCCGCTCAACCCGAATACTAACTATAGGTATAATTCCCTTTCAATAGAATCCGGCAATAACGTAAACAAACCAATTTAAACACGATTACTCGGTATTAACTTACAATATCAATCCTGATCATATTTACTTTTCAAGGAACCATACATTCTTTTTACAATCATTTCGCCCCCTAGGAACTTCTTTATGATAGTTATTTTATTTAAAAATACTCGGACGACAAAACTTTCAATAATTTGTAAACTGCCATATTAATTTTTACTCATCAAAGTCTGGTTTGTCTTTGGAAAGTTAGTGTCAAAAATTTATCTTGTTTACATTATTGCCGGATTCTATTGAAAGGGACTTTTTTCGTGAATTTTGGTATTTCGACCCTTACTCGCAAAAAGTGGTCTTAAGTGCCATAATTTATAAACAAGTGACTAATTTTATAAGAATTTAAATTGTAATCGTTCACTTAAAATCTGTGCCTACAAAATGCACTAGATCCTAGATAGATCTATAATAACGTCAGCTTAGGTAAAAGATTTAAAATTTGAATAATTCATCATCATAATTTTCAGCCCACATCCACGCACTGCTGAGTATAGGCCATAATTTATAATGCTGAGTAATTACGCTTATAATTTGATATTCGCTTAAAGACGATCACAAAATTTACATATATTTGAGTACACAACTGAATTTTTATTTTGTATGAAGTAAAGTAATATTAAAAAGAAAACCGACTGCGCAACCAGCGTTTTATTATGACCAATGTTTGATACAAGTTTCTGTGTAACAGATAAGAATACGTTCTTCTACATTTTACTTTTATGTTTAAAACGTCTGCATCTCGTTAATTTATCTTCTCTCTCTTCCGTAGGTCTGCGGGAAGATATTTCTTTAGAAATAAGTAGGTTTGTCGTTTCAATTATTGTTACTGTAACTTTGTTTATTTTTAAATAAATAAAGACATTTTCAAACTCAATGTTGGATGGATAGGTACTGTAGTATGAGTGTATATCAGTACTACTTTAATAGTTATTGTGTCTATTGAGTTTATTTCTTTGTCAGTTTGTACATTTTGATGCATTAGTATTGCATTGTGAAGTCAAAGTCAAAGTCAAAATAATTTATTTCCATAGGATGTTATTACATCACTTAGATCCGTCATTACATTTTTTTGGGTGAGTTCACTAAAGCAATGGCGGAATCTGTGGAGAAGAGCTCACCGAAGAAACTCCACAGTCGTCGCATCTTTTGCGTTTCCTTTTTTAAAATGTGTTGTGATGTGATGCATACGCATTACAAGTTTATAGCTCTCCTCTTTATGCTGAGGAGTGCTGTCTTATAGAACCTCTTCCTGTATCGTTAAATTCAGTGGATCTTTGTTGGAGAATAAAATGTATGTGAACTAAACTATAGTCTTTTATTTTACAGCGGCAGAACAAACCAGCTTACATACAGTATTTACCTACATAAAGGTAGCCGATGACGCAAAAATCGCGTGCGGGTGACGGCTAAAGATGGCTAAGATAAACATAGGTTCTGAAATCATGTTAAAGTTAAGAGAGCAATGTAAAAATACAAAGCAACGTCCAAAAAACAGAAACAAAAGAGAAATGAAATCAGAAGAATGGAAAAGAAAAAATAGTAAAAAGTTAGAAGCCATCTAAGACATTTAATCTTTGCAATGATGAAACTTAAGAAGAACTCATTAGTCTTACTCTCAAAGGCGTATCTGTTTTTGTGACATAGCAGATTACATAATGCTGCAAAAAAGGATCAAAAACACAATAAAAATAATAAAGGTTAATCGTCTATCAATAGTAGCTTGTAGGGATGATAAAAGAATTTGAATACGAGGTATTTTGGCGTACGAGAATGCGTAAGAGTGTAGCGAGGGTTCATAAAGCGCGAGGGAGGAATTTATCAGTTTCTCGCGTTTACTCAGTTTTTCATCTGGATTACGAGGAAAGAAAACAGATCAGTTGGCAATTAAAACTTTTATAATAATATTATGTTATGTTAAATGATTTGTTTTCGTTCCTCAAAACGGTGTTAAGTGTTCATCTCGTAAAGCGCGAGGGAGAAATTTATCAGTTTCTCGCGTTTACTCAGTTTTTCATCTGGATTACGAGGAAAGAAAACAGATCAGTTGGCGATTAAAACTTTTATAATAATATTATGTTATGTTAAATGATTTGTTTTCGTTCCTCAAAACGGTGTTAAGTGTTCATCTCGTAAGGAGGAACTGATCAATTCTACCCTCGCGCTATAAGCCCTCGCTTCCCTCGTGCTCCACAATACCTCGTATATCGTTTCTATCACTTCGTTAACAATCTACTATTAATAAACACTTACCAAAAACGTAATCCGCTTCGCCACAGTCGGTTAACGATTATGTTGAATCACGAAAAATAATAAAATTTTGCCAAGCATTTGTGTCAATATTGGCCGAACATTGTTCGTGGGGGTATAAATTGGCTGATAATCTCTTTAGTCTTCACCTCAAGCCAAAATGGTCAAGCTGATCTTAGTTCTTGCCCTGGTGAGTTTAAAATACAATACTATATTTTATTCTAGATTTATTTAACTTAAAAAGACTTTAAAACTAAAGAAATTACTTCTTACTTTTAATTAAGTACGGCGATTCACTTTTAGGGAACAGCATATGAATGAAAAAGATTTAAAAATTGCTCGAAAAATATTACTGTGTTAAAGAAAATAACAAAATCTTTTTTTAAATTGGTAAAACTGAAACTATTCCTTTTATTAAGGAATTATAAAAAATATGTCAAAAACCGGAATAAATTAATAATTTCAGTTTTATGTGAAATATCAAAGCAATGACAAAAAATGAATCTCTTCTACTCTAACAAAAATTAGGTAGGTTAAAAAATTTTTTGCTGTCTATAAAATATTTCTAAAAAGTAGCGACAAAGCTAGCGACTTAAATGTTTTGATATTTTGAATAGTTCATCAGATTTTAGAATTAACGCAAGTTTTTAGGGTTCCATAGTAAAAAAAGGAACCCTTTTACTTTCGCCATGTCCGTCTGTCCGCCCGTGACTTAGCTAGAAGGCTGTTATTTGGCTCGAATATAAATATTAATTATGCCGACAAAACTGAAGAATAAAATCTTTAAGAAATTTTTTTAGGGTTCCTCTGGTGCACGCGAAGTGGGGGTTATTTTTTTTATTCACGACTACCTTATAGTGTGAGGTATCGTAAGACATGTTTTTTAAAAATAATTAGGGTTTGCCTCCTCGTCAAAAAACGTCTATTTCCTGTGTACTCTAGACCACAAGGATTAAGACCTCATACCAGACTTGAAAAACCATTTTCTACACTGAAACTATTTAACACCGGCCCCTTTGCAATGTCAGTAAAAATCTTCAACCATATTCCAAACAATATAAAAAACGAAGATGATCCTCACAAATTTAAAATATTATTAAAAACATATCTAAAAGGAAAATGTTTTTATAGTGTGAAAGAGTTCCTTGACGATGGGTAGTTGTTTTGATTGTTTTGTCTTGGGTACAACATCTAGTTTTTGCCTTAGTTTATTTTAGTTTATTATAATTACGACTTTGTATAAATTGCTGTGCCCTATCCGGGTCACGTTTGGAACTTATTACTTTATTTAAGACCCATGTATTACAACGTGTATGCAATAAAAGTTTTGAAGTTTGAAGTTTGCTGAAACCATTTTTCGATGCTCGTGTACGTTTCACAAATATTTCGTTTTAAAGTGCTTATTTTTGTTAGAGTCAACCAGCGAAACCTTTGTATTTGGAAATGTAAAATAATTCACGATAGTAGTGTTTATGATGAATTTAAAAAGAAAACTATCAACATCAATTAGGCTTTACAGGTTAACGAGTAATAGATCAACTTATACTTGTGCTTGTAAGCAATTCTGTACAAATATCATAGAAAATTATTTCGATTTTGAACGTTAACTGTATTAAACAGGTACCTAAGTAGTATTGGACAACTACGGAACTCTACACTTTGCGTGGCCCGACACGTGCTTGCCGGTTTTATTTATCATTAACAATGTGGTATTATAATTATTTACAAAAATTTTATTTTGCGTACATAGATTAGATTTTTTTGTTGATATACATTAAATAAATAATTCCGTTGGAACACGAATCAAAGTTATAGTGTAAAAAGTGCACATTTATTCATACCTACAGAATATTTTCTTTCCTGAATTTCAGTTCAGTGTAACTTGAGTTAGTTTAATAACGGTAAATCGGAAATGTTGCAAAAAAGTCTAGAATAGTCTGTTTTAGGTGTACTTAGGTTCACCTTAACATTGTCTATTTATAGACTTTAATGATCAATATACTAAGTATATAAACAATGATTTTGATTAATTGATCGTTTGTTATTTTTTAAGTATTTATTTCTTTATCGTTAATATCTGATGATTTTTTTATTTATGATTTTTTTATTGTAACACCCTGTATAGAAAGACGTGGGTGATACTATTATATACTTAGCTTAGCATAACGGGACCTGTAACTTACACCCGGTATAGTTATTACTTTTTTTTTTATTAATACTATTTTACAGGTAGCTGTTGTTGCAGCAACACCCACATTCCTACCGGAGCATGGCGGAGTGAGTACCCACTATCTACTTATAGGGTTGCTTCAACATCATCATCATCAACAGCTCATATACGTCCCCACCGAGGAGCTCAAGCCTACCCTGAACTAGGGCGATTAGGCTTTGGTCGACTACGCTGGCCCAGTGCGGGTTGGTCGACTTCACACACAACCTTTAAATTTCTTCGCAGGAGTGTGCAGGTTTCATCACGATGTTTCCCTTCACCGTAAGAACAAACGTAATGAATTCAAAATTCGAAAACACATTGGTAGTACGTGGTGGGGATCGAACTCGCGTCTCCCGGACGGAAGACAGCGGCCCTAGCCACTAGACCTCCGACGCTCTAGCATACGCAAAGCTATTTATAGATGGCACTACCGTGTTAGGCAGCAAAAAAAATAACATATTATCTGGAACGGCAACAATGCTGTTAACTTTTATTTACGTTAAAAGGGCTCCGCACGCACCCAGAGCCAGAGAACAACGTAAAACAGTATTTAAAAAATAAAACTACCATTTACGTCCCGGAGAAAAAGGCAGTTAGATTGTTTCATCGTTCTGCCCTCATTCCGGAGATTCAGGGTTCGATTCCCCGTAGAGGCATCGTCCAAAAATAGCTTTATCTATGATATTTTTCTCATTTAGCTTACGGAGTGACGGATCAGTAGCCCAAGTGGTAGTGTATCTGCCTCCGACGCAAAGGGTCGCGGGTTCGAATCCCGCCCAGGGAATACATTCGTGTGATGAGCACTTGTGTTTGCCTTGTGTCTGGTTATTGTTTATCTAAGTATACGGCATGAAATTTACATCGTTTTGTTCCCGCCGTGTAGTGATAGTACCCGTCAAACTGAACAACTTTTCACGAAAAAAAAATTTACAATACAAAATGGGTCGGTCGGGAGTCTCACTTTGTATGGAGAGACCAGAATTTTTTTTGTAGCAGGAATTTTTTTTTTCGTGAAAATTTGTTCAGTTTGACGGGTACTATCACTACACGGCGGGAACAAAACGATGTAAATTTCACGGTGTGTAAGTATGTATTTATCTATTTATGTAATTTATGTAATGTATATCAGCTGTCTGGTACCCATAGTACAAGTTCTCACTTGACTTATCTTATCTTATCTGCTTAGTTTGGGATCAGATGGCCGTGTGTGAAGATGTCCCCACATATTATTATTATTACTATTACTATGGCAATAGTCGTTACATGAACTACGAAAGAGGCCTTAGGAGGTTCATTAACTTTGCCACCAGGGCTTGAGATGTCGGTCTTTGATCTTGCTTTACATCCCACACACACGGTTTGCAATTCCAGAACTCTGCCTTAAACCATCGTGGACAATCAGAGCATTTGACTTTCGTTCTAAAAGTTTTGGATTCGAATCCTAGTCAGAAGCTACACTCTATGATCGCTCAAATTAAATATTCATTCGCGATTAAAATCACTAAAAAAAGGAGATATTATTGTAATTATTTATTTGATTAGATAAAAAATAGGTATGAACATTTTTTTCTTACTGAGAGTGTGACACACTTCATCTTCGCACTTACCAAAAAATACCCAAGCAGTTAAACTGTTTAAGTAGAACTTTTGTCATTCTGCGTTTTTGACGTTGTGCGCTTGTGGCTTTTGACATTCTGCTCTTTTGTCAATTTTTATCCACTTGTCATTTTGCTCTCTTGACGTTTTGCGCATAAACCGATCCTAAAGAAAGCCGACATTTAAAATCGCGCGTCAAAGCTGAATAATAATTGTACGTTACTTAACGTTACGCGTCATATTATTGGTCCGTCACAACGTAGTCGGATGTTAAGGTTGTTGCTAATGTTAAATTGATATTTTTCAGGGCCTGCTTGGAGCTTTTGGAGGCTTGGTAGGTGCCGTTGGAGGTAGCGTGTTGTCAATACTCCATGGTGTTGCCGGAAGTCTGGCAGGTAAGCTTGGTGCAACGATTCTTCCCTTACTAGATGGCGTTAGTGACGTAAGACGTGGAATTATTTGACGATATCCTATACATCTGTCAGTTAAGTATTTAATCGTAGTAATAACTTGTGGCTCTGTGAGCTGGCAGCCTCGCTAGTTTATATAATCATCTCTTCATATTTATTTTTAAATTTTCTCCACAAACATCCCCGACCCCTTGAAATATATTTTGCTCATTTTTTTTTATTTCTTTGATTTTTTTTTTATTGTTATTGTTGGGAAACGTGACCTGTAGAGGAAAACATCTTCAGCGGTAGATCTTGTAAGCTGGCAACCCCCATAACTCCGTCATTTTTTTAAATTTCCATCAACTAACTCGACAAAAAAAATCGATAATTTATAGAACCTGCTCACAAAATTTCACGAGAATCGGTTGAGAAGCGTGACCTGTAGAGTGGAACAAACAGACAGATGGACAGACAGATAGACAGACAAAAGCAATTTGGTCAAGCTGAAGCGGAGACGCTTCGCTCGCTCGGTCAATCATGAAGAAAAGCACCAGAAATGTTGATGATATCGGTCTTAGACGGGCGGATAGTCTATCAGAACGTCAATAATATATTTAATAGTGCTTGAAATAAAGCCATCAAAAATATATGGCAACCACACATACACCAACACAATAATAAGGATGATGTCTATCTAATATTATGTCCGTCAGTCAGGTAATGTAACCCAAGCAGATAAAGAATAGATCTGAAAATGGCGTCCGCTCGCATGCTAACTCGCTCACAATCTATTGCTGTCTATACTCACACAGTGAAGAACGCACTGCAAAAAAAATCAATGCAAAAATCAGTGTTCGCAAACATTGTCATTGATGTTGATGACATTCTTCCGGAAATCGTACGTAAAAATATTAATAAATTTAAACTTATCCCATGTTGTTTTTTCTTGTATTTACCCTTGCTCCTTATTTATTTCGTTAATATTTTTTGTCATTATTATTAGTATCATTAATTAATAGTAATAAACCCGTCCCGTCCCGTTTTACATCACAATAATAATAAAAAAGAATAATTAATAACACAAAAAAAGTCAGTAGGAAAAATAAAAATCGATTTTTGAGAACTTGTTTTGCCAACCGTACCATAAGTACCCGCCGCCATTTTCAGATCTATTCTTTATCTGCACGGCTTATACAAAAATATAAGACACGTGTTTTGTTGTTCGCAACAAAACAAAAAAATACTTAGAATTGCATTAAGGTTGGAGAGTGGGAGCTCACTACGTCACAGCTCTTTAGAAAATCGACTCAAGCGTGAGCGTGACGTCATACGCTTATTCAACTCAATAAATCTCCGTAATTATTTTATTACTTGTATAAAATAAAAACACATTATTGTGTCTAATACTTTTTAATAATCTACCTGATAGAAAAATAATTAAAAAGTAGTCATCATCGTCCCACAATTCACTGTTATCTTTTGGTTTGCTATAAAAAAAACAAAATGACAGTTAAAAACTAAGACATTGCCATCTATTGAGACCAGAAGAACTAGTTTTTACTTTTTAAATAATGCTATATATCACACTTATATTACAAATGTGAAAATATATTTGGATGTTTGTTCCGCCTTTACGCTTTAAGTACTCAACGAATTTGGATGAAATTTGGAATGGAGATAGTTTGTAAACTCCAGGTTACAAACTATCTCCATATTAATTAACACATAGGAAAATTTTACGGGAAAAAGTCTTATTCCCACGGGAAAATTTTACATAACGCGAGCGTAGCCGCGGGCGCTAGTAAAGAATAAAAACCATCCTTTATACGTAATCTTGTATCATACACTGTTCTTACCGGATTCTAAATCTATACCTATAAACACTGCTACATATAACGTTTTTATTTTTCAGGACTTCTTGGACTTCACAATGGATTCCTTACTAAATTGCAAACATGCAGTAAGTATTATTATATAAGTAACTTAATTTGTCAAAAATAGGTATTAAATAAAATAAAAACAAAATATCTGGCCTTTGTTGTGGGCGTGTCGTTTTTTATTCACACGCATTTAAGAAAAAAGCTATTATAGATAAAAAATATCGATACATTAAGTTTTTCCATCCCTATACATTGGCCTCGATTCGGGATGTCATGCTCTAATTCTAATTTTAAAATCCAGCTATTCTTTTCGGTTTTATGACCAATGAAAGAGAGGTAATGAACGAATTATATTAATTTGAACGAATGATAACCTAAAATAAGGGCATAGCTGTCAGTTTAAGAGATTTTTAATAGCATGTTTTAAGTGCTCTCTAAAATTGTGCAATCGACACGGCCATAAGGTTCAAATTTGATGTTTGACAGCTCTAATATTAGGATGGCCATCTCCTGTCCCTTTTCAATCTTTAAAAGGTTGTTTAGAAGGATTAGAGTGTGACAGTGAGATTTAGCCTCATTGTATCAAACAAGCTATGTATAGGGAGCCCCAACGAAGCTGAGATGGCATGCTGAACTTTACCTAATATTATAATCTTACCTATAGAATTTTACGAGAAGATCTATCGTCGTGTTTGACCGTGGAGTTCCTTTTGTAGGCACGGTTAATACAGAAGTGGCATGGCGAGGGCGTATGGCGCCGGCGGATAGTCAAAGTAGCGACCAACTTCTGCCACAACACAAATCTGCCGTAAAAAGAATCTGCCATATCCCGAATCTGTCCTTAACCGAAGAAGGGGCGAGACGTACCGCCTAGTGATGGGACTCGAATCGAAAATAGAGATTCGAATCGATTCGAATCACCCTGGTTTAATTCGAATCAGTATGATGATTCGAATCAATACGGCTTACAAAATGAACACCTAATATTAGACTGAAAATAAAATAAATAAAATCAAGTGACGCGCCACCACCGCCACTAAATGGCGCACTGTGCACTCTATGCCACGTGCTATTAAGGTGCTTGTGTTACTTTGACTATCACCACGTCTCTTCTGTATAAACCGTGCCATAAAGCATAGCGCCGTCCTGCTTGTCCCGGGTCCGGACCGCCCTCGGTACGGCTCTGTGTGTGGTTGTTTTTTCAATTTTATTTATGTTTAAACATTTTTGTTTATCAGGACAGCCCAACAACATTATAGAAGCAGTGGATCTAAACTGGCAGATTGCCGGCAGTGTCACTAATGTGGTGAAGAAGGAGTTCCCCGAATGTAAGTAACAGAGTTTCTTCTCATCATCATCACCAGCTCACATACTTCCCCACCAAGGGGCTCGAGCTTACCTTGGGCGATTAGGCCATACTACGCTGGCTCAATGCGGATTGGTCGACTTTTGAATTTCTTCGCAGGAGTATGCAGGTTTCCTCACGAAGTTTTCCTTCACCGTAAGAGCGTCGAATAAATGAATGAGCGATGAATTCGAAATTCGAAAACACATTGGTATGTGGTGGGGATTGAACCCGCGTGTCCCGGACGGGAGGCAGCAGCCCTAGCCACTAGGCCACCGACGCTATAATTTTTTATAATATTATTAAGGAATGGAAGTAAGGATCTTTAGATGTGTTTTTATTTTGACGGCACTACAGTGCCTAGTTGGTAGTACGCCTGCCTACGAAACACAGGGTCGTGGGTTCGAATCCCACCCAAAGCAAACATTCGTGTGATGAGCGCTTGTGTTTACCTTGTGTATGGATGTTGTTTGCCCATATATGTATTTATCTATTTAAGTAATGTAACCAGCTGTCTGATGCCCCTACAAGCTTTGGTTAGTTTGGGATCAGATGGCCGTGTTTGAGATGTCCTCACGTGTATTTATTTATCTATTTATTTTCAGTAAGTGACAAATGGAATCGCCTCTACGTCGCTACAGCATGGAGCACTGTGTGCGTCAAACCGGAATTCTGTAAGTAAAGCTAAAAAAGAAGAGCTTCCTCCTAAGACCCCGCGTACAAAATTTTGTACAAAATGAAATACCTCTATGAGACTCAGCTTTGTAATAAAGTTTATAATAGTAACCGCCCACTGTACATTTTTTTTTTTACATATTTTCATTACTAGTATTACGCTAAAAATAATCTCGAAATCCTAAAACACCTAGCTTTAAATTTATGAAGTTTTATATTTCTGGGTCTGATAGCAAGAAATTAATTTGTGCATAATTTTGTACAGTGGGTTTTTACGACTACCTTGTTATTTCAAGTCTGGGTCTTAGGAGGTTAAATAACCCAAAATAAAGGACGATATTAATAAATTATTAAGGCACTGTCGTGGTGGCACTGGAGGCACTGTCGTGGTGGCACTGGCGTATACATTACATTTATCTAGCAGCAGCCTCACTATCGATTTTCATGGTTTGAGCCGTGTCAAGAAATTGTTTTAAATTAGTATGAATTAGTGCCCGAAGCTCAGAAATAGTTTGAATATTTATTTTGAAAGATATTTGAGTATTTTGTACTGTGGCTTCCATCTTGACGTGAGGCCAGCAGCCTCACCAAGATAGACTGGTTCTATCATATGATATTTAAATAAGACAATAATGTGGAATTAGTTTAGTTTATCTCACATAGGTTAGATATTGATTGCCAGATTGACGCTTAACATAACGAAGATTCCCGTTAAACGGAATTAGGCAAAAAATGATCCTAATATTATTTTATCAAATAAACTGACTAACGCTGCTGTTTCATTCTTAATGAAATCTTTAAAATAGGGGATCGGACTGTTCACCATATTTTATGAATTTACCATATTTTATCATGAATTATTTTTAAAATATATAGATAAGTAGCAGACGATTTGCGAAGAAAAAAACAGAATCGGTTGAAAAACGAATTTACAGTGATTTTTTAAATTTTCAATATGTCTGTCTCTTTCAAAAACAATTTTTTGTATGGAGATTATGTGGAGTTACTAACAAATGACGTCACAAATGTGCCTCTCTGTCTAATCTTGAATTTCAAACCTTTATAACTCGGTCAATTTTAAAGATAGAGCCAAAATTATTTTAGTGTTCGATAGCAGAAACTAAGAAGTTTGGATTTATAAAATAAAAAAAAAATGTAGTCCGATCCCCTATTAACAGCAAATTAATTTTGTTACAGCAAAGCTCGAGGTGTGCACCACCAAATGCGCCGGAATTTCACGGCCACAATTTGCATCTCCGAAACAAATCTTCGAATTGCTGGGTGTGGGGAGGAACGTTCAGCGCGATGTCAACGAAATCATCCTGAGAAAGAGCGCGAAACGAGGCTTGAGCTACTTCACGAGCTCAAGATGGGTCATCGTCTGGAGTATGATCCAATTCTCAACGTACATACAACAAAATTACTGTGAGTTACTGATGTATCATTTTTAATAAAGAATCTTAAGATGCTTAGAGGTATATATGTCGCCGTAAGATAGTCATAGCCGTAATATGATCATATCACTAGGGATATGATCTATACCGGATGATAGTCATATGGAAGCGGTCTATGACTATCTTACTAGTGATATGATCATATCACTAAACTAATCTAGTGAAATAGTTATAAACTTTCAAGTGACTGGACGAAACATTCCATTATTATAAAAAATTGATAAAGTACAGTTCAAGTACAATCAGGGCGGGTGCGAGGGTAGCGAGCACGAGAGTTCGGGGCACCCCGACATTAGGTTAGGAGGGGATGCCCGCCTGGCTCCCTCCGCCATACCCTTCGGGGTTAGGTTATCTTGTGATCACCCATACCTGTTTGCAGGCATGCAATATGGGTAAATTTGATCGATAATAACTATTTCACTAGATTAGTTTAGTGACAAGGAAAAAAGAAAAAGTAAGTTTGGTGAAAAAGTGATAGATCTTTTCCAACGCCATCAGATTCTTGAGCAACTTTGAAAAGAACAAACAAAGACAAAAATTTAAATCCAATTTCGAGATATAATAATTTTCATTTTTTTTGTTTCAGTGAATCTACAACAGCAAGCCTTCTCCATCGCTACTCAGTACTGTAAGTATAAAAATAAAAATATAAAGTATGTTTGTTAACTTAAATTACTGTCCAATAAACGGTTCAATACTAAATATAGACACAATATACAACATACGAAAACATTATAATATTTGTCAAAAACACCTTTCTTTTCCTACATGAATTATTATTTTGGTTTACAGCACAATAAAAAGAAAAATACAACAAAAATAACAATACCTCTTTTATCTTTTCTGTGACGATGCTAAACAATATAAAATAAACTTGAATAGAAAGAGAAACGTATCTTTACAGATTGAAAAAATATTCTTGTATTCTTGAATGTATTAAAATGCGAATGTTCTTTTATCACAGCATACACAATTTTCGGCGGCATCTGCAACGCTCACAAAACCAACTGTAAGTTTCATCGGGCATTAAACAAAAATTAAAACAGGATTCAACAATGTGATTTGTATAATAATATTTTTTTGCTTATTTTTCAGCTGGTCAACAAATCATTCAACAATTATGTCAGTTGTCCAACCCTCTGTTTGGCAAATACGGATTTGGAGGTAAGTTCCTATAGCTCATTCATTAATTACTCACACTTACCCACTCACTCTGTAAACAGCGCAAACCTCTAAAAGCTGTTGCCATAGCCGAAGCCTACCTTGAAGATTTATCATTTTCAAATTAAATCAAATCAAATAATTTATTCAAGAACGTAGAACAACAATAGCTATTTTAACTTGACTGAGACAGATTAGATGACGAGTAGATGTTGTACTATTATCTTTAAGGGATTTTAAAATAGGATCACGAGAATCTTTGCTAGGGTCTTATATTCCGTAACCGTTACACAATACGTAAAATACAAATACACACACTACAAATACAATATTACACAAAATCTAAGTATACATAGAAAATACCTTATATCATGACGTGGTGAGAGAACAGGTCATCTTGAAAGCGGTATGTGAAAAGCCAATTTTCCGGTTCATCTGAAATTTTCATGTATTTTTTGTAAGACGTACTATAAACCTATAAAGTTCTAATAGGAGAAATATGAAGTAGCAGACTATAAGACACACAAAATAGAAATAATTGCCAAGGCTAATAATTAAATAATAAAATACGGTTTGCAATAAAAAACAATTTTCAATTCAGCGGCAAACCAAATGTCCCTGTTCAGTAGATTATAATTGTAACAGATTAAGTACGTCTGTAAACATAGTATCTAAATATCTAAAAAAATATTCCTGTTCAGGTAAAATTAAATACAAAAATTGAAAATTAAAATAAACCAAAATAATTGCATAGGAAATAAAGAAACAAAAATGAATTCTTTCAGTAATACAAGTGCAGTTGATCCTCGTCCAGATCAAGAAATGTACTCCAGATGGAACACCATGGGCTCCAGTTCCGCAAGGAAACCCAGGTCGCACAGAAAGCCCTGGAAGCTCACCTGGTAGCCAACCAGGAAACTCACCAGGAGAACATCCAAGAAACTCACCTGGTAGCCAACCAGGAAACTCACCAGGAAACCAACCAGGAAACTCACCAGGTAGCAAACCAGGAAACTCACCAGGAAAACAACCAGAAAACTCACCAGGTAGCCAACCAGGAAACTCACCAGGTAGCAAACCAGGAAACTCACCAGGTAGCAAACCAGGAAATTCACCAGGAAGCCAACCAGGAAACTCACCAGGAGAACAACCAGGAAACTCACCAGGTAGCCAACCAGGAAACTCACCCGGTAGCAAACCAGGAAACTCACCAGGAGAACAACCAGGAAACTCACCAGGAAACTCACCAGGTAGCAAACCAGGAAACTCACCAGGTAGCAAACCAGGAAATTCACCAGGAAGCCAACCAGGAAACTCACCAGGAGAACAACCAGAAAATTCTCCAGGAAGCCAACCAGGAAACTCACCAGGTAGCCAACCAGGAAACTCACCAGGTAGCCAACCAGGAAACTCACCAGGTAGCAAACCAGGAAATTCACCAGGAAGCCAACCAGGAAACTCACCTGGTAGCAAACCAGGAAACTCACCAGGTAGCAAACCAGGAAACTCACCAGGAGAACAACCAGGAAACTCACCAGGAGAACAACCAGGAAACTCACCAGGTAGCAAACCAGGAAATTCACCAGGAAGCCAACCAGGAAACTCACCAGGTAGCCAACCAGGAAACTCACCAGGTAACCAACCAGGAAACTCACCAGGTAGCAAACCAGGAAACTCACCAGGTAGCAAACCAGGAAATTCACCAGGAAGCCAACCAGGAAACTCACCAGGAGAACAACCAGGAAACTCACCAGGTAGCCAACCAGGAAACTCACCCGGTAGCAAACCAGGAAACTCACCAGGAAACTCACCAGGAGAACAACCAGGAAACTCACCAGGTAGCAAACCAGGAAACTCACCAGGTAGCAAACCAGGAAATTCACCAGGAAGCCAACCAGGAAACTCACCAGGAGAACAACCAGGAAATTCTCCAGGAAGCCAACCAGGAAACTCACCAGGAAGCGAACCAGGAAACTCACCAGGAGAACAACCAGGAAACACACCAGGTAGCCAACCAGGAAACACACCAGGATGCGAACCAGAAAACTCACCAGGTAGCCAACCAGGAAACTCACCAGGTAGCCAACCAGGAAACTCACCAGGTAGCCAACCAGGAAACTCACCAGGTAGCAAACCAGGAAATTCACCAGGAAGCCAACCAGGAAACTCACCAGGAGAACAACCAGGAAACTCACCAGGTAGCAAACCAGGAAATTCACCAGGAAGCCAACCAGGAAACTCACCAGGAGAACAACCAGGAAACTCACCAGGAAACTCACCAGGTAGCAAACCAGGAAACTCACCAGGTAGCAAACCAGGAAATTCACCAGGAAGCCAACCAGGAAACTCACCAGGAGAACAACCAGGAAATTCTCCAGGAAGCCAACCAGGAAACTCACCAGGTAGCAAACCAGGAAACTCACCAGGTAGCCAACCAGGAAACTCACCAGGTAGCCAACCAGGAAACTCACCAGGTAGCAAACCAGGAAATTCACCAGGAAGCAAACCAGGAAATTCACCAGGAAGCCAACCAGGAAACTCACCAGGTAGCATACCAGGAAACTCACCAGGTAGCAAACCAGGAAACTCACCAGGAGAACAACCAGGAAACTCACCAGGAGAACAACCAGGAAACTCACCAGGTAGCAAACCAGGAAATTCACCAGGAAGCCAACCAGGAAACTCACCAGGTAGCCAACCAGGAAACTCACCAGGTAGCAAACCAGGAAACTCACCAAGTAGCAAACCAGGAAATTCACCAGGAAGCCAACCAGGAAACTCACCAGGAGAACAACCAGGAAACTCACCAGGTAGCCAACCAGGAAACTCACCCGGTAGCAAACCAGGAAACTCACCAGGAAGCCAACCAGGAAACTCACCAGGAGAACAACCAGGAAATTCTCCAGGAAGCCAACCAGGAAACTCAGCAGGTAGCCAACCAGGAAACTCACCAGGTAGCAAACCAGGAAATTCACCAGGAAGCCAACCAGGAAACTTACCAGGTAGCCAACCAGGAAACTCACCAGGAAACTCACCAGGTAGCAAACCAGGAAATTCACCAGGAAGCCAATCAGGAAACTCACCAGGAGAACAACCAGGAAATTCTCCAGGAAGCCAACCAGGAAACTCACCAGGTAGCCAACCAGGAAACTCACCAGGTAGCAAAACAGGAAATTCACCAGGAAGCCAACCAGGAAACTCACCAGGAGAACAACCAGGAAATTCTCCAGGAAGCCAACCAGGAAACTCACCAGGTAGCCAACCAGGAAACTCACCAGGTAGCAAACCAGGAAATGCACCAGGAAGCCAACCAGGAAACTTACCAGGTAGCCAACCAGGAAACTCACCAGGAAACTCACCAGGAAACTCACCAGGTAGCAAACCAGGAAATTCACCAGGAAGCCAACCAGGAAACTCACCAGGAAGCCAACCAGGAAACTCACCAGGAGAACAACCAGGAAACACACCAGGATGCGAACCAGAAAACTCACCAGGTAGCCAACCAGGAAACTCACCCGGTAGCAAACCAGGAAACTCACCAGGAGAACATACAGGAAACTCACCAGGAAACTCACCAGGTAGCAAACCAGGAAATTCACCAGGAAGCCAACCAGGAAACTCACCAGGTAGCAATTCAGGAAATTCACCAGGAAGCCAACCAGGAAACTCACCAGGAGAACAACCAGGAAATTCTCCAGGAAGCCAACCAGGAAATTCTCCAGGAAGCCAACCAGGAAACTCACCAGGTAGCCAACCAGGAAACTCACCAGGTAGCAAACCAGGAAATTCACCAGGAATTTCACCAGGTAGCCAACAAGGAAACTCACCAGGTAGCCAGCCAGGAAACTCACCAGGTAGCAAACCAGGAAATTCACCAGGAAGCCAACCAGGAAATACACCAGGTAGCCAACCAGGAAACTCACCAGGTAGCCAACCAGGAAACTCACCAGGTAGCCAGCCAGGAAACTCACCAGGAGAACAACCAGGAAATTCTCCAGGAAGCCAACCAGGAAACTCACCAGGTAGCCAACCAGGAAACTCACCAGGTAGCAAACCAGGAAATTCACCAGGAAGCCAACCAGGAAACTCACCAGGAGAACAACCAGGAAACTCACCAGGTAGCAAACCAGGAAATTCACCAGGAAGCCAACCAGGAAACTCACCAGGAGAACAACCAGGCAATTCTCCAGGAAGCCAACCAGGAAACTCACCAGGTAGCCAACCAGGAAACTCACCAGGTAGCAAACCAGGAAATTCACCAGGAAGCCAACCAGGAAACTCACCAGGTAGCCAACCAGGAAACTCACCAGGTAGCAAACCAGGAAATTCACCAGGAAGCCAACCAGGAAACTTACCAGGAGAACAACCAGGAAACTCACCAGGAAACTCACCAGGTAGCAAACCAGGAAATTCACCAGGAAGCCAACCAGGAAACTCACCAGGAGAACAACCAGGAAACTCACCAGGAAACTCACCAGGTAGCAAACCAGGAAATTCACCAGGAAGCCAACCAGGGAACTCACCAGGAGAACAACCAGGCAATTCTCCAGGAAGCCAACCAGGAAACTCACCAGGAGAACAACCAGGAAATTCTCCAGGAAGCCAACCAGGAAATTCACCAGGTAGCCAACCAGGAAACTCACCAGGTAGCAAACCAGGAAATTCACCAGGAAATTCACCAGGAAGCCAACCAGGAAACTCACCAGGAAGCCAACCAGGAAACTCACCAGGAGAACAACCAGGAAACACACCAGGTAGCCAACCAGGAAACACACCAGGATGCGAACCAGAAAACTCACCAGGTAGCCAACCAGGAAACTCACCAGGTAGCCAACCAGGAAACTCACCAGGTAGCCAACCAGGAAACTCACCAGGTAGCAAACCAGGAAATTCACCAGGAAGCCAACCAGGAAACTCACCAGGTAGCAAACCAGGAAACTCACCAGGAGAACAACCAGGAAACTCACCAGGAGAACAACCAGGAAACTCACCAGGTAGCAAACCAGGAAATACACCAGGAAGCCAACCAGGAAACTCACCAGGTAGCCAACCAGGAAACTCACCAGGTAACCAACCAGGAAACTCACCAGGTAGCCAACCAGGAAACTCACCAGGTAGCCAGCCAGGAAACTCACCAGGAGAACAACCAGGAAATTCTCCAGGAAGCCAACCAGGAAACTCACCAGGTAGCCAACCAGGAAACTCACCAGGTAGCAAACCAGGAAATTCACCAGGAAGCCAACCAGGAAACTCACCAGGAGAACAACCAGGAAACACACCAGGTAGCCAACCAGGAAACTCACCAGGAAACTCACCAGGTAGCAAACCAGGAAATTCACCAGGAAACCAACCAGGAAACTCACCAGGAAACCAACCAGGAAACTCACCAGGAGAACAACCAGGAAACACACCAGGAGAACAACCAGGAAACACACCAGGTAGCCAACCAGGAAACTCACCAGGAGAACAACCAGGAAATTCTCCAGGAAGCCAACCAGGAAACTCACCAGGTAGCCAACCAGGAAACTCACCAGGTAGCAAACCTGGAAATTCACCAGGAAGCCAACCAGGAAACTCACCAGGAGAACAACCAGGAAATTCTCCAGGAAGCCAACCAGGAAACTCACCAGGTAGCCAACCAGGAAACTCACCAGGTAGCAAACCAGGAAATTCACCAGGAAGCCAACCAGGAAACTCACCAGGTAGCAAACCAGGAAACTCACCAGGTAGCAAACCAGGAAACTTACCAGGAGAACAACCAGGAAACTCACCAGGTAGCCAACCAGGAAACTCACCAGGTAGCAAACCAGGAAACTCACCAGGTAGCAAACCAGGAAATTCACCAGGAAGCCAACCAGGAAACTCACCAGGAGAACAACCAGGAAACTCACCAGGTAGCCAACCAGGAAACTCACCCGGTAGCAAACCAGGAAACTCACCAGGAAACTCACCAGGTAGCAAACCAGGAAACTCACCAGGCAGCAAACCAGGAAATTCACCAGGAAGCCAACCAGGAAACTCACCAGGAGAACAACCAGGAAATTCTCCAGGATGCCAACCAGGAAACTCACCAGGTAGCCAACCAGGAAACTCACCAGGTAGCAAACCAGGAAATTCACCAGGAAGCCAACCAGGAAACTCACCAGGAGAACAACCAGGAAATTCTCCAGGAAGCCAACCAGGAAACTCACCAGGTAGCCAACCAGGAAACTCACCAGGTAGCAAACCAGGAAATTCACCAGGAAGCCAACCAGGAAACTCACCAGGAAGCCAACCAGGAAACTCACCAGGAGAACAACCAGGAAGTTCTCCAGGAAGCCAACCAGGAAACTCACCAGGTAGCCAACCAGGAAACTCACCAGGTAGCAAACCAGGAAATTCACCAGGAAGCCAACCAGGAAACTCACCAGGTAGCCAACCAGGAAACTCACCAGGTAGCCAGCCAGGAAACTCACCAGGTAGCAAACCAGGAAATTCACCAGGAAGCCAACCAGGAAACTCACCAGGTAGCCAACCAGGAAACTCACCAGGTAGCAAACCAGGAAACTCACCAGGTAGCAAACCAGAAAATTCACCAGGAAGCCAACCAGGAAACTCACCAGGAGAACAACCAGGAAATTCTCCAGGAAGCCAACCAGGAAACTCACCAGGTAGCCAACCAGGAAACTCACCAGGTAGCAAACCAGGAAATTCACCAGGAAGCCAACCAGGAAACTCACCAGGAGAACAACCAGGAAATTCTCCAGGAAGCCAACCAGGAAACTCACCAGGTAGCCAACCAGGAAACTCACCAGGTAGCAAACCAGGAAATTCACCAGGTAGCCAACCAGGAAACTCACCAGGTAGCAAACCAGGAAATTCACCAGGAAGCCAACCAGGAAACTCACCAGGTAGCAAACCAGGAAACTCACCAGGAGAACAACCAGGAAACTCACCAGGTAGCCAACCAGGAAACTCACCAGGTAGCAAACCAGGAAACTCACCAGGTAGCAAACCAGGAAATTCACCAGGAAGCCAACCAGGAAACTCACCAGGAGAACAACCAGGAAACTCACCAGGTAGCCAACCAGGAAACTCACCCGGTAGCAAACCAGGAAACTCACCAGGAAACTCACCAGGAGAACAACCAGGAAACTCACCAGGAGAACAACCAGGAAATTCTCCAGGATGCCAACCAGGAAACTCACCAGGTAGCCAACCAGGAAACTCACCAGGTAGCAAACCAGAAAATTCACCAGGAAGCCAACCAGGAAACTCACCAGGAAAACAACCAGGAAATTCTCCAGGAAGCCAACCAGGAAACTCACCAGGTAGCCAACCAGGAAACTCACCAGGTAGCAAACCAGGAAATTCACCAGGAAGCCAACCAGGAAACTCACCAGGAGAACAACCAGGAAATTCTCCAGGAAGCCAACCAGGAAACTCACCAGGTAGCCAACCAGGAAACTCACCAGGTAGCCAGCCAGGAAATTCACCAGGTAGCAAACCAGGAAATTCACCAGGAAGCCAACCAGGAAATTCACCAGGAAGCCAACCAGGAAACTCACCAGGTAGCAAACCAGGAAACTCACCAGGTAGCAATCCAGGAAATTCACCAGGAAGCCAACCAGGAAACTCACCAGGTAGCCAACCAGGAAACTCACCAGGTAGCAAACCAGGAAACTCACCAGGTAGCAATCCAGGAAATTCACCAGGAAGCCAACCAGGAAACTCACCAGGAGAACAACCAGGAAACTCACCAGGTAGCCAACCAGGAAACTCACCAGGTAGCCAACCAGGAAACTCACCAGGAAACTCACCAGGAGAACAACCAGGAAACTCACCAGGTAGCAAACCAGGAAACTCACCAGGTAGCAAACCAGGAAATTCACCAGGAAGCCAACCAGGAAACTCACCAGGTAGCAAACCAGGAAACTCACCAGGAAACTCACCAGGAGAACAACCAGGAAACTCACCAGGTAGCAAACCAGGAAACTCACCAGGTAGCAAACCAGGAAATTCACCAGGAAGCCAACCAGGAAACTCACCAGGTAGCCAACCAGGAAACTCACCAGGTAGCAAACCAGGAAACTCACCAGGTAGCCAACCAGGAAACTCACCAGGAAACTCACCAGGAGAACAACCAGGAAACTCACCAGGTAGCAAACCAGGAAACTCACCAGGTAGCAAACCAGGAAATTCACCAGGAAGCCAACCAGGAAACTCACCAGGTAGCCAACCAGGAAACTCACCAGGTAGCAAACCAGGAAACTCACCAGGTAGCAAACCAGGAAACTCACCAGGTAGCAAACCAGGAAATTCACCAGGAAGCCAACCAGGAAACTCACCAGGAACCCAACCAGGAAACTCACCAGGAGAACAACCAGGAAATTCTCCAGGAAGCCAACCAGGAAACTCACCAGGTAGCCAACCAGGAAACTCACCAGGTAGCAAACCAGGAAATTCACCAGGAAGCCAACCAGGAAACTCACCAGGTAGCCAACCAGGAAACTCACCAGGTAGCCAGCCAGGAAATTCACCAGGTAGCAAACCAGGAAATTCACCAGGAAGCCAACCAGGAAACTCACCAGGTAGCCAACCAGGAAACTCACCAGGTAGCAATCCAGGAAATTCACCAGGAAACCAACCAGGAAACTCACCAGGAGAACAACCAGGAAACTCACCAGGAAATTCACCAGGAAGCCAACCAGGAAACTCACCAGGAAACTCACCAGGAAACTCACCAGGAGAACAACCAGGAAACACACCAGGATGCGAACCAGAAAACTCACCAGGTAGCCAACCAGGAAACACACCAGGACAGCCGGGAGCTAATCAACCAGTAAGTTTTAATCAGCTTGGATTTAATTAACACATTGACAAAATAACAACAATTTTTTTTAAATTTAATATGTGATTGTTTTATTACCTTGTTTAATTTAAATTGATTTATATTACATAGATTGAATGTTTAAAAGAAATCAAATCAGAATCTAAAATCAGAAACATTTATTTGTAGGACATCACAACAAAAAACACATACATAAAGAATAGTACATAATGCAACAGAAATGAAATTAAAAATACAAACATGACATACTTACAAAATTGCCCCTGTGTGCGACACCCAGACAAAAAGGGCCTCACTCAGCAAAAGCCGTAGCCTAGCAAGGTAGACTACGGCGCTGATCTTCCGGGAGTGAATAGGATTATTTTCCGGCAAAAATCATACAGAACTGATTCTTGAGAGTCGACGCTCAAAAAAATCCCTTAGACCATCAAATCCCTAGTGCCAAGTCCAAGTATTACTTTCGGCCGTGACTTTTGTTATTTTGAGGAGCATACTTATCTATTTTTTTTTACAGATTGGAGCTTTGATAATCTACCAACTGGTTCAAGCTCTATCGGGTAAGAATCGCTAGTGTTAGATATCACATAAAAGAATCAATTCAGTACAATTTTCCTTTGATGACACTATGAATAATGGCATAGAAAGATACTTCTTTATGGTGTGGGTTGCAAGGTGCTGACATGGCTCGTGTAACGACTTTACTACGTGGTTAACGTGCATTCTGAAGCACGGAATCATCTTTCTTTTCGGACAATCAGTTGATTCAGCCTGCAATGTCCTAAACAAACTGGGGAAAGTCTGGCAAAGAGCAGTTTGACAGTGTCCCTACCGGGATTCGAACCTTGGATCTCAAAATTATTATAAAGTCAAAGTCAAAATTATTTATTTCCATATGATGTTATTACATCACTTAGATCCGTCATTACATTTTTTTGGGTGAGTTCACTAACACAATGGCGGAATCTGTGGAGAAGAGCTCACCGAAGAAACTCCACAGTCGTCACATCTTTTTCGTTTAAAATAATGTTGTCAATTACAAAATTAATGCTAATTATATATCAAAAAAGCCTGCTACTCAAACAATCTATTCCCATGGACATCTGTCTTCTAAGTAATCAGATATCCTAAAGTAACCTTTTTTATACAATTTCTGTTTTATAATTATTTCAAACTTGTCTAAAGGATAGTTTTTAATATCAGTAGGGACCTTATTGTTTGAGTGAGTTTTGCAATGAGTTCAATGCTGGTTGGGAATGAAATCCAAGATCTCATGATTAATAACGATAATAAATAACATTTGTTTTATAGCGATAATATTTATTAATTTTAGGAGCTTTGAAGATCAACATCGTGTGGCCAGCAGGCTTCGGTAACCTTATCAAACGTAAGTACACTAAAGAACGGGGGCGGAAGCCAGATGGGCGCTGTGCTTACATATTGATTAAAACGATGATATGAGTTGAATCTATTGTTTTTATATTATTTTTCAAGAAATTCTTTAAAATATCAAAATATAGTCTACTCTGTAGCCCATTGGCATCCCGAGTCAAAACAACAAAAAAGAACCATTCAATATTTCAAAATATTCAAATTCAATCGAACTAAACGTTAAAACAGACAAACAGCCAGTCACCACAAAGGAGACCGCTCCTTACAGTACCTTTGATTAGATCTACTATATAAATCGAATAAAAACATTTATTTTTCTATTTGCGCTACTCTTGAATATGATAGTATATTTGTCTGTCACTCACTCTATAAGTCCATTCACAAGAACATTTTAATAAAAACCGTTTTAATAAAAACATTTTTTCTTATTTGACACTTTTGTTAGAAATTTCAGAAATAATAAAAATAAATCGCACTAGTGCGGTAAATAGCAATTACTGTACAGTTTTCTATCATCGTAAGTTCAATTTTCGAGTAAGATGTGAAACTATAATATTTCCTTTCATTACAGAAAAACCATCCGCTATGGGCCCACTTGTGGATACGGTCATGCAAAGTAAGTAATTAATACTCTTATATTTTTGTGATACAAACCTACCAAGTGTCTGTTATACCATGGTTATAACCTAACCCTGTGGCTGGGATACAAACGCAAGCCTATCCAATGTAAAAAAAGAGTTTATTCTTCACTTGCTGACCGCCCGCGGTTACGCTCGCGTTATAAAAGATTTTCCCTTGGGAATAAAACTTCTTCCCGTAAAAAGTAGTCTATGTGTTAATCCAGGATACGAACTATCTCCATTACAAATTTCATCCTAATCCGTTCAGTAGTTAAGACGTGAAACCGGAACAAACATCCAAATATATTTTCACATTTCTAATATTAGTGTGACACTTTTTTACTATTTAGGTTAAATAGTGAAAAAAAAGCGCCCACGTTTAAAAACTCAAAAAGTGTGTGTGAAGTTGACCGACGCGCACTGGGTCAGTGTGGTTGTAAGGCCTAATTGCCTTTATTCAGAGTTACCTCTCTTACCCCACGATGGGGTCGTTTAAGAGACGGAAACCACGCCAACGTATATTGCAAACTCAAGCAAGCTCTGGCAACTCAAGCTTTTATTTTTATTTTTTTACTAACATAACGTTTTTTTTTCAGTTGCCGTTACTTCTGCACCACTGATTGACTCAGCTATTCCAAACAGTGAGTATGATTTTTTGAAAAATTTCTTATATATATTAGTTTTTTTTATAATAACCCTGATCGCGCTTCTTTAGAGTAGACTTAAGCCCTTCGATGGGGTCGTATTATAATATAATATAAGCTTTTAAAAATCACTTATACGAACGACTTTACTAAACTTAATTCTTTTTCTTTCAGTGGGAACAACCATGGCTAAGAGTAAGTATTAGCAATGTACCTTTATGTACCTATAATAGTAATAAATTGTTAACCAAGGGATGAAATGATCAATTTATATATGCAAAGGACACTAATAATGCGAGGGTGGAATTGATCAGTTTCTCACGAACATTCTATTTTTCATCTTGTTTGTGAGGAAAGTAAACAAATTAAGTTATAATTGGCATGAATTTTAAAATTTTAATTTTTTTACTCTACATATGCACCGATTTATTATTGATAAATTTTGTAAATTTTTAACACTATTTTATTTTAACACTATATTATAATACTATTGTAAAAATATTCAAATTAACATTTCTTTGTGTTTTTCTAATTCCTTTAGCTCTCGTTGGAATCACGAAGGCGGGTGTTTGCGCCAACCTAAAAGGTGAGTTTTTCAACTTACTACTTTGCAAATGACACTTAACCTATGAGGTAAACCATTAGATCCGGTCACCTACGGCCACTTCCTTAGACGGCCATCACTCTAATTTCATGTTCGACCACTTCGCAGTTCGGCCACTTCCCAGTTCGACCATTTCCTTGAACGGTCCCTACCCAATTTCCTTGTATCCGGTCACCTAAGGCCACTTCCCTGAACGGCCACTTTCCTTGAACGATAAACAAGTCATGATGTTGCACCATTTCAACGCACATGACCAACAATGCAAAAGGCCAAACCATAAATTAATGGCCAACTGCCTATTTATATCCTTCGATACGTGAATGGTCAAGAATGTAAATTACCAAAAACGCAAAAGGCCAATCTATAAATTAATGGCCAATTGAGTATTTAAATCCTTCGTGACTTCTTATACCAATATATATATAAAACAATATAATTTATAATGTTTAAAAATTACAGCCAACATCAAGTTCTGTAGCACGCCGTACTACAACGTTGGAGTCGTCCGCAGTCAAGCAGACATTGTCAACATGAAGAAGACTCTTGGACTCACCTCTGCTGTCAACACTGTCAACGCGATCATCAGTGCAAACGGTCAGTACAAGCTTTTTGGTTGTAATTACAGGGTGTCCAAAAAGGGTGCTGGAAGTTTATACCCAAAAATTATATATGAAAAATATATCATTTGATAATTTTATTACTATTTGCAAAAAGTACATACAGTGGAAAGTTTACGACAAAAAGAATATGTTGTCCAAATGACGTCCATTACGTTTTAATTAATTTTCTAGTGATATTTGCACTGGAAGATAAAGAAATGTCCCGTACATTGAACTGCGCGCGATGTAAGCGGCGAGCTGTTATTATCGAATTATTGTTTTGATAATAAGCTCTTACACAAAATGCGCTCTGAGCTCCGGTATACGAATCCATTTCAACTAAATTTCCAATAAATTCCACGTATGATATTATAATTTGTTTTTGCTATCTACCCTCATTAAGACGATTTATTGATATTCAAAAGTGCAAACACCATTTTTGGACACCCGGTACTATGGTATGGGTTCATATCCATGCTACTACCACTACATATTATACTCCTAGTGGCTCCGGCTACAAAATACTACAGTGCCAAACTACGACTTCACAGGAGAGACGATTAACACCAAAAAGGCGTCGCTTTAGTCATCGGCCTAACGATCAGACCCAAAATTTTGGATGACTAAACCACCAAAAAAGTCCTCAGATTAACAAATTTAAAAAAATGCAATCGAACTGTATATATAACTCATTTTCGCCAAATTGGCGCTTTAGTACTTTTACCTTTCCACTGATGATTTTATTTTCGAATTGTCTGATTTCAACCCTCATAATTCCGTAATTTATTAATATCATAATATAATGTAACAAATTATTACAATAATGAACATCATAATATTTCGACGGCTTGTAGCTTAGATGGTAGTACGCCTGCCTGCCTACGAAGCACAGGGTCGCGGGTTTGAATCCCGCCCAAGGCAAGCATTCATTTATTTATTTTTCGGAAAACCATCAGCTATCGAAACTTTCAAACATTATAACGTATATTTGAAAACTATTAACTAATTACAGGTTTTCGCAAATAGAAATTCATGTGTTTGTGTGATGTGTGTGTGTGAGTTGTGTGATTCATGTGTTATTGTGTTTGCCTATATTCATTAAAATTAATGTTTAATAAATTATTTGCAGGACCATATTCGGAATCTCTGAAGGTTATCACCGATGCTGCCCTCAACCTGGCCACTACCTTGGACGGAAGTAAGTTAAGCATGTTTTTTTTTCCTGTTTTCGTTATTCCGTGATCTTCCTATTTCAAAACAATAACGAGTATTACTTACCTATACAAATGGCGTCTATGTTCTGTCTCTTTTTTCTTTTGTTTTTTAATTACTTTTGTTTTTTGTTTTTGCAGCAACTATCTCCCCACTATCATTCGCGACTTCTGCTACACAATGTAAGTACTTGCGTCAATTCATCATTATCACAATGTCACATCATCCGAACGTCCACTACTTTACAAGGACTTCTGATATAAAGCTATTCTCTTTGACAAGGACCTTCGTAGCACAGAGTACCAAACAGGTGGTTGGTTGGACAATTAATGAATGTTATATATGATATTAATTAACTGTTTATACAGCATTCTTTGAGCCAATCCCGATTAAAATTAATGTGGAAATAGCCATAGAAAATTAAAAAACTAATGCTTGATTTCAAGCCGTTTGAATGACAACGTTGAATACGTTATCAATAGAGAGTGGTGATTAATTAAAAATATAATTTTATATTACTACTAGCGCCGCCTTTCATTTCTCAGATAAGTTGGTAGCTCTGTAACTCAGAATAATTACTAACTCTGTAACACTAAACTGAACACATACGTTACCTTATAAAATAAGTGATTAATTATCATTCAACGGCTTCGTAGCCTAGCACAGGAGTGCGGGTTCGAATCCCGCCCAAGGCAAACATTCGTGCGATGAGCATTGTGTAACTACCTGTATACACCGTGTTCCCAGGGATATACATTAACTTTGGCACGCTATTCAGACCATTGAAATAGTCATTTCTCATTATGGACACAATTATGAATTTTTATTTTTATCTCTTTTGTCATTTTCATACAAACTAAATGCCTTCAAGTTAACTATCCATAAGCATAACTCTTTGTACGAGATGGCAACGTCGCAATTTGATTTACAAGTTTTGGCGCGCATAAACTTATTGACACTACCTCTAGATGTTAGTCCTCAACTCGGTCCTCAAATTTGTCTTTGGCCTAAGTATCTATGTATGTATATCAGCTGTCGGATACCCATAGTACAAGCTTTGCTTAATTTGGGATCAGATGGTCAAGTGTGAGATGTCCCCGCATATTTATTTATTGAATTTCAAACAAATAAATAATCTTTTATTTTTATTTTTAGACTGGATCAGTCTTGCAGCTATTGCTGACAGCTGCGACAGCGGAAGTAAGTATATTTTTTCTATATTTAATTATTTTTTTATTTTATGATTATGATTTGAAGACGGGATTGGGCGATGACCACTAAGTATACTTTTTATAAAATCTTAGAAAGATGTTTTCTTCATAGCATCAAATCAAAATCATCAACGGCCCGTTACAGTCCACTGCTGGACTATGAGCCTCCTCCACTTAAGTATTTAGTTTTGCCATAATCTCCACGCTTGGCAGGCGGGTTGGAGATCGCAGATTAAAAGGTTACTGTATCAGAGAGCGCTGCTACCCGTTTCATGTTCAATGTGTAGTCCCTAAGTCGCCTCTTACGACACCCACGGGAGGAGTAGGGGTTGGTGACAAATGTATTCGACTCTGCCGTCACCACACGGCGTATAGCATGAACTATTGTAATTTATACTTATTGCGACCTGTTTAATTTTCGCAAGCTTAGGTTTCTGTATTTTCTTTTCTCTGTAGCGAACTATATTAATATTAATATATTTACAATTCGCGCTTGATCTAAATAGCCGCAACAATGTAGGTAGCTTACGCCATTTAGAGATGCATACATTTTAATTATTTTTTTCTTTTTGCAGTCGGCCAAGTGATCGTTTCATATTGGTTCCAAAACTTCGTGCCAGTCTGCAGACAACATGGACTTGGAAGTAAGTTTACACTATACATGTCGCCGTAAGATTGTGAACGCCGTTAGTTTATAATCTTACTCGCGATATTATAAACTTACGGAAAATTGTGAACTGAAACCAACCATTTACAATTTTACGTATTATTTCTCGTTAGTTTATAATCTTACGATGTCAAACCGTCGGTAGAAGTCTTAAATAAACGAAAATCACAGAAAAAATCGGACTTTTACCACTACTTGGTATTTTTTAGGCTTAACCACAATTCATGCTTTTATAGCAACAGTGCTGTATTTTTATACATGAAACTAGCTCAGCGGTCCGCCCGCGGCTATGCTCGCGTTGTGTACGATTTTCCCGTGGGAATAAGACGTTTTCTTAGACTTTTGTTTAAAGTATCCTATGTATTAATCCAGGGTACAAACTATCTCAATTCCAAGTAGTTTTTGTGTGAAAGAATAACAAACAGCCATACATACAAACTGTCATAATGTTAGTAAGGATAAAACAAATAAACATTTTTCTTTCCCACAGCTACGAAACAAACCAAAGAAGCTCTTGCGAAGAAATGCAGTATTGGACAAAACGACGACCCCAAGGCACCATGGGCTAGAGTGTCCATCAAACTGACTGTTCAAACATACACCGTCTACTACAACTAAATTAAGAATACCCTCAAAAAGTATAAGCCCCGTAATGTTGATTGAAATTAATAGTGAAATCCTTTGACGATCTGCACAGATCCGTATTTAAGATCAATCTGTGCAGTGAGTAATAACACAACAATAAAATTATTATTTTGTGTCTAAAGTTTAAAGCAGACCTAAGTTTTTCACGATCAATTTCTGCTTTTACAGCTTCATCCAAACCCTTTTGTAAGATGTCTGTAAATAGCAATGTCTTTGTTCATAAGAATAAACATTCTTGCATTATGGGACTTGGATGTTTTACATTGCAATTTAATCACGCAAAATTGTTTATATAAAATATACACAATTGTTGCTTCTACTTTTCTGATAATTGTGAATAATTCTCCAACTTGTAGGAGTTGTAGAAAGAAATGCGTCGTTAAATTTCAAAAATGTGTAATGTCTTTACTTTTTCTGTGGTGCAGCCTAATGACATGAATAAATGTGTTATTATTGAATCCAACGATTTTCATTTTTTACCCGACTGCTTTAGAAGGAGGGTTATGTTTTTCGAGTGTATGTATGTATGTATATTTCTGTGGCACGCTCTACAGCCTAAACGGCTTGATGGATTTTAGCTAAAGAGGTGTCGGTAGATTTGTCTTACTTGTGAGAGTGACACTAGGTACATCAAAATTAAAAAAAACTGAGATGGCCGATTTTTGGCGCCAAAACAATGACTTTAAAAATTTTATCCCTCCAAAACCTATCGAGTGGGTTATCAAAATAAAGGGCTTTATGAATGGTTTTCAAAAATATATACAACTTTATATTTAAATGTAATTTGAAATGAGAAATGCTAAAAACTATCAAAAATGTCAACGTTTAAATTGAATTGTGGAAGAGACACAACAATATCGGTCATTCATTATAAAAACTAAAAAGATTTAAATAAAAAATTTATTAAAAAACAAAAAACCCGACTGCGTGAAAATTTTAAACTTTCAAATTTAATTAATTAATGAACTGAAAAGATGCAAACAAGTTTCTTTGTTTGATTTTGATTTTCACACAGTCGGGTTTTTGTTTTTGCATTTAGTTTTTGAAAATTGTTTTAGAAATGAATTTAGTTAGCATATTTAAAAACGCTCATTTGTTCTCTTATGATTCTACAGAATTAAGATTAGCTCCAGGATCCCGTTTCACGAAGCAATAATTTACAAGTAACAAGTTACAATTTGATATTCATTGCGTAGTCAATTCGCTTAAACTGTTAGCTTACACCATTTTATCTCATTGTCTACGCAATGTACGTCGAATTGTAATTTGTAACTTGTAGCTTCGTGAAACGGCCCCCGGGTAACAGCCTCCGTGGCCGAGTGGTCGAGATTTCGACGCCCTTTACGGAGATTCCGGGTTCGATTCCCGGTGGGGACACTGTCATGCAAAAATCTCTTTGTGAAACTTTCCCCAGTTTGGTTAGGACATTGCAAGCTGAATCACCTGATTGTCCGAAAATAAAGATGATTCCGTGCTTCGGAAGGCACGTTAAGCCGTTGATCCCGGCTACTATCTAGTCGTTACACGAGCCAAGTCAGTGGCCTTTGGCGGCTCTTTAACACTGACACTAGGGTTTGTGAGGTCGGTTGTCGACCTTAGAACCCACACGACGATGATGATGAGCTGAAATAATAAGACCTATGATTTGCTAGACTCTTTTTTTATGCACAAATCGTTTCTGCAGCGTGGTCTCTGCTTTCTTTTGCTTTTTAACAGCAGGTGTGGTAAGCAACAACATTTTCGTTTTGGCTTCTTTGGAATCTCCTGCGCGCACCTGGTTACAAAAAAAACGTGAAATTAACTTAAAAATAATAACTCTACCTGTCCTTACGTCTAACTCAACTATACTCACCGGCACATCTAACCGCCCACCCTAGTATTTCGAGTTAATTTTAAACTACGCTTATTGTTATACATTACAATAGATTTATTGATAATTTTACGATAAATTAAACACACTTAAATAAACGTTAAATTAATTATTTTTTAACTAACATCAGCTGTAACTAATAGAGTTATAAAGAATCAGGAATATTCCCTGAAATGAATGGTGGGCGGTTAGATGTGCCGGTGAGTGTATTATAACTTTATGGGTATAACCCAACCAAAACGTTAGATGACGCTAAGAAATCGTGTCATACATGCGTAAAAAGTAGTTTAAAAACAATAACAACCTCAAAACGTAGCGAAGGAGTTTTTATTCTAAGATAAATCAAAAACAAATGACAAGCTAGATTTTGTTTTTAAATTTCACCCTGCCTGTTCGCGCTCGTGTTTTTGCAAGATCTTCAGATCCATGATTTTGTCAACGCTATCAATCGCATTTTTAAGCACTATTTTTTTTTCTCCTCATTTCTCTCGAATCGATCCAGTAAGATGGAAGATCGATCAAATATCGTTTTTTTTTTCTTTTTTGTTAAGTTACAGCCTTCGTGCCCAAGCTATAGAGTGTATTTCAGGGTAGGCTCGAGCCCTTCGTCCTAGGCGTATATGAACTGTTGATGATGATTTTCTAGCCAAAACATCTCAGATCAGACTTAGTTTATCATCGATCACTATCATTTTTTCTAGTGCCTGGGAACAAATTCTCAATGTGTATGTTGAAGCATGGAAACCACTCTCGTTCATAATTTATTACACCACTAACCCAGCTATCATCAACAGCTTAAACATGTTCCCATCGAGAGGCTCGAGCCTACCCTGAATGAAGGCGATCAAGGCTACCACGCTGGCCCAGTGCGGGTGTCAATTTTACACATACACAACTTTTTGCGCAGGAGTGTGCAGATTTTCCCTACCTCAGAGAAACAAAAGAAGATCGCGCGGGGCGACGCGCGTCTGAAATCTTTGTGAAGTTTTTTTTTTATTATGGCACTAGTTGGCATCGTAGTCGAATAAGCTTACATATCGTCTGCTTAAATGAAAACATTTTATTCAAATGGAAGAAAAAACAGCGTCGTATAAGATATTTGGACCACTTTTTTTATTTTTCTTTAATTACCATAGAATGCCGTTACGAGGTGGACTGATGACCTGAGGAAGGTCGCTGGTGGTGGCTGGATGAGGAAAGCGGGTAATCGTGCGCTTTGGCGTGCCCTTGGGACTGCAATAGGCTGATTGATTGCCGTTACGAGTACTGGATGATTTAATAAGTGTAATTAGGGCTTAATTTGTGAAGATTAGACTCAGGGGTCCAAAACGATTCTTTCTATGAAAGTGATAGAAGGTTTTGATCGAAAATGCATTCCCAAGCTTGTCACTCTAAGGCGAGGATATACTCAAAATGCGAAAAAAACATTGGTAACCCACGTCTCCTGGACGGGAGGCGGTGGCTTTAGCCATTTACACCATCGACGCTCCTACCTAATTAAATAAAAAGGTACTCACAATATGAATCACGGGATGTTCAGTTTCATGTCCACCTCCGAACTTGGTGTAGGTCTTGCTGTCCTGGTAGGGACCCATGTTCTTAATGAGCGCGTGGATAATGTGACTGTGTATGTAAAAATATCTGTTTAAGGCCCCGGCCGCGACATCGCGCGATGCGTCTTGCGGCGCGTCTTGCGCCTTGCGACCAGCGATGCTTGCCACGACTCACCAGTGGCGGCGGCGACTGCGACCGCGACGGACGTACTAATGTCTTTATCAAAAATTGCACGGTCCTGCCTAGAATCAAATTTCTCTTTTGCTGAGGATATTTTAAAGCCGTTCTTCTCCACAGAGGGCGTACACTGGTAGTGAACGTGCCATCCATGATAGCTTTGACGTCGAAAAATTATCTGTAAAAATCTTAATTCGAATAAAAAACTTTGACTTTGAAAGGCAAGGAGTACATCCCGTCAATAAAAAGAGACCAAAAAAGGTGAATTCAAGAATTTATACGATGAATTTATGAATACAGCATGAAATTTACATCGTTTTGTTCCCGCCGTGTAGTAATAGTACCCGTCAAACTGAACAACTTTTCACGAAATAAAAAAAATTCCTGTGACAAAAAAATGTTTGGTCTCTCCATACAAAATGGGTCAGTCGGGAGTCTCACTTTGTAGAGAGACCAAAAATTTTTTTGTCGCAGGAATGTTTTTTTTTCGTGAAATGTTGTTCAGTTTGACGGGTACTATTACTACACGGCGGGAACAAAACGATGTAAATTTCACGGTGTATATGAAAATATGAATAATTTTAATGACTGGTTTAATTTTATGTTGCGCATGGCTCGCCATCCATATAGCGGGTCTCTGCATAATTTCCGATAATTTAAGTTCGGTAGTAATTTTTTTTCGTTTTCGCGGATTTAAAAACAAAATACTGAATCCGTCCACCGCAGACGCAAGACGCATCGCTCTGTGTCGTGGCCGCTGCCCTGTGAGCTAGTAAAAAAGCTAGTACTTTTGTTTCAATCGCGCGTCGCCCCGCTCGCCGCGCCGGCGCCGCCGCTCGGACAATTTCGCGCCGCAATTCGCATCGACTCGTGGCATGTTCCATATGGTTTCTTACATTTGTTCTAGACGCGGTCGCAGTCGCAAGACGCAATTCGCTCGAGCGGCGATGTCGTGGCCAAGGGGGTAAGGAGATAAATATCTTGACGGTTCCATGCCAATACATTTTTGCTAATATTATGTTTGTTATGAAAAACATCCATGAGTTTAGAAAATATTCTGACATTCATGGTCGTAATACTAGAAATAAGAATAAACTAATTAATCATCAGTGTAGACTTGCTAAAGTTAGCACTTCATTTGTGGGGCTCTGTGTGCGCTGCTATAACAAAATACCTGATGAGATCTTAGTTTTACCAGAAAAAAGGTTTAAGAATTGTGTAAAACAGACGCTGTGTAATAAAGCTTACTATAAGTTAGTTGATTATTTAAATGACAAAGAGGCTTGGTGCTCGGATGGTCCAGCTCGGCACAGGAAACATTAACAATGTAAATTGACTACTGTAAACAATATTTTATTTAAAAAAAAGAAAAGTACAAAAGTTTCTTCTGGCCGTTCTTCTCCACAGGGCGTACACTTGAAGATTTTGTTAAATTCTTCGAATAAAGACACTTTTATCTTACCTTTAAAATAAAATATAGTTAAAAAAAACTAAAAAACACGCTTTTTCACTTTATAGTTTGATGTGCTTATTAATTTATTTTTCACTTTTTAATAAGCTTGTTTTTTTGTTTTTTTTTTAACTATATTCTATTTTTCATTTTTTAGTTTGATGTACTGTGAAAGTGTATATTTTTTGTTCATTTTTTTTTCAAATTACTGTATTGTCACCGGTTCTTGATAAGTGTACAAAATTTCAATTAAATCTGTCCGTTTAAAGTGGATCAAAATCGAGTCCAAACAAAGGAGTCGGTTACATACAAGCATACAAGCAAACATGCCGGTGCAGCTAATAGAAGCGTGTCAAGAAGCCGCTGGTTACTTGTCTAAAAGAGGCTTCTTCTTCATCACGTAGTTTGTAAGGTCGACAACTGACTTCACGAACCCTGGTGTCAGTATTATAAAGCCACTACCAAAGACCGTTGACTTGATATGGTATCATGTATCGACAACAACTTTCGTAACTTTCGTTAAAAGCAGCCGGAACCTACCGGTTAAACGTGCCTTACAAAACACGGAATCATCTCACTTTTCTGACAATCAAAGCGTTTCAGTCCGTCCTGGAAAAACTAGAGATAGTCTCACAAAGTTTTCTTATGCCTGCCGGGATTCAAATTCAGAAACTGCACGCTCAACTGCTCGGCCATGGAAGTTACTGATGATGATGATGATGACCTTGACATACCCAGCATACGTATATCCCAGGTCCCTCATGTTGTTCCGTTGGACTACAGTCAGTGGACTATTGAAGATGGAGTAGGAATCTAAACGATCCACGCACGTTATATTGTTGGGATCCACTATTTTGCTAGACCTCCTGACTAATAATCTGAAAACAACGTCACTATTTGTTAATCTTGTGACGATTACCTGTCTCATCAACGGCCCGTTACAGTCCACTGCTGGACTATGAGCCTCCTCCACTCAAGTGTTTGGTTTTGCCATAATCTCCACGCTTGGCAGGCGGGTTGGAGATCGCAGATTAAAAGGTTACTGTATCAGAGAGCGCTGCTGCCCGTTCCCTGTTAAATTTGTAGTCCCTAAGTCACCTCTTACGACACCCACGGGAAGAGTAGGGGTTGGTGACAAATGTATTCTACTCTGCCGTCACCACACGGCTTCAACAAACTAGATACAACATTATTAAACAAATATATCTGTCCCTCTTTTCATCATCAACGAAAACAATATTTTCTATGGCGAATGTATGGCCCGCGTGACCAATGACGTCAAAGGTCATGTCGGACCTCTCTGTCTAACCATCAACTTTGAAAGCCTTATAACTTTGTTTCTGAGCAAGATATTTAAAAAATCTTTTTGTGTTTATCTGGATCTTAAAATATGTCGATTAATGAATTTTAAAAAATGTGCATATTCCCTAAAAACTGGTGAAGGTCGTCGGGAATCGCTAAATATAGGCAGCGCAAGACCGATCGCTATGAACATCCTTGAGGGAGACCCTAGTCCAGCAGTGGATGTCTTCGGCTATAATGATGATGATGATGAATGTGTCCAAGTTAGATAGCATCATGAACGTAGAATTGGATCTTTCACTGCGACGTGACGAGTTGACTAAATTCATACTGGAAATTCAAACAATTGTTCATTTACCAGCGTAGTTTGACCTAACGCGCTTGATCGCACACGGGTTGACTTCACCTATGAGTGAACTCATAGGTGAAGTCTTTACAAAACACGGGCATTAGTGCGATCAGGCCATCCTTCGAGGCCCTGTGCTATTTGGTCATAAACTTAAAGCAGCTCCTATAATATGGTGTGTGAACGTGCCATTGAACGTGTCATCCATGATAACTTTGACGTCGAAATATGATTTGTAAAAATCTTAAATCGAATTAAAAAAAAAATTGACTTGACTTGGTTCTGCTCCATGAGATTCTTCATTTCTCTGCTCTCCCCCTTTTCCCCGTTACCTCACCCGCTGGGTTTTTCAGCGCCCCCTTCAGGACCCTCATCTTCTTCAACCTTCTCCACGCCGTAGCCAAGCATCGCAGCAATCTCCACACTCTGCTTGTTGTTGTAATAATATACCAGTTGGTTTTTCACATCGTTGACGTAGATTTGGAATTCTGCAATCTAAAACGGACCGATTGGTAAACGTCAAAAGGCCAATTTCACGCAAACAAAACAACCACAAATTGAATTTAAATAAATCTGCGTTAAGCAAAGGGTGGCCTTATTGCTTCGAGCAATTTCTTCCAGGCAGCAGTGTTGGGATATTAGACGGAGAAACAAGTGCATGTAGGAGTGGTGCTCAAAGAATGTGTTTTTGTTACGAAAGAGTCAGTCGGCTGAGTCCCACTTTTCGGGGTATGCCTGTACCGGTCACGGATGCACTTGATCTCCTTGGCATGAAGCTGACTACCAAACTCAACCTCGGCGAATACATCGAGCCACTGACACAAACTGCAGCCAGAAAGTTGGGCATTCTGAACGATGTCAAGCGTTACTTCACGCCGGGACAACGCTTATCGCGATTTTCACTCCTCCATAAAAACTGCTGCGGTGGATTGCAACCTCTAAGACTCAGCTTTATGAGATCATGAGAGCGTATTCTTTCCAAATCCTAGTGGCTCTTTAGACCTCGCGAGTCTGTATATCTTTTCATATTTTATTTTATTTTTTTCTCCACAAACACCCCCGACCCCTTGATTTTTTTTTGTTTTTAATTTTATTTAATTGTTTTTTTTATTGGTTGAGAAATGTGACCTGTAGAGGAAAACGACCTCAGCGGTAGACCTTGTAAGCTGGCAACTCCGTTATTTTTTAAAATTTCCAGAAACTGACTCGACAAAAAAGCTATTTATTTATCGAACCCGCTTAAAAAACTTCACGAGAATCGGTTGAGAAACGCGACCTGTAGAGTGGAACAAACAGACAGATGGACAGACATATGGACAGACAGATAGACATACAAAAGCAATTTGGTCAAGCTGAAACGGAGACCCTTCGCTCGCTCGGTCAATCATGAAGAAAAGCAGCAGAAATTTTGATGATATCGGTCTTAGACGGGCGGATATTCTATCAGAACCGGGTATGAGACTTTGAAAACCACTACCGGTTCGGTATGCTCCACTCACATAACAGAGACTGGGATCGAATTCTTGCCGGTGGTGGGCATATTGCGAACAAGAATCAGTTGGTGATGTCTCCAGTTAAGATGTTGCGAGCTGAATCACCAAATTGTCCAAAAAGTGAGATGATTCCGTGCTCCGGAAAGCATGTTTAGCCGTTGGTCCCGGCTATATGCTACAAAAAATAGTAGTTATAAAAAAGCCGTGTCAGAGGCCTTTGGCGAGTCCATAACATTTACTCCAGCGTTTATGAGATCAGTGGTCTACTGTACAACCTTGAATCGAGTGGAATTTAGTATGTCCAGTGTGCTACGGCCACAGAATTAATATAGAGGTAGTACAGAGCACAAAGGATATTATAGTCAGGCCAGGCCGCTTGAAACGGTTTGAATTTTCTCAAGTATATGAAATTTTGTTTACAAACACCTGCGGAGAAAGCCTGCGGAGCGGTGAAAAAATTAAATTCTACGTGTTCTGCATCTAAATCCCCTCCCCGGACTGCTGATACAAATTATGAGGACTTAGAACTTTCTACAATTCAGCAAGATGCTTCACACTTATCGAGTGAAAATGTAACTACACGCAGAAAAGAACAGTTTCAAATTAATATACCTAATGAAAATTCCTTTTCTTCATTGGAGGGCGAAATTTGTGACTTGGAAATCAATAGTGATGATGACTTAAACCGACCCATTTCAAACTCTATGTGTATTTCATTAAGAAGAAGTTGCCCTGAATTAAATACGCTAATTAGCAAAAATGAACTTGAAGCACTCAAAGATCAGGTAGCTAACTTACAGATGAAATTGGAATCAGCGGAGAATGCAATAGATGAGTTAATATCAGAAAATTGCTCTCTTAAAAAGCAACTTATGCAATCTCAAAATAAATGTAACTATCTCTCGAAATTATGTAAAGATCCAGTCGTCTTAAGTAAGAGTAAAATAGAAAAAAAAATGAACACAACTTTGCCAAATAATCCCATAGCTACCTGTGATTTTTCGTCGTTTCGTTTTTTCGTTGTTTCGTTTTCATTTTTAGTTTTTTCGTTCGGAGAGATGTGGAAATAACGAAATCTGATTGGTTGGTTACATCTCCTCTCCTCTCCACTTTGGTGGAAGCCGGGCGTGACAGGTTGGAGGGCGAGATATGAGTGAAATGAGTATCGAGCCGCCGCACAGTGACGCGACTGGCAAGTTTAGACACAAAAAAGTGAAATCATGATGTGGATAGGTGAATATTTTATTATGATTCCTAAATGTTCACGGATTCCAAAAATGCATTCATCTATAACTAGACATTTTTTATTAATGAACTATGAGCACTTCAAATATCATCAAAAACGAGACTCGCTTCGAAACGAGATTGGTTATTCAAACACATCTCCTCTCCACTTTGGTGGAAGCCGGGCGTGACAGTTTGGAGGGCGAGATATGAGTGAAATGAGCTTTGGAAATGAGTATCGAGCCGCCGCCGCCGCCACCACCGCGCATCATGCGTTCGCGCATGTCTGTACAGCGCTACTTTTATTATTCCGTGATACAGCGTACTAACATCGTGGCCGCGCGTCAGTGGCCTCGACTCGGGACGTCACGCTCTAATCCTTAATTTAAGTTAGTCCGTCCTTTTTACCTTTTAAAGATTGAAAAGGGACAGGATAGGGCCATCCTAATATTAGAGCTGTCAAACATCGAATTTGAACCTTATGGCCGTGTCAATTGCACAATTTTATAGAGCACTTAAAACATGCGACTTAAAAATCTCTTAAACTGACAGCTATGCCCTTATTTTAAAAAATAAAAATAAATAAATAAGCGCTTTATTTATCAACAATACAAGTATCAAGTAATGCTACGTAACAAATAAGTAGTACAAATTGCTGATAAAAGGGCAAGAGTCTCAGCATGATTGCTGCTTTTCAGAATCTCCCCATCTTCGCTACACTGGAAAATGTTCCACGCAGTTAATACCTTCAGCTCCAGACATACGTCTTGAAGTCTATATTAAATTAAATAGAACAAAAAATAAAAAACAAAAAATAAGAGTACTATCTATATATGTCATAAGAGTACTAACTATATATGTCATTTTAGGTTATCATTCGTTCATCACCTCTCTTTCATTGGTCGTAAAAACGAAAAGGATAGCTGGATTTTAGAATTAGAATTAGAGCATGACATTTTTTGACAGTTATTGGCCGCAATTCGGGCCAATAACCCTAGTAGCGACGCACGCATTTTACTAGTAAATTGAGTAGAAGGCATTTAAAGCGCGGTAGTTGTATGGACGGAGTGGCCAAGGTGTGTTATGGCCAGTTACCTTCTCTTGCAATATCTTGATGTATTCGGGGCTACGGCGAAATCTCAGCAGTACTGTCGCCAAGTCCTCCTTGTACAGTTTCAAACATTCTGCTTCTAAATCGTATTTGCGTATTTGGTGCGTCTGCAATACTAAAATTAACATTTTGATTGCTTTCAAGCCTATTGCAAACAGAGCAAATAAAACTGGGTGAGAAGTTACGTACCACAAAGAGTTCCGTAGTATCGTGAACAACTTTTCGCGAAAAACAAAATTCGACAAAAAAGTTTTTGGTCTTTCCATACAAACCGACCGACCCATCTTGTATGGAGAGCACAAAAATATTTTTGCCGCAGGAATTTTTTTTTCGTGAAAAAAATTTTTAGTTCGTTTAACGGGTACTATCACTCACTACACGGCGGGAACAAAAGGATGTTTTCATGCTGTATTTATTGTATGGGGACACTTTTACTTCTTACTTAAGTTCTTAAATTTATTTTGTTTTCATTATTTGTTATTATAGGGGCAATAGAAATACACACTCTGTGCAAATTTTAACCGTCTATCTTTTACGGTTCATGAGATACAGCCCTATGATAGACAGGCAAACAGACGGACGGACGGTGTTCTTGCAAATAAACAATTTTGATTTTGATTTTTGATAAAATCCATATCGTTACTGTAATGTCGTTACCGTCTGTCTGTTAGTGAAGGAATGGCTAACGAACACATAGACTTCGCCTGCTTTTTATACAACAAATTTTCAAAAGTAGGTAGCCTATTTGTTGCCGAAACTATCTTTGAACCAAGCACTGCTTTCGCATAATAATAATAAATTATAATTCCAGAAAGTACCTATTTTGCACCTTACTACGTACGAGTAGTACTATATTAAATTCTATGACCTTACACTTCATTTTCGTTGATTATACATAGACAGACACTGAGGATTATAATAATAAGAGTTAGTTTACAAAAAGTAGGTATGTACTCACCGAATGTTGATAAAACCAGTATTTCTATTAAAAAACTTGCAGCTGTGTTGCCTAACATTACGAGTGTTAAACTTGTTTCAGAATTATAAAAATATTTATTGCAAAAATACGATAGGTACGTAATACAATGCGAGTAGTACAGCCGTTATCGAGTGCTCGGATTGGTTTTTTGTTACATCTAAAAGCTATAAAAGTAAAATTCTACAATAAAGGTACGCGCACAGTTCGCCGCCGGGCCGCAGCGTGCCGGGTCGCAGCGCAAAAATCCGCTCAAATCGCTCGTATGTATTAATAATAATATAATATATAATATATTTTATATGAACTATCGCACACTATGCCGGATCGCAGCGGGCCGCATAATCCGCATGCGTGTGATGCGGCCCGCCCCGCCCAGCTACGCCCCGAAACAGTGCTATAGCAAGCGGATTGGAGTGCTCGCGCGTACGTGTTTATTAGTACCATATTTGCGTAAAATACGTCAATGCGCTGCGGCCCGTCACAATGTGCTATGGACGCATTTTGCGCTGCGATGCGGCCCGCCCCGGCACGCTGCGGCCCGACATATTGTGCGCGTACCTTAAAGGAGAACATTCCCTTTGGGCCAAATGCTTGTTGATCATCAAAGTCACACTACGCGCCGTTGTTCAATGGAAATATCATAAAAATATTTTATTTTATGTTTGCAAATTTTGTTTAACTGTGAAACTGACGCGTGAACCAAGGCAGCTTTAACAAAATGCAAATACATACTTATGAACACTTATTTATGAAGTCAATGAAATAATATATAATTTTTTAGCTGTTAGACTCCCAGGAGACAGCTGATAGAGCATAGTAGAAGAGCTTTGATCTAAATAGGGATACAAACTAGAACCTGATGGCGCCACTATACTGTTAAGCAGTCCTAAATGTGCGAAATTGGACAGTAAGGTCATCATCAGGTCAATCATATTTTTATTTAAAGTGCCACTAATCTAAAGAGTAACTAATAAGTGGCGCCATCTCTCACAAACAAGTAGGAAACCAATTTTACTTAGCTGGTAGACTATTAAGTATCCATTTTATTATTGAATAATATCTCTAGATAGCACCACCAGTATTCGTTTCCCTTTGATGTTTATATAAAAGCATTAGCAGCTAGTACTTGCTCTCTTTTCACTGATCAAATTTCGATTCGACCCGTGCTCACTGCTCACCCAATAAAGAAGACACGTTGGAAGTCTAGCGTTTAAATTTTACATCAGTAACGCATTAAAAATCCATCTAACATTTTGTTAAATTAATCAAATCAATCAAAAGCGGGTGATTGTGTGCTTTGGCGTGCCCTTGGGGATGCCTACATCCAGCAGTGGACTGCAATAGGCTGATTGATTGAATCAAATCAAATCAAATTAATCAACATTTTAACGAACACCCAAAAGGTAGCGCTATTTAGTTTTCAGTTTTTAACCCCATTATTTTAAGCACAATACGTTAATCGTATTTGCATTTTCTAATACTTGCCCTACATGACATTAATGTGTTTATACGCTGTTTCCGTTAGATCCTCAGTGATAAATGGCCCTCATTTTTTTATTATAATTAAGCAGGCAAACGAGTGGATGAGCCACAGTGGTGGTCATCGTCGCCCATGGACATTCGCAACACCAGGGGAGTTGCCAACGCGTTGCCAGCCTTTGAGAGCCTTGTATACTGGCCCCTTGAAGAACCCCATGGCAAAGCGCAAAGGAAACACCTCAGGGGAGAGCTTATTCCACATCCTGCAGGTACGCGAGAAGATAGATCGCGACGCCCGTACATTTTTGGGATGCCAAGCATCCAGGACGTGAGGATGATGCGGCCCTGTGGCAGGATATTCTAACTGAAAAGGCAGAAGGAGGTAAATATTAAATAAAATAATATCTTTTAAGTTTTATTTTAATCACTTTCGTATACGGATTTTCTTTCCCTCATAGGCAAAGGAGTGCGAACATGGTTGTTGAACCCTCCAGAACTTCTGTCTCCACCACCTCGCTGGCTCTTACTTTTCCCTCTAGGTCTTTCTACGTAAGGGTCAATATCCAAACGCTTGCGTTTTGTTCTTCCTATATTATTCCAATTGTTATTATCATTTCTATCAAATCTTTTAGTTGTCTTATCAAATGTATACTTAGTTGTATCCATTTCATCATAGTCTTTTGGTTTACGCGCTGGTTTCTCGTAATCGTCAATGAACCTTTTTGTTGTCCGTCGGGTAGTCATTTCAAAATTGTCGGAATTACCACTTTTCTTTTCTAGTCCCACGTTGTCCCAATCGTTATTTGCATGTTTATCGAATGGTTTATTTTTATTTTTGTTCTGTTCTGGGTTGTTATAATCAAGCTCATCTTTCTTTTTTTTGTTATACCCTTTGTCGCTTGACTTCACAGATTTTTCTCTGCTATCTATAGGAGAGTCCCAGTTATCTATGTTGCTTTTTTTATTTTTGAAATCATCTTTATTATCATTACGTTCTTCTGGCCATTTGTCTTTTGTTTTTATTTCCCAATCATTATTTTTCTTTTTACCTTTTTTATCGTTATCCATGTAGTAGTCTGTATTTTTGTCTTTTGTGTTTTTATAGTCGTCACCTATATTTTTATCTTTTCTGTTTTTATAGTCATCATCTAAATTTCTTTCACGCTTTGAATTTTTTCCATAGTCATCCCTATAGTCTTTATTACCCGTATTTTTGTAATCATTGTCAACATTTTTGTCGGTATAATCTTCATTTTTTGTCTTTTTCTTGTTTTCCTTACCTCCGTAATAGTCTTTATAATCCGAAGATCTTTTTTTTGTATCTTTGTCATCGTCTAGCTTTTTAGCGTTGTAACTTTGTTTCTTTTTTTTCTTGTCACGATAATCATAACTATCCTTGTAATCACCATATAAAGATTCCTTTCCCCCCTTTTTTTTCTGTACATTATCATCATAATCTTTATCTTTTGTACGCTTTTTAAATTTGTCGTCATAGTTATTTTGGTCTTCTTTGCTATTCTTGTATGTTCTTTTATTGGATCTATCGGATAATTTAGATTTCTCTTCGATTTTTCTGTCATTATAATCATCACTATTTAACTTTCCTCTCCTCACAGGATTCTTGTACGTTTCGTCGCCAGCTTTGTCTTCAGTATCAAGTTGATCTAATTCATCCATTTTATTATTATCTTTTTGCCAGTTTTCTGCTTTATTTAAGTTTGGTGATTTGTTTGACCTATCGGCTCGATACCAATCAGCTTCACTTTTAAAGTATTCATTGTCTTTTATTGTACCCGTCCTATCCTGTTCTTTTATATTTTTAGTTACTTCTAATCTAATGGTGCTACGTCTTTTAGTTACTATAAGACTATGCTTTTCTGAAATACTAATTTTCTCATCGATTTGGCTGTCATGTTTTTTGCGTTTTTTCTTAACAGCTTGACCATACTCATGAATATCAGCTCCATTTGTTTTACTTTCACTTTTATCATTTGAAGACATCACTATTTTGACAACTGAATCTTCAGCCCCCTGATCGTTTTTCTCATTAAGCACAACTTTATCTTCTGCTTTCTCATTAGTATGGTTAGCAAAATTTTCAACGCTTATTTTCGACTTGTCATCTTTGCCTTTTACAGTTTCTAAAAATATTAAAATTTAATTACAGGTTAATTATATAAATTATTAAAAAGCGTTAATATACAAGAAGTATTTACAGGCAATGGAGCTTTCAATGAAATGAGGATATTATATACAGGGTGTACATAAATTAGCTGACACTATTTTAAAGGATCAACCTACCCATGAAACTGAACAACTTTCCCCAAGAAACATGGGCTGTCGGATTGGAAAAAAGGGATTAAATATTTGTGTGGAAAGTCTGTCATTTCTAAAGGTAGGAACTTGAAAGTTTGGATTTAGGCTGAGATTAATAAATCATTTGACACGTATTTAAGTGTTTTTTCGAAGTTATATGTCAATGGCAGATTCAATTATTAACTATGGTATTTCTAGCCATGGCAGAACGTATAAAACTTATCTACAAAGTATTTATAATTTACAACTAAGGCTATTAAAAGCTATTGTTCCTCTAAAGATCAAATATAAGTACAAAAATAATTATGATAACTTATTCCAGTATTCCAGGGTTTTAAATATATTCGATAAAGTGAAATTCACTATTGTATCCGATTATTGTTCAGAAGTCAAAAATTTAGAAATAAAATTCAGGGCTAAAAACTTGCGGAAATTGTCTAATCTTCCTCTGTGTTGCATAACTAAATTTATCAACGATTATGGTAGAAGGGTCGGGAGGTGCCATCCTACCTCAGATACTGAATAGTTTACCAAAAATTGTAGCAGAAAAAGTAATTAATGAGACAAATCCCAAATATATCAAAAACATTGTCAAAACATATTAATTAAGGGATAGGTATAAATCTTTAATGCTGTCTGAGGAGGATGCACCCCCGTCCTCCTAAATTCATGGAAATCCTTCATGGAAAGTGTCATTTCTAAGGCAAGAACTTAAAAGTTGTCATTTAGACTAAGGAAAAATAATCGTTTGACATGTTTCTCATTTTCTTGAAATCCCTATTTTGAAGGGAAAGTAGGGATAAAGTTTTGTTATGGAAAGTTTGTCATTTCTAAAGGTAGGATATTGAAAATTTTGATTAAGACTGGGATTAATAAATAATTTGATACGTGTTTAAGCTTTTTACGAAATTCCTATTTTGAAGAGGAAGCAGGGATTAAATGTATGTATGGAAAGTCTGTAATTTCTAAAAGTTAAAAACTTAAAACATTGGTGTTAGACTGAGATTAATAATTCATTTGGTACATGTTTTAGCATTTTATCAAATTCCCTATTTTGAGGGGGAAAGTAGGGTTAAATGTTTCTATGGAAAATCCAGTTCTAAAGTTAGAAAATTGAAAATTTGGATGTAAGCTAAGATTAGTAAATGATTTGACACGTCTTTTAGGATTTTTTCGAAATCCCTATTTGAAAAGGGAAGTAGGGATTAAATTTTGTATGGAATGTCAGCCATTTTTAAAGTTAGGAACTTAAAAAATTATATAATAAGACTGAATTATTAAGTTCGAGTTCCAAAATGTTTTTGAAATCCTGACTTAAAGGGTCCCTCTCCTCAAAGAAGGTATTTAAAAAAATTATAAAAAACGAGCCTCCTCCATTTTGAAGTTGGTTAAAAATGTGTTAAAGTATGAATTAATCTACCCGTGCGAAACCGGGGCGGGCCGCTAGTACTTATATTATAAAGATAATGATTGATATTTGGAACATAAATAAACAGAATGTGATCGATATCACCCAGACCTGAGTCACATTCAAGTCGAATCGGATAGTCTTGTCAAATGAGCCGAATGGCCAAAATGGAGACGAGAAATAAGTGATGAAGTACGTTTGTCCAGAATTACTTTACTAAACAAAGGCCGCGATGGAATGTTAGGCTGTAGATTTTTTAAATGTTTTCCCTTACATATCTAAAACACCTTATATTTCTTTGTAAATATTATTACATTATCTTTATATATTGTACAATACATTTTATTACCCGACGCTGGCAAAATGTCCCCAAAAATGTGTAGACGGTTGCTATGAGTAGATAAAAAATGTTATAATTACAGGTTATAAGACTTCAAACTAGATGGCAGCAGGGCGACAAGCGGAGCGACATGCCATATTCAAAATGTCAAACACGCAAAATAACAGAAATCGCAGAATGGAACTTAAAATTCGTCTCTTCGCATCTCGCTCTGTTGTCTACTGTCATCCAGTCTAGGTGACTGATTGGAACGCCCATCGCCATATTACTACAAATACCAGTAATCGGAATATGGCTATTCTGAATATTCGATAAATCGTTGTCGACCAATTGGCGTTCGATAATTTACCTTTCGGTGTTATGTACTGTAACAGCCTTAAGCCAGTAAGCCAGTAAGTCTACAAGGGTAAAGATACGTCTATAGTTTATCAAGTATATATAGGTATTTACAATTACGTATGCACTGATGCGAAACACTACAGGAGCGGGTTAGCGTAACTACTAAGGGATAGCACTCCTCAGCAGAAAGAGGAGAGCACTCAATAAGGCAATGCGCAAGAGATTCACCGACTAGGTAAACTGACTCTACACAAAACAATTTGGGTGTATTAAACATATTATTCTTAAACATAGACCTACGGAACATTCAAGATTAAAGCAAGTAAGACCATGTCATGGAGCGCTATGTATGAACTAGAGCGTTTTTCGTGTTTTAGAAGGCACGGAAAACGTTAAATCAAGTCAGAGACTTTTATCACACTACACATAACAACACATTTTACATTTTGTGTCTCAATACAGTATAATAAGTCGTCTAAATATGTAATCATCACTTTGAATGAACTGTCTAACACCGCTTTAATGGATCATGAGCCCTTGTCAAAACCAATGAGGGATATTCGCCTCGCAATAGTACAAATCCTTACTGCCTTCGACGCTGGCGTCTTTGCTGCTGTGAACATCATCCCAGTTCACCTTCTTGATGTCTGCCCAGTCCTCGTGCTCGTAGTCCCAAACGTTACGTTTCGTGCTGACGATGTAGTCATCAGATTTGTCGTCGTAGTCCAACTATGAAACATAAGAGTTAGATAAGATGCAAAGTGCAAGGGCTCGACCCAAAACTGAACATCATATCATCTTTTCGGCCAGAAGACGTCCACTGCTGAACATAGGTCCCCCATAGGTTTCCAACGTGAACTGACCTGCGCCACTTGCATCCACCGGCGTCCAGCAACTTTCACCAAGTCAAAATGCTAAAATTGAACATGAAAAACCATTTTTTTTCACACTAACTGATTAGCGAAACTAAGTGAAATTGTATAAAATTTCAAATTCTTTATCGCTATTTTCTAAATGATTAAAGTAGTCAGTGTTTATTTTAGTACGCCCGCCCGTCTAAGACCGATATCATCAAAATTTCTGATGGATTTCCATCAGAAATTTTGGAAAGAACACGCTCTCGTGATCTCAAAAAGCTGAGTCTTAGAGGGCGCAATCCGCCGCAGCAGTTTTTATGGAGGAGTGAAAATCGCCAAGAATGCTCGTTAAATTATCATTTAAGTCTGGAGAACGATTTTACTATTAACGTGAAGTCCTCGATGGACTGAGTATCGTGTATAGAGCAAGAATACGCACATATTTAGTCGTATTTCAAGTCTTGTATCTCGGGAAATAGTAATAATTTTAATATATATTATTGTATAATAAAACTAGTGGCTCTGTGCTGTAGACCTCGCGAGTATTGTATACCTATATATTTTTGAAATGGCTGATTTAATATTTTTTTACGTTATCAACCCTCATAATTCCGTTTTTTTTTTTAATTTCCAAAAACTGACTCGACAAAAAAAAAAACGATTAATTTATCGAACCTGCTTACAAAGTTTCACGAGAATCGGTTGAGAAATGCGACCTGTAGAGTGGATCAAATAGACAGATCAAATCAGATCAAATAGAATCAAATAGACAGACCATCTGTATGACCGTTTGAATTTTGACAGCTGTAAGAAGAATGAGTCCAGTTTCTGTTACTTTTTACCAATGGGTAACTCGCCCACTGAGCAGATTTGAATGTGGCCGAAAATACCCCTTCACTTCACAAAAGTCGACATTTGGGCCGCGGGCCAGATTTTATAACGGGCGACATGTCCCCTAAACGGGTCTATTTCGCTCAGCGGGACTACAAGTTGTAACATCACACATCTATTTCTCTGCGTGGCTTTTTATTATTTTAAGGGCTACTTGTTGAATAACTTCGTAATTTTTCAAGATATTCAAATAATTCTCTCACCGTGAATAATATATTTTTGCAATTTATGTAAAAATAATAATTATTGTGTTTCATTAAAAAGCATAGCAATATACAATTGTTAAAAAAAGCATTTGGCTGGCAATCATGGTAAAATCATTTTTATTACTTATCACGAGTTATCTTTTTTTTTATTTTCTTGTGCTGCCAATTTTTAAAAAGTATTTTTTATAAAGTATTTATCTTTCCGCCATCCACTTTCACTAAAACAACCATTATTGTATTAATTTATTTTGTCTCCATTGAGAATTAACGTAAGAACTAATAAAAAAAAACAATAACAGGTAATACTCATTAAAACAAAAAATACACTTACGTGTTTTGGCATGCAACCGTAGTATGCAAACACGCAATGGATCGGGATCGAAACGATACGTGACCCTGCTCTGAGCTCTCGTGGACGACTGATTTTTCAAGCGCTTTCCTCGCGTATTTATTGAATGATATTTGAACGCCGCGCGGCCATAGTAAAAATGTATGGCGGTTTCGAGATGCATTTCGAAAAAATCATAAACCAGGCATAATTTCTAGAATGTGAGCCGGATGAATTGTAGTCTGTAGTTTTTAATTGTCTTAATATTGAGGTTTAAGTAGAATTCTGCAGTTCAATTAATCGGAATTACTAAAAAGCCAACCCGGCTTTTTTCGATTTTCTGCCAACTTTAGATAGTTTTCCTTCATAAACTGTTAATTATTTTTCATTATAGCTTTCGTTTAAGTGTAAATACATTCTCTGTTATACCAAATGTATATTTTTTATATTTATTATTGAAGTATTATTCATTAGAACGACTTAACGGTGACTAGTGTTTTCGCTTTTTTTGCTCGGCGCCCTCTTAATCAATACTCAATGGGGATTTCTGGATTTTTTTTCCAAAAATCCCCATTACAAACTTAATCAATACTGAATGGGGATTTTCGGAAAAAAAATCCAGAAATCCCCATCAATGGGGCAAGTCAATGGGGATTATTGGAATAACCCAACGCGCGCGCGCTCACTCGGTTAATTACTAGTGGCTCCGTGAGCTGTAGACTTAACGAGTTTGTATATCTCTTTTTATTTCTTCTCCACAAATATCTCCGACCCCTTGAAATTTATTTATCTCAAATAATTTATTTTGTTTTATTTAATTTTATTGAATTTAATTTTTTTACGTGACCTGTGGATGAAAACAGCCTCAGCGGTAGACCTTGTAAGTTGGCAACCCCCATAACTCCGTAATTTTTTAAAATTTCCAAAAACTGACTCGACAAAAAAAAAACTATTTATCGAACTTGCTCACAAAATTTCACGAGAATCGGTTGAGAAACGCGACCTGTAGAGTGCAACAAACAGACAGATGGACAGCAATTTTGGCCGAGCTGGAACGGAGACGCTTCGCTCGCTCAAAGGTCAAAATATTTTGGTGTTTTCCGAATCTCCATCTTGTATCTTGTATTTTGATGATATCGGTCTTAGACGGGCGGACGTACTAGTACTACCGAGACCAAGTAGTGATATGATAAGATTATATTCTTCTTCTTATCGGTTCATACGCGGCTATTAAATATATGCGGACCAGTACGCAGCTACGGATATAGCATTATCCGTAGCATTGTGAAGATCCTCGCGTGTGCAGGTGTTGGGACACGCTGGGCAGGATACCAGGTGTGCCATTGTCTGGGGAGAGACACCGCACTGGCATGCACTATCCGAGCTAAAGCCCCACCTGTGTAAATTCTCCTTGCTTCGGCCGACTTGAGTCCGGAGTCTGTTCGAAGACTTCCAAGTAGGCCAAGGTAGACTATGTCCAGGGGGAAGATGCTCAGAGAGCGAAGTAGGTGATGCAGTTGAGTATATCTCTTTCCAGGTTGTCAATCGTGCTTCTTGAGCTTCGCCATCTGGTGCCATGTAAGATTATATTATGAGGTACCTTGTCTTCGGCGTCTGTGACTGCATTGCTGTTCTCCGTGGTCAGTTTACCAGATTCTTCTTCAGCACTCGGACCTTCAGAGGTTTGATCGACTGGAATAATATAAAAAACGTCGCCATCTAAAGTCTTTAGCTCTGTATGCTTATCGTCGGTACAAGGCTTGGACGAGCAATCCAGAAGTGAAAACCAAATTCCTTAGATCTAGATCTAATATACAAGGCTGGAAACCGGTATTTTTTTAACCTGGTGAATTTCGGTTTCAAACCCGATCCCAGGCGAATCACTCGTAAAGCGAAACCGACTTACGAGCGATAACGCTTCTGGGATAAACCTGGTTAATCCCAAGTAGCGCGTGACGAGTAAAGCGCGATGCTCTATCTCTTTCTTTCTTGTGAATAAATGCAGCGAAACCAGATCGAGGACCGAGGAGTGAAGCAAATCAGTCTGATATTTGAGCAGGAATCAAAATGAAAATGCTCTATGATCAGAACCGAAATAAATACCGCTTCTTGCGAGCAGAATTGTAATGAAAAAGCTTTTCTTAAAATGTATGGACATGCGCGCAAATTGGTTTGAAAATACAACCAGGTATTCAAGCCTTGCTAGTCCTTATAAATGTGAAGAGTTTCACTATAATTATACACCGAGTTTAACAGTAACTATGGTTGATTTTAGTTAAATTTAATGTTCAGTCCATTAAACTGAACAACTTTTCCCAAGAAATATGGGCTGGTAAATGAAAAAAAATATTGCTTCCCCCATAGTAAATCGATCAGCTGGCCTTGTATATGAACGGGCCAATTTTTTTTGTCAAAATAATTTTTTGAACTCTCGCGATATAACTAACAATAATATTAATAACAATATATCGTGATTAGACCCGTTAATACATTTTTTTTGTCGTTTTACAGCCCATGTTCCTTTGGGAAAATTGTTCAATTGAATGGACAACACTCTCTTTAACGAAAATCAACCAGTGAAATTTCACGGAGTATGTAATTCTTTATATTTTGTATTTTTCTTTTTGGTGTCAAAAAGAATTAAATTAATAAACTAAGTTCAGAGCACGAAACTCAGTTCATCAACAGCTTATATAATTACGTCCCCACTGAGAGGCTCGAGCGAATTAGGGCGATTAGGCCTTAGTCGATCACGCTGGTCCAGTGCGGGTTGGTCGACTTCACACACAACCTTTGAATTTCTTCGCAGGAGTGTGCAGGTTTCATTACGATGTTTTCGAATAAACGTACATATGAATTCGAAATTCGAAAACACATTGTCACGTGGTGGGGATCGAACCCGCGTCTCCCGGACGGAAGGCCGCGGCCCTAGTCACTAGACCACCGACGAAACTCATTTAACTCAATCTAATTTGGACTATCTTTTTAGGGTCTGAGTGTTATTTGTTACTCATTTCTGTGCCAGAGGACCAAAATAGTGACGACATTTTTTATTAATTTTATAACAAAAACCTTTATTTACATTTATTTACCTATATATTTTTCTTTTCTGTAAGAATAGTCAACGAGTAAAAATGCTTTTACAAAATACCTTCATGCGCTTTGTCACTTCTTCGCTTTGGCCATTTGTGGTCTGAAGACCTGCAACGTTATTTTATTATCTAAGTGTTTCCTATCATCATCATCATCATCATCATCATCTCAGCCGGAAAACGTCCACTGATGAACATAGGCCTCCCTCATAGGTTTCCACCGTGAACGGTCCTGCGCTACTTGCATCCACCGGCGCCCAACAACTTTCACCAAGTCATCTGTCCACCTAGTGGAAGGCCGTCCAACACTACGCCTTAATCCGTGAATTAGATAGGTAGAATAACACTTTGTACCGTAAAAAGTATCCTATGTGTTAATCCAGGGTACTTACTATCTCAATTCAAAATTTCATCCAAAGCCATTCAGTAGTATAGGCTTGAAGGCGGAAGAAACATCCAAACATACTTTCACATTTATAATACTAGCGGTCTGCTCGCGGCTACGCTCGCGCTATTTCAGATTTTCCCATGGGAATAAGACTTTTTTCGGTAAAAAGTATTCTATGTGTTAATCCAGGTTACATCAACATCAACGGCCCGTTACAGTCCACTGCTGGACTATGAGCCTCCTCCACTTAAGTGGAGGGTTTTGCTATAATCTCCACGCTTGGCAGGTGGGTTGGAGATCGCAGATTAAAAGGTTACTGTATCAGAGAGCGCTGTTGCCCGTTCCCTGTTCAATGTGTAGTCCCTAAGTCGCCTCTTACGACACCCACGGGAAGAGTAGGGGTTGGTGACTAATGTAGAATACTCTGCCGTCACCACACGCCTTCCAGGTTACAAACCATCTTTATTTCAATTTCGTCCAAATCCGTCCAGTAGTTTAGGCGTGAAAGCGGAACAAACATCCAAACATCAAAACATCCAAATATATTTTCACATTTATAATATTAGTGTGAAGCGCACCTTAAAATATCCTGCGCATCTGACCGCTTCCGTCCTCCATCATCATCATTAGTGTGATTAGTGCGAGTGTTAAACATAACACAAGTTAACAAACTTACCTAAAATCATCATTTTCCTGCCCTGTTCCCTTTATTTGGGGTCGGCGCAATATGTTTTCTTCTTCCATTCATCCCTGTCAGACGTCACATCACTTTTCACTCCCTTCTTACACATATCATCTTTCACGCAATCCATCCATACTTTTCTGGGTCTACCCCTACCTGCTTTTCCATTTACTCTCATATCTAGCATATGCCTGGTGGTATGGGATTCCTCTCTTCGCATCACATGCCCATACCACGACAGCCTGTTACTCCTCAACGTGTCCACTATGGGTGCCACTTCCAAGCTTCCTCTTACATACTCATTTCTTATTCTGTCTTTCCTCGTCACACCACACATCCATCTTAACATTCGCATCTCAGCTACATGCATTCGTCTTTCATCCAAACTTACCTAAAATAAATTATAATATAAAATCTACTTACGGCTTCTTCTCTTCTCTTCTTCTCTTGATGTACGAATCGATGACGTCAAAGTTCGTTATTACGTATCTCCTTTCGGATTTCCTTAAGTCGCCCTCTATAACAAACAAAACACTAAAGTACGTGAAATACCCTTTTTCTCCCTAGCTCGGAAAGATTGATTTTCATTGCGCAAATGGAGGAAAAATCCCGGACGAAAATATTGCACATCTTCAACTTTGTAGAGCGTCGTCTCTCTCGCACGAAGCACTCTCTTTCTAAAGCCCGATGTGCCCCGGGACCACGTATAAGAGGTAGTAGGTATAATATATGTTAAGACATGCATTTAAAAATCCTATTCGTTTCTAGATAAAAAAAAATCGTTTGAATTTGGAAAGTTATTTAGACAGAAAGAAGTTTTGAAAGGGTATTGAAAACGGACGTCCCATCCCTATATATTGATTGGTTCTGAAACAATTTTCACGGAGTTTTATTTTAAAACTAATACTAATACGAAAAAAAATATTTCCTTACTTTGGCTGTACTGTGGCTGGTAGCTATTGACGACAGAGTTCAATCGTCGGAGCACATCCAAAACATGCCCGTTAGATGGCTCACGCTTGACTAAAACAATCATTCTTATAAAAAAAAAACACATTAAGATTCAAATAACTACAATTACGTTGCTCCTTTGGTTTACAATAGGTTATGTAATGACGTTAGTGCAGTTAAAAAATACAATAATCACCGGTTTCAGAAATATCTCTTGGATAAACTTAAACAACTAGACTATGATGCAACGGAGGAGCTTTTTATCAGGGTAAAATAACTTAATAACGCACACACACACAGATACACACAGATACACACACACACACACACACACACACACACATACATACATACATACATACATACATACACACGCGACACATATAATATAGTTAAATAGATACTTATATAGATTATGTTTCTTTATATACTTAACTGTTTAGATTTAGACATAGTATGGGAAGACGCTGACGCCTGTAGCACAGCGTTTGCTATTACAGGCTTCAGCATCTAATGTAAATATTGCTTTGCTTAAGTTAAATAAAGATTTATTTATTTATTTATTTATTATTTATTCAGTTTCATGTTCTTTCGTCACAGATCATCAACAGCTCATACACGTCGGGCTCGAGTCTACCCTGAATTAGGGGGATTAGGCCAACCACGCTGGCCCAATGAGGGTTGGTCGACTTCAAATACAACCTTTGATGTTCTTAGCAGGAGTCAGCAGGTTTCATCACGATGTTTTCCTTCACCGCGTCTAATAAACATGCATAATGAATTCGAAAACACATTGGTACGTGGTGGGGATCGATCCCGCGTCTCCCGGATGGGAGGCAGTGGCTCTAGCCACTAGACCACCGACGCTTACTCGTACGTAATCCACCCTGCTTGATTCCTTCGTCCTCAGAGAACGTGTGTGACAGTTTCCTCTATTAAAAACCAGAAACGAGGCCTCAATCTAAGTCTAAGATTCATTTTACTTTATTCACGGGAGCGAAGCGTCTCTGTTTCAGCTTGGCCAAAATTGCTTTTGTATGTCTGTCTGTGCATCTGTGTGTCCATCTGTCTGTTTGTTTCACTCTACAGGTCGCGTTTCTCAACCGATGCCCGTGAAATTTTGAGAGCAGGTTCGATAAATTAATTGTTTTTTTGTATCGAGTCAGTTTTTGGAAGTTTAAAAAAATGACGGAGTTATGGGGGTTGCCAGCTTACAAGGTCTACCGCTGAGGCTGTTTTCCTCTACAAGTCACATTTCTCAACTAATAAAAAAATATAACAAAAAATAATCAAGTGGTCGGGGATGTTTGTGGAGAAAAAATAAAAATATGAAATGACAGACTCGCGATGTCTAAAGCTCAGAGAGCCACTAGTTTATTAACAATGTAAACAACAGCATTCGTCAGAAATTTAAAGGTTTTTTCTTCAGCTTTGTCGACATGATTAATATGCATATTCATGTCAAATTACAGCCTTCTAGTACTAAAAGTCTCTGAGCTAAGCCGCGGACGGACCGACAGACAGACGGACATGGCGAAACTGTAGGTTCCTTTTGACTACGGAACTCTAAAAAAGTACTTACCTGGTGAGTTGACTTGGCTAAGTACGGCTTGTCCCGACTTAGGAAGCTTTGCACCATTAGAGGCATGGGCTTGGACCACCATCCGAATGAGAGCCGCAGTCTTATTGTGGGACCTGGCGTCCATGGTGACCACAGGATAAGGAAGTTCTGGATTACTGAAATAGCCATCATCATAATTTATGGGCTGTAAGATCTACGACTGATTTAAAACATTGGACACTTCCAAAAAAAAAAGGAATACAAGACTGTCATTGGTTATTAAACATAAGAAAAGACAGAGAGAGAGAGAGAGAGAGAGAGAGAATAAGACTTTTTTTTATATGGTGTCACAGTCTTGTGAATAAAGTATTTCCTCTTTGATTTGATTGCATTTGTATGTCCATCTGTCTGTTTGTTCTCATCTACAGGTCGCATTTCTCAACCGATTCTCGTGAAATTTTGTGAGCACGTTCGATAACTATATATAATGTTTTTGTCAAGTCAGTGTTTGGAATTTTTGAAAATGACGGAGTTATGAGGGTTGAAAATGTAAAAAAACACAAATCAGCCATTACGAAAGAAAAAAATACTCGCGAGGTCTACAGCTCACAGAGCCACTAGTCTATTCTGATGAAATCAACGGCCCGTTACAGTCCACTGCTGGACTATGAGCCTCCTCCACTTAAGTGTTTGGTTTTGCCATAATCTCCACGCTTGGCAGGCGGGTTGGAGATCGCAGATTAAAAGGTTACTGTATCAGAGAGCGCTGCTGCCCGTTCCCTGTTCAATGTGTAGTCCCTAAGTCGCTACTTACGACACCCACGGGAAGAATAGGGGTTGGTGACAAATGTATTCTACTCTGCCGTCACCACACGGCCTATTCTAAGCCTATTCTAATCTAAAACATAAAAATAATAGAGTACAGTATTATATCTCGCTCTCTCGGCCCTATTTTTGAGTACGAACGAGGCGCGCTAGGTCTGTTCACGTCTGTGAATAAACACGCAATAGTTTGCTGATGTACGCTAAGATGGTAGAATCCAGTTTTGTCCGAAGCACGTGCAGACCCGGTGAGTTTCGGCCGTTTATATGAAGACCTCTTCTACTAAAAGTCTACTGTGCTTAATTTATAATTGTATTATTCTTCAATCAATCAGCCTATTGCAGTCCACTGCTGGACGTAGGCCCAAGGGCACGTCAAAGCGCACGATCACCCGCTTTCTTCATCCAGCCACTACCAGCGACCTTCCTCAGGTCATCAGTCCACCTGGCAGGGGGGCGTCCCGCACTACGTTTCCCGAGACGTGGTCTCCATTCGAGAACCCGTCTGCTCCAACGCTCGTTGGTTCTGCGACAGACTATTATTCTTACTCACACAAATTTTGCATCTTTGAACTGACTGTTATTTACTAAACTTGTAGAATTCTCGTTTTTCAAGGCCGTGTTCTCAGTTATTTCCTCATGGCTGACTTTGTGACCTTTGGCATCGTGTTTCGATAGTTCTTTGCCGTCCACTGTACCCTCCTCTGTTATGATCGATTGGTTTTTCACACTGCATTCAATGTTTTTCAATATGGATCCTACAACTGATAAAAACTTGTCAAATCACCAGTGGCAGAACTTCCGTTCGATTTTCATTGCGGAGGTTTCTAGTTGGATACGGGTGGGTGGGACACTGGTAAAAAAATCTCTTTACGACACTTTCCCCAGTTTGTTTGGCACATTGCAGGATGAAATACTTGATTATCCGAAAAGATGATTCTGTGATTCAAAAGGCACGTTTAACTTTGGGTCGGTTGCTATCTACAACAGTAGTTACATGAGCCTTTGGTGGCTCTATAACACTGACACTAGGACTTGTGAGGTCGGTTGTCGACCTTACAACTCACCGCATGGCGAAGAAGAACAGTAAAATTTAGAAAATGCTAGCACTCAATCATCATTTTTTTTTCAGTCTTAAATGCACAGGCACCCCGCAAAGAATATGAGCATTCGATAACATTCATTTGCACTTTACGTTGAATATTATTTTTAATATCACAAAGAAATTAACACAATATAATTTCGTGATACAGTTTGTTGAGCTGATTGTGATAATATTATGAAACCGACCTACGACCGTATATGAGTTGAACGAATTAATTAATTACAGTTAATAATAATATGCATATGGTTAAGTAAATGTAATATCAATACAAACCTACACAGAACACTAAAAATTTTACCATTTTATATATTAAAAAAATATACTATTTTTAATTTCGCACTACCTACCGCAAGACACATTTTTATCGGAGAAAACCATATTTTCCTTTTCCACTAAACAAACTTTGATTAAAATCTTACTCTGTATCAAAACATAGCGATATTGATTTCGTTGTAACATTCTGGCCACATGTTACTCAGTGCGTGTGCCACTATATATATCCTTAAAAAAAAGTTTAATTGGCAACAAAGCGTATACAAAACAAAAGACAATTCGAAATTATATTGTTTTACCAGTGCTACAACCGGATGCAGGTAAAATAGGTTATTCAAGTGAGCGGGTTAGGCGGATTATGTTTTTAATTAAAAGACATGATCATGGTAAGGTGTTTTTTTATTTTTTGCTTTATTTGACTTGATACAACCAATCATAACGGCAACTACGGCACGCGAAAGAGAGATAGTAGATATAGAGTCTCATAAACTTTTTCATATCAAATCTCATGCTCTGAAAGTAGGCCATTTTGTTCCCGAAATAACTAATGTTGAAATAAAAAATTTCTATTAAACATTATGCATAAAAATTTGCACCCAGTTGATGGCAAAGAAATAGACGTATATTCAAAATAGATCCCTCTCTTCTAGCCAACCTTTATACGTAGTAAGGATATTTTAAAAGTAAGACAAAAAACAGCTGTCTGGTACCCATAGTACAAGCTCTGCTTAGTTTGGGATCAGATGGCCGTGTGTGAGATGTCCCAACATATTTATTTATTTATCTATCTAGCCCACATCCCCCCCAGTGCTGAGTATAGGCCTCTTCTTTTGTTTAAACTTCCGTTCAGCGCCATCTCATATGCAACAGCGTGCTACTATTATAGCGTTTTTACCGTTTCAACGCCATCTAGTATCTAGTAAATAAATTAGTTTTTACTACGCCATCTAGTATCAAAGATCGGCGAATAGCGCCGATGTGGCGCTAGCATCTGTGAAGTGGCGATAATTGTCACTAATTTAGTAACCACATTGCACGTTAGATGATTAACTGTTTTACCGATGTGAGCTACTATCTATGTCAAAATGGTATTTATTAGTACTAATGTAGTACAGACAACGCACGCTTGGTGCCGCTGTCAATTAGACCGTTCTCTCTCTTCTCGTAGAACATTCCTACATGGCGGACGTGTTCTTTTTCTTTCCATACTTAAAATAAAAACCCATTGTACACGATATAGCATTTATTGAAGCCTCAGCTGAATCAAGCAGCCGCCCATTACCCTGCCACAATTTTTCGATGCTAGTGTACGTTTCAGAAATATTTAATCTTAAAGTGCTTATTTTTGTTAGAGTCATGTTCCCCTTCCCGCTACCGGCGCAACCGTTGTATTTGGAAATGTGAAAAAATTCACGGTAGTAGTGTATATGATGAATTATTACTATTAGGCCTATATAATTTCTTTATTTAATTATTTATTACAAGTAGCTTTGTTTTATTTTTATTAACTTTTGTTGCGTACTCGCATTACGAAAGGTACCAGCAGAATAACAGCGCTGTGGTTCGCCTTGTGTTGCCGCAGCACATGCTGAGCGTTGGCGGTACTAAATTAATTGATTGTGTTTCTTTCATTGTGATATTATGATGCGTGTTTGTTGCTGTTTTTCTTTCTTTTCCTTTTGTACCGCTTCTTAATAAACGTTTTATCTATCTATCTAAAATCGACAAAACAGATTAACTCCTAACTCGCCCTCCAACCTGTCACAATGCGGGGCGGGGGGGAAGAGGTGCTGATTGGCGGGAGGGGGTGAATGGCCGTTCTGTACGGTGACAGAACTATAATAATTCTGTGACCCTGTTCTCAGTTAACCGATAGATTATTTTTGATTAATTATTGAGATTATTTATGATAACAGAAACGAATGAATTAGGTCCCAAATAGTTAGATGTTTGACGAAAATATCAATCAGCGTAATGTAGTAACGAAGCATAGAGGATTACTTAATCAAGTGTTAATAAAGCTAATTAACTGGTTAGTGCAGTCGCGTTCGTAAGGGCAATTGCAATAGATAGCTGTACCTTAATCTTTTGTTTTTCTCATTACTTGTGACGCAAGGATAAATTCGCATCTGCCCAAATATAGTTTTATATCATTATGAAATGGGCGTTTCTCCTTTCTTTTTTTTAATTTTAGTTCTCACTTTTCCACTGGATGTCTGTTTTATATGGCCATAGTGCGTTTTAATTTAGTTGCCAAATTGAAGTTTTTTATAAATACTAGAAATAAAGACAAGTTGGTTGCTTATGTCAGCCGACTACATAAAATTAGTAATTCTTTTAAAGGTATTACAATAAGGTCCCTACTGATATTAAAAACTTGCCTTTAGACAAGTTTAAAATAATTATAAAACAGAAATTGTATAAAAAAGGTTACTATAGGATATCTGATTACTTAGAGGATAGATGTCCATGGGAATAGATTGCTTGAGTGGCAGGCCTTTTCGATATTTAATTAGCATTAATTTTGTAATATTTTAATTTTGTATTTAAAAAAGGAAACGCAAAAGATGCGACGACTGTGGAGTTTCTTCGGTGAGCTCTTCTCCACAGATTCCGCCATTGTGTTAGTGAACTCACCCAAAAAAAATGTAATGACGGATCTAAGTGATGTAATAACATCCTATGGAAATAAATTAATTTGACTTTGACTTTGACTTTATAATACAATTTTATGGCTCTGGGTACGGAGTACCGCAACAAGTTTTTTTATTATTCAGGTTTATGGCTCTGGGTACAGACTATTTAAGTCAGCATGATGGCAATGTTGCTGCGACACAAATTTTAAAGTCCCTTAAAAGTAAACTGTTGGTATTCTCTTTGACATGCTTATATAGATAAAGATATATTAAAGATATAAAATAGATATTTGCTTTAAAGATATATTTTTTTTATTACATTAACTACTTATCTTTATTAATTACCTAAATTGATGAAATACAAATAAGTAAAACAGTGTGGCGATTCGATCGCACTTATAATTTTATAAGCGTTATATGTACCTGGGCTGATTGATAACTGGCCGAAACGACGAACTTAAAAAAATGATACGCAAAAAAAAATATAACATTATATTTTGGCATCTTTTTAAAATAGAACGCCAAATTTGAATTTAATCGAACTGGTGGAATTTGTTTGATAGGACGTAGAACTTTCTCTGTCGTAAATTTTCTTAACAATGGAAAGAAACGAAATTCGTGCGGTGATAAAGTTTTACGTTTTAAAACAGAAAACAGCAACCCAGATTAAAACCAAGCTAGACAGTGTTTTAGGTAATTCTGCTCCTGCATTGAGTACAATTCACACCTGGGTAACTGATTTTAAACGTGGAAGACAGAGCTGCGAAGACGCCCACAGGTCTGGCCGTCCAAATGAAGTCACGAATCCGGACATGATCAAAAAAATTCTCAAAATTGTATTGAATGATCGGCGCTTGAAGTTGCGAGAGATAGCAGAGATGGTGAGCATTTCATCTGAACGCGTTTTTAATATTTTGCACCAACATTTGGGAATGAAAAAGCTTTGCGCGCGATGGGTGCCGCGTTTGCTCACTGTTGACCAAAAGCAACGTCGAGTGGACGATTCATCGGAGTGTTTGGCGCTGTTTAACCGAGATCCTAACGAGTTTTCGCGGCGTTATGTAACAGTCGATGAAACCTGGATACATCATTATACTTCCGAGACAAAAGAACAATCTAAGCAGTGGACTGAGAGCGGAAGACCTGCGCCGAAGAAAGCAAAAACGGTTTTGTCGGCCGGCAAAGTGATGGCGACTGTTTTTTGGGATGCTCGAGGGATTATTTTAGTGGATTATCTGCAAAAAGGAAAAACAATAAATGGAGAGTACTACGCAAGCTTGCTGCAAAAATTAAGTGAAGAAATCCAGATAAAACGACCACATTTGGCCAAGAAAAAAGTTTTGTTCCACCATGACAACGCACCTGCACACACGTCAATGGTTGCAGTCGCCAAACTCCATGAATTGCGGTTCGAATTGCTACCGCATCCACCCTATTCCCCGGATCTGGCCCCGTGTGACTTCCACTTATTCCCAAACCTGAAGAAATGGTTAGGTGGCCAGAGATTTTCATCAAATGAAGAAGTCATTGTTGCCGTGGACGAGTATTTTGAGGGGTTGGAGAAAACATTTTATCAAACTGGTGTAACGGCATTGGAAAAGCGCTGGATTAAATGCATCGAGGTAGAAGGAAACTACGTTGAGAAATAAATTTATTTTAAATAGATTTTTAAAGTTTTTCTTTGTCGTTTCGGAAACTTATCAATCAGCCCTCGTATATGGAACGCGCTCTCAGTATGCGCGAAACGGAACGCGCTATTCAGTATGACAGATGAGATGTCAGACAGATCTACGACACCCGCGCGGCTCAGATGTTATCTGCTTCCTTTACTATTGTGAATACAACTGTAAACCTTATTGTGAACACGCGTCCGTGAAATACAAGTGTGGACACGATTTTATTATTCCGTCGAGCTCCCTCATCCTCACGAGAAAAGCGGCTACTAAGCCAAAACAGTTTTGATGTGGTTTTTTTTACCCTATTTGAGTGGAAGGCTGTTGTTCAGGTTTGACAAAAGTGGAACCCAGCGCCACATAGCAGTCTTTTTAAGAACTAAAAGAAAAATCTCCCATTAAAATGCTTTTTTTAAACAAAAAATACAGACATACCAAAATAAGTATCGGTGTTACAAAACCTCCACAGAAACTGTGAAATGGCCAAAATTTTAAATACGACCATTATTATGGAAACGTCTACTATCAGAAGAGTCGTGATTGGTTGAAATACAATAAAATTTTGTATTGCCTCTGTTCATTTCACAGATAAGTTGGTAGGTTGTACTTATTGTAGGTAGGAAAATATCAACTCTCAGAAAAATTGCGACTGGTTAAAATAAATTTTCATCTAACTACTAGCGCCGCCGCCGCCTTTTATTTGACAGTTAAGTTGGTAGGACTGTAAAACAAAGTATTTGACTTTTGTTTGCGACTGTACACTCCAGAATACGGTTTATAAACTGACTGCATGTTCAGAATTTCGCTTGTGCCTTCCGATATGGTCCTGATATATGGTAAGATCATAAACCTTATTTTAACCGGAGAACACAGATGTCTTTGTCAAACAAGATATACTGGAATATTTTTGATACATAGAAAAAAAACGACCAACCAACCCGCACTGGGCCAGCGTGGTCGAGTAAGGCTTAATCGCCCTAATTCAGGGTAGGCTTCGAGCCCCTCGGTGGGGACGTATATGAGCTGTTGATGATCATACCTGACCTGTTATTAAAAAGTATTGGACATGTATTTTTTCTTTTTTAACGTAATCAAAAAATAACGGAGATATATTGAGTTGAAAAAGCGAATGACGTTACGCTTGAGTTGATTTTATACCGAGTTGTGACGTGATCAGCCCCGACTCTCCAACTTTAATGCAGTATAACCACGGAATAAAAAGTTTACAGAAGGGCCACTCCCGCCTTCTTCAAAAATAATTACGTCATCTTGCCAGCCAGACTCACCCTCTCACTCACTCTTTGGGCAAACGCTATGAAGCACTGTTTGCACACTGATTGGGAACTGCGTGGCAACGCCTATAAACGATACGTCAATGTGTGCGTGCGTGAAATTTTGCGTTTGGCGTTTTGTTCTGAGTGGACTCTCTGTCTGGGGCCCCGCGCCGCGCCACCTACTTTGTTCTGAGTGAACTCTCTGTCTGGGGCCCCGCGCCGCGCCACCTACTTTGTTCTGAGTGGACTCTCTGTCTGGGGCCCCGCGCCGCGCCACCTACTTTGCTCTGAGTGAACTCTCTGTCTGGGGCCCCGCGCGCCCCGCCACCTACTTTTTTCTGAGTGGACTCTCTGTCTGGGGCCCCACGCTGCGCCACCTACTTTGTTCTGAGTGGACTCTCTGTCTGGGGCCCCGCGCCGCGCCATCTACTTTGTTCTGAGTGAACTCTCTGTCTGGGGCCCCGCGCGCCCCGCCACCTACTTTGTTCTGAGTGGACTCTCTGTCTGGGGCCCCGCGCCGCGCCCCCTACTTTATTCTGAGTGGACTCTCTGTCTGGGGCCCCGCGCCGCGCCACCTACTTTGTTCTGAGTAAACTCTCTGTCTGGGGCCCCGCGCGCCCCGCCACCTACTTTGTTCTGAGTGGACTCTCTGTCTGGGGCCCCGCGCCGCGCCGTCTAATTTGTTCTGAGTGGACTCTCTGTCTGGGGCCCCGCGCCACGCCATCTACTTTGTTCTGAGTGTACTCTCTGTCTGGGGCCCCGCGCCATGCCACTTACTTTGTTCTGAGTGGACTCTCTGTCTGGGGCCCCGCGCCGCGCCATCTACTTTGTTCTGAGTGAACTCTCTGTCTGGGGTCCTGCGCGCCCCGCCACCTACTTTGTTCTGAGTGGACTCTCTGTCTGGGGCCCCGCGCCGCGCCACCTACTTTATTCTGAGTGGACTCACTGTCTGGGGCCCCGCGCCGCGCCATCTACTTTGTTCTGAGTGGACTCTCTGTCTGGGGCCCCGCGCCGCGCCACCTACTTTATTCTGAGTGGACTCACTGTCTAGGGCCCCGCGCCGTGCCACCTACTTTGTTCTGAGTCGACTCTCTGTCTGGGGCCCCGCGCCGCGCCACCTACTTTGTTCTGAGTGGACTCTCTGTCTGGGGCCCCGCGCCGCGCCACTTCCTTTGTTCTGAGTGAACTCTCTGTCTGGGGCCCCGCGCCGCGCCACTTACTTTGTTCTGAGTGGACTCTCTGTCTGGGGCCCCGCGCCGCGCCACTTACTTTGTTCTGAGTGGACTCTCTGTCTGGGGCCCCGCGCCGCGCCACTTACTTTGTTCTGAGTGGACTCTCTGTCTGGGGCCCCGCGCTGCGCCACTTACTTTGTTCTGAGTGGACTCTCTGTCTAGGCCCCGCGCCGCGCCACCTACTTTGTTCTGAGTGGACTCTCTGTCTGGGGCCCCGCGCCGCGCCACTTACTTTGTTCTGAGTGGACTCTCTGTCTGGGGCCCCGCGCCGCGCCACTTACTTTGTTCTGAGTGGACTCTCTGTCTGGGGCCCCGCGCCGCGCCACCTACTTTGTGGTTTAACTAAATATTATTTTGTTAATTTGCGAATCCATTGAGAAAACAAATATAAACGAGTCTAATATTTTTGTAAATAGAATATCTTTTTCTTTACCCATGTGTAAACTCGAGCCCTCAGTGGCGCTGTTGATAATGATGATGAATTTTTTTACAGTGTGCCTGGTATTTTTGCAACTGGCTGCCTGTTCCTCTCGCACTGCAGATGGATATGAACCTAAAGACCTGTCCAAAGGTAGGAACTTAAGGCGACATTCAGAGACAAAGCTTAGCTCGAAACAATATCGAACTGAGAAATAATAAAGCTTCAAGAACAGATTACATTTATAATCAAAATGACATTTAGTAATTCTAAGTTTCCTTTAAGCTACCGAAATGTAAAGTTTAGTATGTCCCTGGTAGTGGCTGGATGAGGGTGATCGTGCGCTTTGGCGTGCCCTTGGGGAGGCCTACGTCCATTAGTGGACTGTTGTTTGTTTTATTGAGCAAATGTAAAAAAAATAATTTTGATAGCTTATAAAACCAACAGGGTTTACTTGGGGACTTTAAATTTTGTGTCGCAGCAACTTTTAACAAGTTTTGTTCCATAGTTTGTACCCAGTCATAAAATCGTATAAAAAATAAATTTAAATAAAACACACTATGGCCAAATAAAACACCCAACTAGTGGAAAAGTGTGAATCTTAACCGGACTTGACGTTACCGAAAACGATATAATTCAAGTAAACTTCATCGGTTTTGAGCGGCTATGTACATCGCGTTTGCTGACTGTACCTTCATTTATATTTTGACACGAGTTTTAGCTGGGAGTTCTGGTTTTGAGTACAATTATTTAGTAATTTTAAAACATATTTTGCCGCTTAACATTGAAAAGCCCCACTTTTATTGTTTGTTTTATCTTCAAATTATAATGTAAAAAGTCCCACTACATACTTCATCAACGGCCCGTTACAGTCCACTGCTGAACTATGAGCCTCCTCCACTTAAGTGGAGGGTTTTGCCATAATCTCCACGCTTGGCAGGCGGGTTGGAGATCGCAGATTTAAATGGTTACTGTATCAGAGAGTGCTGCTGCCCGTTCCCTGTTCAATGTGTAGTCCCTAAGTCGCCTCTTACGACACCCACGGGAAGAGTAGGGGCTGGTGACAAATGTATTCTACTCTGCCGTCACCACACGGCGCACATACTTACTGAATTTTATTTTTACAGGCCAGATATCCAAGTTCATCATTCCGCTTCTCGACTCGAACGCTCGTAAGAATGACATCAAAGTACAAGTCGTCCCCTATTACAACTTCAAAAGTAAAAAAAGAGACAAAAATGCCAAAATATCTCCTTTAGGAGAGAGTAAGGATAATAAAAAAAAAGACGTACCTGTTACCGTTATTCTTGCTGACTCTAAATATATAAAAAGAGTTAACAAATTATCCTCTGAAGAAAGCGACGAACATGTCACTCATAAAACTTTAGGTGTTGAACCTAAAAGACAATTTACCAAAGCACCACTTTGGGAAAAGGTGGAAGATAAATTCAGTGAGAATGATTCTATATCTGATAGTTCCTTAACAATCGAAGTAAATAGAAACGATGTTAAAGTTTCTAGGAAAACAATCGAAGAAGAAAGTAGTCAAAGTTACAGTGATGATAGTATTAGCAGTGAATCAATAGAAAATGAATATGAAGACCTGAAAAGTAAATTTAATACCGTTAACTCAATAGATATCACAAAATCTATCAAAGATTCTGAATCTAGTGAAAGTGATGTTAAACTGTTCAATAATTTTCACCATGCACCAATTGAAAAACATAAACAAAATGACAATATTATAAAAAGCTCGAAAAAACATATAAATTTAGAATCAAATAAAAATATTTTACATCCACATGAAGATCATGGACCGTTAATAAAACAAAACCATAGTATTTTAAGATCAATTATTAGTAAATCTGAGAACACATCAAAACAAAAACATAACAGTCTAAAATCTGCAAAAGAATTAGAATCCAGTGAAGAAATTTTAAAACCATTAAAAAATCACACTCGCCCAGGAACTAATAGACAAAGCAACAATAAAATAATTATTCTTAATAATTTTGACGATATTGATAATCGTAGTGATAATATTATCAGAAGTGCAAAATCTTTAGAGGATTCCAAATCAACTGAAAACAACAGAAAAGCACTTGAAAACCATGAACGTTCACACATTAACGAACAAAGCCATAATAATAATAATAATAATATTTCAACACTTCTCGATTATTTTGACCACGAACCAAGTGAATTACATAAACATAATGAAAGTTTCATCAAAAGTTCAAGATCTTTAGAAAGTCTAGAAGAAAATGAAAATGGAATCAGTATAAGCCAGCTTAGAGATGATATCTCTCTCTCTCATATAAACCTGAATGATTCTGATCATGATCCAGTAAATATACACAAACCTAATGATAACATTATTAGACCAAGAAATTCTTCTGAAAATTTAGAATCACAGGAAGTCATAAATCCAGGCCCAGACAGCTCACAAATTAATAAACAAAATTATGACGATGTAATACCCCTCAATTCTGGACAAGTACAAAATCTTTATGATAGTATTATAAAAAATTCAAAATCTTTAGAAGATTCAGCGAACTCGGACATCAGCTATAGCCATTTACAAGTTAGTCAACATCACCAAGAAGGCCACGATAATAATAGTTCTGTTTACTTTAAAAATGCTAATGAAAGTATACAATACTACGAGGACGCAAGCGAGTCAGCTAGTGAATATGATTTATCTGAAAGTAGTTCAAAAGATGTCAATGAAGAAAAAAATAGAAATAATTTGGAAGAAGAAACAGCAGAAGAATTCGTAACTGATATCCCATTAACAGATTCATACGAAGATTTTGAAACTGTTAAATACAAAGTTGACGATTTAATTCATCCTCAGTTATCTTTGAAAGTAGGTTCTGGAATATCTGAACTGGAAGATCAACATATTGCCTTTATAAAAGGTGCTAAGCTTCAAAAACTTGAAATAAAAGATAAAAGTGATGAAATATTTCTACCAGTTAAGAACGACTACCCCAGGCTAGCATCAGAGGAAAGAAGTGGCATCAAGGATAGTAGTCCAATAGAAGAAATAGACTACCACAGTTTATTGGGAAAAAGAGATTCAAAAGTCACAGACAATAAAAGCAGCGATGAAAATTCAAAGGAAAGATCGGGAAAACAAGAAAAAAACGAACACATACTAGTGGCGCCGGACGGTGTCATAGACGAAGATGAATACACAGGAAAAAAAATATTTGAAGCTATTAAATCATACATAAAAAAGGCTCATGAGCTTAATTCTAAATCTTATAATTTATCATTTTTATTCAATAAGTAATATATACCTGAGAAATGTAACATAGAAAATCAATAATCATAGAAAAACAAACAAAAACAATAATCGAACACTAACATAGCTTTCAAAATACGTAATAATCTAGAAAACGAGTGGCTCATCTTGGCATTAAATTATTTTTAGTTTTAAAAAACTTGTATTGAAAATTTTATGCATAACATAACACACCCAAAAACATAAGACTACCCCACAATCAAACCCATCATAAATTTAAAAAGGAATAAATGCTCCAGTGCGCCGATAAAATACAATTTGTGAAAAATAACTGTCCTTGAATAAATATTGAATAAAAACTGATGCTGAAAGAAAATACTGATCCCTATATATGAGAAGCATATAATTATATGTACTTGGCAATTAGACAATACAAGGTGAAATTTTGTAAACAATGAGGGATTTTTTGACAGCTCTTTAAAAAATAAAAATAATAGTTCTAATTTAGACGATAGATGGCGCCAGGTGTACTTCGTGGATCCTTTTTTTTTAATCCTTTTATGGCCCTGCCTGGGTGACTCGCTGGATTTCTTCGGATCCACGAATCGTCAATTTTTTTTAATTGGCTGTCGGCAAATTTCCCATTAGGCAATACAAGGTGAAATTTTGTAAACAATTAACATTTAGAATGTTTTAGACCATATTTAAATATACTTAAACGTATTAAAAAGGACACAGACCAAACACACAAAAGCTTGTACAAATACTTAAAACGTTGACCACGGCATGATAATGGAACAACTGAATTTTAGGCTGTTCAATGCAACCAGTATACCTATGCAATGAAATTACAGACTCTCCAATTCAGAAAAAAGCTATCTTCTTAAAAAAACATTGTTGCAAAATGTTTTAAATCAACGGCCCGTTACAGTCCACTGCTGAACTCTGAGCCTCTTCCACTTGAGTGGAGGGTTTAACCATAATCACCACGCTTGGCAGGCGGGTTGGAGATCGCAGATTAAAAGGTTACTGTATCAGAGAGCGCTGCTGCCCGTAGCCTGTTCAATGTGTAGTCCCTAAGTCGCCTCTTACGACACCCACGGGAAGAGTAGGGCTTGGTGACAAATGTATTCTACTCTGCCCTCACCACACAGCGGAAAATGTTTGCAAAATGTTTCGATGACATAAAACTACGTCCGTGTTTTAACTCAAATGGAAACTGAGGTTACTTACTTGGAGATGACAAGCCTAAAATATTAGAATAAGTTTTAGTATAATGTTGCATTAAAAAACCGTGGTACATGCACTATGTATCACAAAAAAAACATAGTTTTTATCTTCTTCTTCCAGTGCCATACCCTAACGGGTGTCGGCGACCATCTCTCTAAACTCCTCTCTATATTCTGTCATCCTTCTTAAGTCTATAGCTCTGTCTATGCCGGTCCAACTTTTCAGGTTGTCGTACCAGGACGTTCTTCTCCTTCCTCTCCCCCTCTTTCCCTCAATTTTTCCCTCAATTATCTCTTGCAATATGCTGTATTTGTTATTTCGGTAAATATGACCGTAGTATGCAATCTTTCTCCTTTTGAGCGTTGTTACTACTTCCAGGTTTTAATAGTTAAACTTAAGGCCAATTTACACTTCAACAATCAGTCAACTTGCAACTAAGGTAAAAACAAATAGAAGTCCGGTCTATTTTTTGCAAGTGCGAGTGTTTCCTTGGCAACAGAAAATAATATGCTTTTTGACAACAACTTGCACTTGTACTTGTCAAAGTATAAACTGGCCTTTATAGCAAATTCAAATTCAAGGTTTATTATTTTAGTCGAGCAAAATTTTGGTCAAATATCATCAATGTTCGTTGAAATTATAGCTAATTTAAAGAGTTTTTCCGTACTTTTGAATCAGTCAAAAATTACGTTATGCTCGTACATGTATTTTTGAAAAAATAATATCTCCTAGTTTTTACTCCCATGCATTCACAAGCACTATCTTTAAATAAAATACAACACAAATCCACTATCGTGCGAAACTATTACTTGTAGATATTTTATATTTCAAGCATTTTGGGAATATGGGGCTGATGTCTGTTTGCAACTAAAAGATCTCCGAAAAGTAGATATAAGCTTTATAATAATAAGGAAAAATAAATACTTCAACCTTTCAAGTTTGGCGTTTTAATTTACTAGATCCTTTTGTTCTTATTTAGATAGATGCAAACTTAAGAGTACCTATTATACCGCCCTCGAAAAATATTGTAGATCCCTGATTTGTTTTTTGTTTGTTAATTTCATACACCAGTGTGTTCGCCAAGTTCGCTAAATAAAAGAGCGACGTCGCACCAGTGTGGTGTGTTATAATTACACGAACCATTTCGAGCCATTTTCAACTTGAAATTTTTGTTAACTTTTTTATTTTCTTTTAATTTTTTGCTTCAATACGATGGGTTCGATTTCCGAATTGAGTATGAATTTTTTTTTGTTTTTCTAGTCACTAAAATCGATGTCATGGTTCTTAGAACAGATCTTTCTATGTCGTAGGGCCTTATCATACTAGCGATTTGCGAGCGGCTGCGGAGCGGAGCGGCCGCGCAGCGAACACGCCGCGCATGCGCAGCGAATTCATTGCGGACGCGCAACGGTAGTAGTAAAATTGGGGCAGGCTGTATCGGAGCCGAGCGAATCGCCCGGCTCCGATAGCCTGCCCCAATCTCCCATGTCTTTCTCTACCTCTATCCATTTAAAATTAAATTACAAATTGCAGGATTATACTTTTCTATTTTCCTTTTAGTTTGGGCACACTGTTCCGAGGGACAATCCTTTTTCTCGTCTGCAGGATTCACGTTAAAAAGGAGCAAAACGCCTGCGGAACAGTGTGCCTCTCGAAGACTTTTTTCTGTTTTCCGTATAGTTGGGCACACTGTTCCGAGGGTGGAAACAAAAATGGTATCCTTTCATAGGGCTTTAGTCATGCGCCTTTCTATGGGAAACGCACATTGCACAATGCACTTATCAATCACGTTCTAAGGCCGCTCGCATCCTTGTTCCCGTGAAAGACGGGTGCAGCTAGTGATCACGTATGCGGCCGTACGCATCCATCACCATGTTCAACTAGCAGGTGGTACAGTGTTCAGATACTCTGCACGACAGACCGAGCGCTTCTGTCATGCATATCATATCTCTTTATGACTGATCACGAGTAAATTTGTGTTACTGTATTAAACTGTATGAATCACTTACAAAAACTTTGATATCGCGTTTTAGGATTAAGGTATAAAGCATGAGAGTATGCATATTTTATGAATTATTCATCTTTGACACGACTAGTTTTTCTAAATATCATTTGTATTTTAATGTTTTTAAACACTTGAACATTTCAAAAATTAACAAAATTAATTAAAAAGATTGATTACCTTACAATTGAATTGATAGTAACGTCATCTAGCGTATCATCACACGTATCATTTAGCTATGTAGGTATTTGTTCGCGTAGAATATATTACAGGTATCGATTGCTTCTGATAAGTTCATAGTTTAATTACTAGAGAGCGCTACTGTTACAGAGCAAGCGCTCACTAAAATATTATGAGAATGTTAATTTCTATTCGCTGAGATAAGGTCTAGAAATGACAAACAATATATTTTATTAATTAAGATTATTAGCGAATTTGTTATGCAATGAATTAACTTCCTAAGGAATGACTAGTTAAGCTTTATTTTGTGTTCTACTTTTTATATCCTTTATTAGTACCAACTTGTTTTGTTTTCAATTTAACATATTATATCAATTTTGTATTTGTAAAAAAATATTTGTTCATCACATCAAAAATACACACACAACTCTATACACTTATATACTCCACAAATATACACACCTAAATCTACACTTATGCACATTTATATCGTTATTTTCAAACATATGTCCAATATCTATACAAAATACCAATTACTTGTATTTAAACATTCTTCACAAGATTTACTTTATTACTTTAATTGTGACTGTATTATTTAATATTCAAAATTCACTCCAAAACATGATAATGATTTAGAAAAATTGACACTATAATTGATGACTCATGCGTTATTGTACCAGACTCTTCAGATTTTATTAGAAATGGTTCATATCCATTTTTGTACGTTTAAGTGGCGAAAAAGACGAACGAATTTAAATTTTACAGCGTATCTTGTACGGTCTCCCCTTTGTAAGCATAAGGACAGATTCTCATTACCATAAAACGTTATCTTCTAATCTTTAATTACGATTATTAAAGACTGTCCCTAATCAATGTTTTTAAATAACCATTTGGTCTTAATTCATTCTGATAGCATAAGTCGTTCGATTTGTTCGAATCAAGGATCCAGAATAGAAACTCCTTTACGAGGGCACCTATTGACGGCTCCGTAGCCCAGGTGGTAGTGTATCTGCCTCCGACGCACAGGATCGCGGGTTCGAATCCCGCCCAGGGCAAACATTTGTGTGATGAGCACTTGTGTTTGCCTTGTGTCTGGTTGTTGTTTATCTATATAAATATTTTTTTTTATTATTATTTTAATAAATGTAAGGTTACATTTTTAACGTAAATAACTCGCCAAACTTCACAGTTTGATGGCGAGATATGTATTTATCTATTTAAGTAATGTATATCAGCTGTCTGGTAACCATACTACAAGCTCTGCTTAGTTTGGTATCAGAATATGGCCATGTGTGAAGATGTCCCCACTTATTTATTATTATTATTTTATTTATTATTATTACCTATCGAGCCGAACCATAGTAAAATGTGCGCGAGGCTCTAGCCGTTATCGACGCGCGACCACGATACTGAAAAGCGCGCGCATTGCCGGCGCTATGCAGCCATTTTGATTCGATACTACTAACTCGTCCTGAAACCTGAAGGGCGAAGAAGTGCCGATTGGCGGGAGGGGGTGCGTTACCAAACCAGCGCGACCCCGTTCCACAGGCAAGCGACCCTATTCCACAGGCACGCGACCCCGTTCCACAGACACGCGACCCCGTTCCACAGGCACGCAACCCCGTTCCACAGACACGCGACCCCGTTCCACAGGCACGCAACCCCGTTCCACAGGCAAGCGACCCTATTCCACAGGCACGCGACCCCGTTCCACAGACACGCGACCCCGTTCCACAGGCACGCAACCCCGTTCCACAGACACGCGACCCCGTTCCACAGACACGCGACCCCGTTCCACAGGCACGCAACCCCGTTCCACAGGCAAGCGACCCCGTTCCACAGGCACGCAACCCCGTTCCACAGACACGCGACCCCGTTCCACAGGCACGCAACCCCGTTCCACAGACACGCGACCCTATTCCACAGGCACGCGACCCCGTTCCACAGACACGCGACCCTGTTCCACAGGCACGCAACCCCGTTCCACAGACAAGCGACCCCGTTCCACAGGCACGCAACCCCGTTCCACAGGCAAGTGACCCTATTCCACAGGCACGCGACCCCGTTCCACAGACACGCGACCCCGTTCCACAGGCACGCAACCCCGTTCCACAGACACGCGACCCCGTTCCACAGACACGCGACCCCGTTCCACAGGCACGCAACCCCGTTCCACAGGCAAGCGACCCCATTCTACAGGCACGCGACCCCGTTCCACAGCGTCTCGCACTTTGTCTTCCAAATATTTTGAACTAGCAGCGGTCCGCCCGCGGCTACGCTCGCACTATGTAAGATTTTCCCGTGGGAATAAGACTTTTCCCGGTAAAAAGTATCCTATGTGTTAATCCAGGCTACAAACTATCTTAGTTCAAATCCGTCCAGTAGTTTAGGCGTGAAAGCGGAACCAACATCCAAACTTCTAAACATCCAAACAAACATCCAAATATATGTTCACATTTATAATATTAGTGTGATTAAAATTAACGGCTTCAAAAAGTTGTACTTAATGTCGAAATTATTGAAAAATTTTGGACTCATTGTAAAGTATATTCTCGTATTAGTCATTGTAATATTTCGAATATTGTTGGTAAAATGCTTATCGACCAGACATTTGAGTTTTGGTCAGGCAAAATTTTTAATTTAACTCTTTACTGTTTTAATGGCTTTGTAAAATACAAATCAAAAAGACTGAACTACATTTTAAATTCTTCTGACACGCACTTGGTCATTATTAATTATGTACTTCGAAGAGATGGATATAAGAGATACTTAACAGACAATAATTAATCTATTTGCGATTACATCGGCGAGGTTTTAACATGTATTTTTGTGCACGACAATTCTTTTTCGTGTGCTTGGTCATATTTATGCCATGCTTCGTATATGCGAACACTGTGCAGCCTCCGCCCGATGAAGAGAACGATGTAACGGATCCTGGAGCTACCCCGTTCAGAAACAACCCTGGAGACCAAGGAACAGTGCAAACTGAGCCTACGACAGGTAATAAAAAAAAAAAAAACAAACAAACAAACAAACAAACAAAAAAACAAACAAACAAACAAACAAACAAACAAAAATCTTTATTTCTGTAACTTAAAGTTATCTATGAAACAAATTTGCTGGGGCCTCCTTTTAAGCATATACAAATGCCAATCAAAACTAAAATTTTATGTTTTTGAATTACAATACTTATTCGTAGTATTTTTCCTTTACTAAAATAGTAGCATGGGGGGGCATTTGCTAAAGTAAAGAAACTTGAGAAATAGTAGGAATTATTGATTACTAGCGCTCCGCCCGCGGCTACTCTCCCGTTTTGTAAGATATTCCCGTAAGAAAAGACTTTATCTGTATCCTATTTATTTAACCATTCTTCTTCTTCTTCTTCCTCTTCTTATTTGCGCAATTTATGCCGACGATGAAATTGCGTGTTCTTTCTTCGGGTTTATCGATGATGAAGTTGCGTGTTCTTGCTTCGAGATCACCAGTTTACCGGCAGGTTGGAGTGTAGCGTGTGTAGCTGGTTGGTCAGGGAGAGGGTAGAATAGAAATGATACAACTTGTTGTTGCGAGTGAGGTCCGTACAGATCACCTTTACTAACAAAATGTTCGTCTATTTATACAATTTGAACCTTTAGAAAAAAGTAAAAGAGGTGTCCTAGCCAAACTGGAGAATGTCTCACAAAGGGATTTTTGTTTGACGGCGTCCCCACCGGGAATTGAACCCGGAACCCCCCGTAATAGGCGTCGAAATCTCAACCACTCGGCCACGGAGACTGTTATTAGGCCGATTAGGCCTTAGTCGACCACGCTGGCCCAGAGCGGGTTGGTCGACTTGTCAGTGCATCATCAGCTTTGAAACCAGCTTTCATCATCTTATCGGCCTTTAACCTGGCCTTACGAAGATATTCAGAGTAAGTATTAAGGGGCAGCCCCACGTAGCCCAGTTGTGGTAGAGGCGACTCGCTTACGATTGGGACAAATGCACAGTTTCTTGATGTGATTATATTTTAATCTTTTCACGAAAAAACCTATTTGACAAATCCACGTCTGCTTTTCATTTTTTTGACTCCCCACTGTTATATGCTTTTTCGCCAAAATCAGGCAACTCTCGAGTGCCAGTAACAACTAAAAAGAATCAAGTCAAAACAAGTGAATATCGCGCAGCTTGCACACAGAGCATACAAACTCCACAGTATACAAACTCCACAGTATACAAACTCCACAGTATACAAACTCCACAGTATACAAACTCCACAGTATATAGACTCCACAGTATATAGTATATACAGGATACAGGATCCGTTTTTATCAGACCAATGGTTATTCACCATCATCATCAACATGTCATATAATAGGTTACTATAATAGGTTACGAGAAGGTTAATTTCGCAGCTATCCATAACGACGCGGTGGCTCTGTTGGGGAACCGGGAGGCAATGATACCGAAGGTCAGACGATCGAATCTATATGAATGTACTTATTTGTTTCTTTGTTCATATTTGTTTTTTTTGTTTGTTTTTAACTTTTTAATTCTTTCATTTAGTTATTTAAATACAAAAACGACAGAAATGAAAATTTCTTATTTAGTACCTTATTTTTTCGTGGTCTAAATTTTTTCCAACAGATAGAGCAATTTTTATAGGTATGTTTTTTAGGGTTCCGTAGTAAAAAAGGAACCCTTATAGTTTCGGTCTGTCCGTCTGTCTGTCTGTCTGTCCGCGGCTTAGCTCAGAGACTCTTAGTGCCAGAAGGCTGTAATTTGGCATGGATATGCATGTGAATTAAGCCAACAAAGCTGAAGAATAAAATCTTAAAAAAATATTTTTTAAGGTTCCTCTGGTACACGTCAAGAGGGGGTTATTTATTTTTTTCACGATTACCTTATAGTGTGAGGTATTTGGATAGGTCTTTTAAAAACAATGGGGGTTTGCTAAGACCATTTTTAGATGCTAGTGTAAGTTTTAGACATATTCCGTTTTAAAGTGCTTATTTTTCTTAGAGTCAAGTTTCCCCCCCCCCCCCCTCTACCAGCGAAACCGTTGTATATGGAAACGTGAAAAAAATCATGGTAGTAGTGTATATGATGAATTTAAAAGGAAAACTATCAACATCAAGTAGGCTTTACAGGTTATCGAATAATATATCAACTTATGAAAAATGTACTTGTACTAGTAAGAAATTTGGTACAAATATCATAAAAAAATACTTTGATAAAGTTTAAACTGTCTATGTAGTAAATTTAAGTACGAGAAAAGTAAAAAAATGTGAAATAAGTAGGCTTGACAGGTTAACGAATAAAATACCAACTTTAAAATGTACTTGTGTTAAGTAAGAAATTCAGTACAAGTACCTATCATAGAAAATTACTTAATAGAGTCCGTCTATGTAGGTAGTAAATTTAAGTAGGTATTAGAACAGTAAAAAGATTGCGAAAAACAAAAATCATAACATCATTTACTAAAATAATTTCATTACCTATTTACCTTATTTACCAGTCAGTTTTAAATGTGTAACAATCGCGAGTTGCCAATGGAACATTCGAAACATTCGAATAAAACTAAATAAATTGTAAATTATTAGCACTTTGAATATTCAATTTTGTTTATTATTTTTGTTAGAATTAAGTATACTAACATTATGAAAGACTTGAAATTACAATACTATTTCTTTTTCAATTCCAGTTAGATATTCCATAAACTATTACAATTTTATTTAGCAATTTAGTCTAACCTACTTTTATTTCCAAAAACTTAGTTTTCAGCGGAGCAATTTTCATTCGTAGTACTTACATAATATTGTAGATAAAATTAAATATAGGTACTACCTATATAATAGGTTATAGGTACGTTTCTTTTTAAGTTTCTCTTTAGCTATTCTTTTGTTAGGCAACTACGGAACCCTACACTTTGCGTGGTCCGACACGTGCTTGGCCAGTTATTTATTTATTACTTACCGTCGTCGTCGTTGTAATTTCGATAAAATTTGGTATATAAGGGGTCTCGGGGGCGATAAATCGATCTAGCTAGGTTTCATTCTTAGTGAAAATTGTTTTCCCCGTGTTTTCAGGCATTAAAAAATAGCAACGCCATGTCGTTATAAGAGATAAGAAATTTCACCGTCTCCGATATCGTAACATTAGCTCAGTCGAGAGACCGCGTGACTAAGGGTCAGGCCACGCTTATCAAGACGGCCTTTCGCATTTTGCCTATACAAAACGCGCACAAAGTATGGAAATCCTTTCGCATCGACGCCGCGTACGCGCCCCGACGGCGAAACGCGGTCACAGGTATCGACGGCGATTCACGGCGATCGACGGCGGACGGCGGCGAACGACGGCGATCGACGGCGGACGACGGCGATAAGTTGTGCCACAGTATACAAAATATTTTGTATCCATTAAAATCTTGCCAATCATTTGTTCTTTTCTAGTTGTGATTTTACTAACGTTGAAATACAAGCCTGAACTAAGGAGAGACTACATTATTTTGGAGATCCATCCACCAAGTGCGATCCTGCTGGCAACGGTTCTCCGTCAAATATAAATAGATTACTTTGTCATTATTTACTGAAATAATCTTATATATATTATTTAAATGAGTGATTGTGTGCTTGTTTTTGGGAAGGGGCCATTACTTTGTGTCAAACTTCTCACGTTTTCGTATTGTATTTTGTATCCATTAAAATCTTGCCAATCATTTGTTATTTTTGAGTTGTAATTTTACTAACGTTGAAATACAAGTCTGAACTAAGGAGAGACTATATTATTTCGGGGATCCATCCACCATGTGCGATCCTGCTGGCAACGGTTTTCCGTCAAATATAAAGAGATTACTTTGTCATTATTTACTAAAATAATCTTAGATATAACAGTTTATATTCAAGATGATTTAAGTACTTTTATAGGATATAAAGTATTATAACATTATGCCTTAATATAAGTCGTAGACATTGGCTGACTATTGCTTGCATAATCTCATCCATCATTATTTTATGTCAAGTATTTAGAATACTGAAAATAAATGTATTTACTTATTTGTTACCCATCATAATTATGATGCACATCAAAGAATTTATCACCCATCAGTTTATGTTCACCAATTCGATAATTTTTACATCAAATAAATTACTTTACTGCAAATAATCAAATTGTTTAACAAAACTAGTACTAGAAATAATTCGAAAATAAACAGGAAACAATACTATATTATTGTTCTATACGGCACCTTGCGGCTGCGTACGCATGCGAACGCGTCCGTAAGCGGCGGATCGGCATAAGCTCCTTTTCAATCGGCAAAATGCGAAAGGCCGTCGATAAGTGTGGCCCGACCCTAAGAAGACTAAGGTCTCGAGGTCGAATCCTGAAGTTTTATTTTTTATTATATTCACCGTAGTCGTTGTTACTTTTTATTTGTTCCTTTTATATTTTCATTTAGTTTTTAGATAAGAAATATGACAAATAAAAATATTCTTCTATATTTCTATGTTCTTTCTTAGAGCGATGACGAAATGTTCTTTTAAAAAAGTATTTTGTAGATATTTAGATACACAGAAATAGGAAATTCTATTTTAACCACGCAACCTCAATAAATGCAATTTTATATTACTACTAGCGCCGCCATTACTGTATCTGTGAAGTGGCCAAAATTTGAACTACTGCTAATAAGTTTTCTATATATATTTCTATGTTTCCTCGTTTTACTCGGGCCATCTGATGGAAAACTTTCAGACCACCAAGAAATTTATCAGAATTTTTCTTTCATTTTTGAATTTAAATAACTAATGAAAGAAAATAACAAATAAAAAAAGAAACAAACGAAAATTAAAAAAATATATACAAGGAGGGATCAAAAAGTAGTGAGAACGACATACTCCTTGGTAAGAAAAAAAAAATACTGGCAGGCATAGCTCAGATACATATTTGTAATATTAATAAAGAAAAAAATATTCGATTCTCTTTTGTTTTTTTCTGAATGTAGTCATTTGTTTGCTTCGTGTCGGAACGTGTTCTCGAAAATGGAGAAAAACGAAGTGCGAGCCGTTATTAAATACCTCTGTTTAAAAAAGTTAACGACTCAAGAGATTCATTGTGATTTGGAGGCAACATTAGGAGAGTCTGCTCCGCCGTATTCTACTGTCGCAAGGTGGGCTTCTCAATTTCGAGTAGGGAGAACGAGCACGGAAGACGAATTGTATTGAGCGATCGAAGAGTTACCATCCGATACTTAATTCAAGAAACGGGCATTTCATATGGAAGTATTCAATCCATATTGAAACAATCTTTGAATAAGTATGAGAAAAGTTTCCGCAAGATGGGTGCCGAGAATGTTAACCACATGTGATGTTAACCGACAGTCAGAAACAAAATCGACTTGACATTTCGAAGATATTGTTGGACAAGTTTCAAGAAGATTCTGAGAACTTTTTGTCTCGTTTCATAACAATGGACGAAACATGGGTCCATCATTTTGATCCTGAGACAAAACAGCAATCTTCGCAATGGAAACGGCCATCATCACCGACCCCGAAGAAGTTTTGTGCCGTGGCATCGGCTGGCGAGGTTATGGCCTCAATATTTTGGGACTCAGAAGGGATATTGTTGATTGATTACCTGGAGCGTGGAACCACTATTACAGGCCAATATTATGCAGCTTTAATTCCCAAGTTGAGGAATGCCATCAAAGAGAAAAGGAGAGGGAAACTTCGAAGGGGCGTGCTGTTTCATCACGACAACGCACCCGCGCACAGGTCGGCAGTTGCGATGGCTGCCATTCAGCAAGCTGGCTTCGAATTGGTTGACCACCCCCCTTATTCACCAGATCTGGCGCCTAGCGATTTTTATTTGTTCCCCAAATTGAAAGAATACTTAAGGGGAAACAGGTACGAAGACGATAACGAGGTGATGGATGCCGTGGAGAGCTTTTTGCAAGACCAAGACAAAACTTTTTTTTAAAGGGTTGAAGCCTTGGAAAAGCGCTGGACTCGGTGTGTAGAGAGACTCGGAGACTATGTAGAAAAATAAGTTATCAATAGTCATTATATCACGGATTCTATTTCATTCTCACTACTTTTTGATCCCTCCTCGTATGTCGAGATTCGAACTGCAACCTCGCGGTGTCCCGACTGAGCCAAAATTACCTTTCTATTTTTTAAGCCTGAAAATACGGGAAAATATTTTTTTCTAAAAATTAAACCTAGCTAGATCGATTTATTGCTCCCGAAACTAAATAGCGAAATCGTTCAGCCGTTTCTGAGATCCTTATTGCTCGTATAAAGTATAAGATATAAGATGATTGTGGTGATGATGTGCAAACCGCACCAAGTCAATAAAAAAGGACCATAAAAACGAAAAGGATAGCTGGATCTATTGCTCATTGAGTAGCTCATAAGTCAATGCTACTCGTATAAAGTGCTACTATGTCTAGCCGCGTGTACTTCTGAACGTATGAAGTAAGTAGAGTTTATATAAATGCGTAGGTGTCTTACAAAAACCATAAACGAGCTAAGCTCGGTCACCCAGGTACTTAAAGTTTATATCATGTACATTACATTACTTTTAATTTCACTTCAATACATGCAATATTACCAAAGTTATGACCGCGAGAAGTTCCGAGCGTGTGACGTCATATGCAGGCGGTTGCGGGCGGTGTAATAGGTACGTTGCGTGCATATGACGTCAATATGACGTCACAGCTACCACTCGCCTCGTGCGGAAATGTGCACTTTGATTGTTAATAACTCAGTCATTTTTAAAGATATAAAAAACTGCACTAGGTCCATAAACATCACAAATTGTATTCGCGGCTTGCGTTGCATTTTTACCTTTTTTGTAGTAAAATTTTAAAATGTATCGAAATTATTCATTAGATTCACTCAACAGTAAGAAAAACAAATGAAAATCACACATTTTCCTAATTTGAATTTGGAATTATCTTTTTTAAATTTAAACTTTTTAATAATACCAAAACCAGCCAGATACAGATGGTATAGCCAAAGATATTTTATTATAAGTTCATACATACTATTTGCAAAAACAGTTTTTCCCCAACCTACGATCCCACCGAGGGGCTCGAGCCTGCCCTGAATTAGAGCGGTCAGGCCTTAGTAGACCACGCTAGCCCAGTGCGGGTTGGTCGCCTTCATACACAACCTTTGAAATTCTTCGCAGGAGTGTGTGATCGATCACGATGGTTTCCTTCACCGTAAGTCGAATAAACGTACAAATGAATTCAAAATTAAAAACAATGGTACGTGTTGGGGACTGGGGATCGAACCTGCGTCTCCCAAACGGAAGACAGCGGCCCTAGCCACTACACCACCGAAGATCCAATGGTCAATAGTATCACGATAATTTCAATTACAGAGGAGGAAGAAGAGGCTTTCACGTTTCCCCCGCTGGTGACCCTGCCAGATTCGGCGTTCGTAGAGGCGGCCAACGTAGACCATGGGAGGTATACGCCCCAGGACCTAGCTTTCGAATACTTCAACCGTCAGAACTATATCAAGAGACATTCGTGGTACTCATGGGTCGACAGATGCTATAGGCAATACATGAGGTGCATCTTATCCCAGTAAGTACCTATACGGACATAGAATTGTTTAGTCTCGTACAAAACGGCCTCTCATCTCTTCCTTATTTCATTTCATTTCATTTCCCACTAATCGGCGCTCCTTCCCCCCGCCCCGCATTGTGACAGGTTCGAGGGTGAGTTAGGAGTATTAATCAAGGCGAGACATTCAGAAACAATGCTAAGGCACAGTTTCCACCAAAGTGGAGAGCAGAGATGTGTTTGAATAACCAATCAGATTTTGTTATTTCCACATCTCTTCTCCGCTTAGCTTCAGTGGAAATGGATCAAGCGGAGCGGAGAGGAGATGTCTAATTTTTCTATAGCAAGCGAGGCGCGGCCGAGCGAAGATGTGTGTAGCCGGGCGGCGAGCGGTGCGCGGCGGCGCGACGGCGCCCGCGCTCCCACTCCCGCTGCCTTCTGCCCGCGCTTCGCCGCTACGCACAGCTCACATCTCCTCTCCGCTTTGGTGGAAATGGCCCCTCTACCATAAATGTCCTGTAATAAATATGTTTTATGTTCAAAATTTAAAATTTTATGATTTGGTTTGGACTGAAACAGGCCGTTGATACATTGATGTTTTGGTTTTTCTTTTTATGTTTTATGTTTCGGGTTTGTTTGTAATACCTAACGGTGCTTTTTTAGACAATGTATTCAAATGAAGAGCAGTGCCTCCAAACACAGGCTCTCTCAGCCTAAATGGAGACACTAGCCCCTACTATGTTTTGTTACTGTTTGAAAGTAAAAAAAAAAAAAAAAATATTTAAAAAAAAATATCTGGGCCCCGTTTCATGATGCAACAAGTTACTAATAACAAGTTACAATTTGATATACATTGCGTAGCCAATTCGCCTAAACTGTAAGCCCTTATCGTTTTCTCTAATCGTCTACGTAATGTACGTCGAATTGTCCTTGTAATTTGTAACTTGTAGCTTCGTGAAACGGCCCCCAGGTGGGAAAGCAGCCTCGACTTGGACGAGGCATTGTCATTTCAATTCTAAGAATAATCTTAGATTATAGTTTTCGTCTACTAAACTAAGCCAAGATTATTCTTAGAAATGTCAAAACTGCGTAGGTACTTAAGCGATTTATGTACGAAAATTGGAATACTTAACTATATAAGCGGGCTTGCGCGGGAGTGTGCTAAGTTAACATTCGACTAAGCGTAACTTACATTTTGTATCTAAATGGGGCTAATTCTTAATGTCACGCTCTAATCCTTAATTAAAGTTCGTCCGTCCTTTTCACGTCTTAAAGATTGAAAAAGGACAGGTGATGGCCATCCTAATATTAGAGCTGTCAAACATCGAATTCGAACCTTATAGCCGTGTCGATTGCATAATTTTAGAGAGTAATACATGCGACTTAAAACTCTCTTAATCTGACAGCTATGCGCCTTATTTTATGTTATCATTCGTTTAAATTAATATCATTCATTCGTCTGAATTCATCACCTCTCTTTCATTGGTCATAAAAATGAAAAAGGATAGCTGGATTTTTAAATTAGGATTAGAGCATGACTTCCCGAATCGAGGCCAATGTCGCCCTTAGATTCAATAAAATACTGAAACATGTATAAATATTACTAGTCTAAACCCATATTTTCAAGTTCCTAAATTCAAGAATCATTCATACAAACTTGAATCCCCCTTGATTGAAGGGTGAATTTTCACAATATCTCCTTTTATTATTAGCTCACGTCATGTCATAAGCAAAACCTATTTTCCTTTGGTATTTCTAGAAGATAGATAAAGATAAAAATGTCTTTTAAGAATAGGAATAAGAATACATTTATTAACATTTATGTAAGTATGTAAGTAAAGTACGCAATCTTATTGTTTTTTCATTATAATAATTTAATTTAGTTTTATTCAATCCCTAGTTATAATTTTAGTTAGGTAGGTACTTACATTATGCACCTTCTCTTCACATTCGTTCGAACACTTGTCACCACGAAATGCTTATAAATTGCCCACTGTGTTAATTATCATGATGACACTATTTTTAAGACTGACACTACTAACTGATGCATCAGTGCAATGGAGAACACCGATAGGCTCTCATTTCACATTAAAACGTGCCTTATATTAAAGTTTATATCATGTACTTATTATTTCACTACTACAATACATGCAATATTACCAAAGTTATGACCGCGAGAAGTTCCGAGCGTGTGACGTCATATGCAGGCGGTTGCGGGCGGCGTTGCGTGCATATGACGTCAATATGACGTCACAGCTACCACTCGCCTCGTGCGGAAGTGTGCACTTTGATCGTTAATAACTCAGTCATTTTGAAAGATATAAAAAAAATAAAAACAGAGTATTTTTTGTAATTTTTTGTAGAACATTTTGTCATTTTCAGTTTAAATCGTTGGTCAGACCCATTCTATTAATCTTATTGTACCATAGAATCGCAGGTAAATAGCCTTCTTCATAATTTATTCATTACACTGTATGGGCCACGGAGACAAATATTGTCGGTATGGACGGACATCCTCTGCTTATGGGCGACAGCTGAAACTCAGCGTTGTGTTGTGTGTGGTATGCAATTATTATTATTTGTCACTATAACACAACTTATGGCTGGTTTACACATATTAAGTTGTCAAGTAGCAACTAATTTTAACTAAATTTTGAGCGACTAAATTTTAAGTAAGTGTTTACACGTCATTTTAGTAATTAAGCTCTTTAGTTAGCCCAAGATGGACGATCAACAGCGAATTCAAATCTGTAATAAATATAATAAATAAAATAATAAAGTATAATAAAATATTTATTTTTATATTATTAATATTATATTATTATTTACTTTTTATATTAAATTATTATTATTTTTAATTATTAATATTTAATATTAATAATATATTAATCATTAATGTTTTTATACCTATATAATAATATATATTAAAATATACCCAAAAAATAAACATAAAACTCTCGCACTTAACTTCGCACTTCGCATTTAACTTAAAATTAACTCAAGTGACAGGCCACGCCCACCAACTTACCCGAAAAATAGAAAAAGTTCTAATCTACTTGTTTACTTGCACACAAAATTTTAAACTACAACTTAAAATTGCAACTTACTACTAAATTCGCTGTTTACACGCATTAAGTTACTTAAAATTAAGTTAAAATTTAACTAAACAACTTAATACGTGTAAACCAGCCATTAATGCTGAACTTATTGCCTTTTAGCAGCACACATAGTAAAATAAATAAAGAGGTACTGCTTTTTAGTGTGCAAAGTAATGTTCTCGACCATGTGTAGACTCTTTAACCGTCAGGTTTGTAACTGCAACCGATGATTGTCTAGGCACAATATAATTGATTTCTTTTGTGTATACCCTCGAATTTATATGTCACATTGTTTTGTTTATTGTGTGGGCTGTAAATAAAGATTATTCTATTCTTATTCGAAGGAAGATTTAACAAAATTTTACCATTCTGACGTCAGCATAAAAATTGTTGTACAACTCTACATTTTAGCGCCGGTACAAAACCTTATGCCAGTTGTCTTATCCGTGTAATTACTCATGTTTCCGCAGGCGTTTGTTAATATTATTTAAGATTTACATTACCAATACCTCGAGAAAATAGAAGTGGTCAGCCAGCCTGACGTCAGAATGGCTGGCCACTTTGTTTCTTTAATATATTCAGAAGTAGTACAAAGGTAGCAAATATTTGAGCAAATGGGTAGTAAATAATGCGCATAATGGGGGATTTTCCGACAGGCATGGCACTTAAAAATAAAAATAGTTCATAAAACTTCGATAGATGGCGTTGACGATTCGTGGATCCGAAGAAATCCAAGATATAAAAAAAAAAGAATCCACGAAGTACACCTGGCGTCATCTAACGTCTTAATTAGAAGTATTATTTTTATTTTTTAAAGAAAGAGCTGTCAGAGAATCCCCGATTGGATAACCAGTGCTACAAGGATCAATTGGCTCGTGGATGACATTGACAGGAGGGCGTTGGTGGTAGACGAGAATGTATGACGAATGTCGTTAGTTCCGATTTTCGCCACGAGCCAAATAATAGGTACATTGTTATACGAGGGGTGAAAGTAACTTATTTAGGGCTGAGACGGGGTTTGGGGCCTGAGCGTAGCGAGGGCCCTAATAGTTCGAGGCACTAAATAAGTCTTTAACTCGTGGTGAACACTGTGCTTTTCATTACGAATACAAGGAAAGTAAAAATAAAAACACGAATTAGCCAAAGAAAAAATTAGTGATTTCCATATCTGAATCAGATGAACTCATTGTAAATAAAACCCTACAACTCGAGAAACAAATGATAATCGGATTGTTGCTTTCCCACCTATTTTTATTTTTTGCTGTATGGCCAGCTTTTGGGCCATTATTTTTCATTTTTCCATCATTGAAAAATGTTAAATATTTTGCCCAAATCTTTTTCATTTTAAAGAAATAGTTGAAAGTCAGTTAAAATAAAGTAAAATTTAAAAAATATTTAATAATTCTATTTTTTAATTAATACTTAACTTTATGTTATTTCTATTTTACTTTGCGCTGTAATTGAGTGGCTGTATAGAAAGATGGAGAACCAGTTTTTTTTTCATAATTTGATAGCTGTCAGTTGAAAGCGAATTCTACCTCGGGCTGAAACCTTCAATCCGCTCCTCAGGCAACTTCCGACCTACTTTCCGAGTATGAGTAATGAAAAGATCCTTGTAGCACTGTAGCTCATTTTGTCCAGCGGTTCTGACGAACACAGAAAACAGCTCTATGGATACGAGGCACAAGCACAGGAATAAGGCCCGGTTTCCACCAAAGCGGAGAGGAGAGGAGATGTGTTTGAATAACCAATCAGATTTCGTTATTGAAGCTAAGCGGAGAGGAGATGTGGAAATAACGAAATCTGATTGGTTATTCGAACACATCTCCTCTCCTCTCCGCTTTGGTGGAAACCGGGCCTAGTTGGGAATTTGTGCTTATTTACAATAGAAGTAAGTATAATTTTTACAAAAGTGCAAAATATTGCTAGAGATGGCGCCACGTGTAAATAAAATTAGAAATCAATAAAAATAAACTTTACAATCAAATTGCGTAGCCTTAGTGCGCAAGTCGGACTCGCAGTTGGCCGGTTTTTATTTAATGAATGAACATACTTTATTTTACACCACATACATACAATCCTAGATTCAATACAAACTCTCTGTATACAATAGTTAAAAAAAACATATATTATAAAGTGTGCAGTTAGTTAGACGGCATTATTCCTACCTAGCAATATCTTCAAGGCAACCTTTAATGTTCCAGGGAGTACCCATACCCGGTGTGTGCGGTCTCTTACTATTATCCACGGTTCCTGTTTGATTTGTGGCGTGACTTTTGGACTTACAATCGCGTCGACTACCAGGCGAGCTTCCCAAGTTACTGCGACGTGTATTTACAAAACTGCCGAGCAGCCAAATGTGAGTTTCTTTTTTTTTTGGACGGACTTATCGCTATTCCTACCAGAGTGGTAATATATAGTGGGCTCGGACTTGCGGGGGAGCAGCCCCTTAAAAATCTGTGATAACGTATCTGGGGACGCCCTCGGGCACGGACCTCGGCCCAGAACGTTGCCAGGGCGAAAAACGCGTTGGAGACGATTGAATGACCCAGACGGGGCCTTACTGATTAGTTCAGCGTCCCCGCCGGCGGTTGCAGTTTCTACCTGAAGGGAAAATGTGAGTAAACATGAATCATTCCATCTTGCCTGCCCCACTAAGCGCCCCACTGGTGGGGCAAAATGGAATGTCTAAAAAAATTCCGTCCACTTCCCACTAACTCGGCCAATTGTACTCGTGTAAGATCGTGGTTAATGTTCGTCACATCAATTCTGAACAACATTTTATTTTTAACATTAAAGTGTAGGTAACTGATGTATATTTTATCCTGGGCTGGAGGGCGTAGGGCTAGATGGCCTCTCACAAGGTGGACAGACAGATGACTTGGTAAAAGTTGCTAAGTGCCGCCGGTGGATGCAAGTAGCGCAGGACCATTCACGGTGGAAACCTTCGGAGGATACCTATGGTCAGGAGTGGACGTCTTCCGTCCGTCTGAGATGATGATGATATATTTATCTCGATTTTGATAAAAATTGGTTTGAGGTAGTGATTTGAAAATAAAAAATACAGCAATGTTAATATAATAACTATAATAAAAACGGCAAAATGTCGCTTGCGACTGAAAACCACGAAGCGATATTGCCGAAACTGATCTAGAACAGCTGCTGAAACCCGAAAGGAGGGGGTTCAAAAGCATCAAAAGCCGCTAGTACACAGTGGCCCATCATGGACCACTATAGACCATCGTCGTTGTGTACAGGGGGCAATGTCATATTATGGTGGGCAATGGATCGTGGCGTGCAATGCTCTTAAGTTTATTAATTACAAGGTACATCATAATGGGAAGACACTGGAGCTTGTAACACAGTTTTCAACTAGCACACCAGGGTTTAATATTCTGTGACATTGTAAAGTTACAAATAAAAGTTTTCTTATCTTATTTCTTAAAGCAGTCGGGTAAAAATAGGTAGAAATGCGACAATTTTTACTGCTACGGTTAAAAATGTTTTCATTACTCATACTCTGAAAGTAGTTCGGAAGTTGCCTGAGGAGCGGATTGAAGGTTATACTTTTCAGCCCGGAGGGAGAATCACTTTCAACTGGCAGCTGTCATTCATTCATTCATTTTCATTCATTCTGGCAAAATATTTAAAAAAAACTGGTTCAAATTTCACATTTCTATTGAACTATGTTATGTTCCATCCTTCTATACAGCGCAATGTTAAATTGAAATAACATAAAGTTAAGTATTAATTAAAGAATATATTATATTTTTTAAATTAACTTATTATAATTTTCATTCAACTATTTCTTTAAAATAAAATAGATTTGGGCAAAATATTTAACATTTTTCAATTATGGAAATTAAAAATAATGGCTCAAAAGCTGGCCGGCACGGCTACAGCAAAAAATAAAAATAGGCGGGAAAACAACAATCCGATTATCATTTGTTTCTCGAGTTGTAGGGTTTTGTTTACAATGAGTTCATCTGATTCAGATATGGAAGTCACTCATTTTTTCTTTAGCTAATTCGTGTTTTTATTTTTACTTTCCTTGTATTCGTAATGAAAAGCACAGTGTTTACCACGGGTTAAAGAATTATTTAGTGCCTCGAACTATTAGGGCCCTCGCTACGCTCGCTCAGGCCCCAAACCCCGTCTCGGCGCTAAATAAGTTACTTTCACCCCTCGTATAACAATGTACTATTACGTACTACTTGTACCATAACATAACATTCACATTAAAACAATTAATTTCGAAATGAAAAAAAAACTACAAATAAATTTAAAAAAGATTTGTTATTTATAAAATAATAAATTAATGAAATAATGAACTAAATATTTCTTAAGTAATATTCATGTTTGTAAATACGTAAACAAGATAATTAAGGCAAAAAAAAATTGTTCTAACATAGTTACATCCCTTTTTAAAATGTACGCATACAAATACTTTACCGTTCTGAGAATCGATAGTTTATATTTTAGGTGTCAATCTCAGGTTGATTGACACTAGAGATGGGAATATTTGATTAATATAATTAATATTAATATTAATTTATTGAGAAACTTATTTTACAATTTTACAATGGCGATGCTGTCGGTTTTTTGGACACACATCAATGGAATGATCGACGATCGTGGCGTAGCATGGCCAATGGTGTTCATACAGTGGCTCAACCGCTGACGGAGTTCATCATTATCATCATCATCACCAGTTCATATATTATACGGAATGTTATTTGCGGACAATTCAATTTTTGATCGAAAATGTCGTTATCTTGAAACAATAAAGAGTCATACAAGTTTATTGAGCTATATCAAACTGAGTTAGCAATTTGGGACTCAGAAAATTAATGCAATATCGTATGATGGTGAGCACTTGTATTTATTTGCCTTGTGTCTCGTTCTTGTTTATCGTATTTATTTTTATCTAATGTATATCAGCTGTATGGTACGCATAGCACAAGCTCTGCTTAGTTTGGGATCAGATGGCCGTGTGAAAAGATGTCCGCCGCCGGAGTACGCGGCGCCCGCGCCGGGGACGTTTCCACCCTCACGTGGTTGAATTTCCCGTAGTCCGCACTAGACGCTTTGCGTCATCTTTTCTGGTGCGTACAGCACGAGAGTGGAATGCTCTTCCGGCGTCTGTGTTTCCGGAGTCTTATAATCTTGGTGTGTATCATCTTCGACCTCGTCATCACTTTCCATCAGGTGAGACTGTGGTCAAACGCGAACCTATTTTACATTAAAAAAAAAATGTCCCAACATATATTTTTTTTTATTTTACGCCGTCCATCGCAAGTGTGTCGCCAGGCAGCACTGAGCGATTGGCCATTGTGTGAGCTGAGCACCTGTTCCTCGACAGGCGATGATGGCGTACGAGTGGCCGTGCATGGCCCACAGTGTACCAACCAGCGTCTAAACAGCAAAAGCTTGCGTTTAAAAAGAAATTTAATAGCCTTGGTGAGTGGCTGAGTGGTCGAGCGAGCGTGGTTCGACTTTTATTGCAGACGTACGGGGTTTGCATCCCGGTCGGGATACGGTACTGGTGGCGATTCACACAGCCACGCTCTAATCCTTAATTTAAGTTCGTCAGTCCGTTTTAACCCCCGACGACGCAAAAAAGAGGGGTGTTATAAGTTTGACCGCTATGTGTGTCTGTGTTAAAGCTCTTACAAAATTTTAGTTCATAAATTTAACAACAGATGGCGTTAGTAGGTTTTTAAAACTCGCTATCGATGTGTCGCAGCGTTTAGTTATAAGCTTAAAATTTGTCTTTGAAAATATACTTGCTTACTTACTACCACTACTCCTTGAGTTTTATTTTAATGCAATCTGGAGTTCCTGTGGGAGTTTTTTTGGGACTTTTTGTACATGGTCCTTCGAGCCGGATTAAGGCGAGAAGTCGACTGTACTGTACACTAGTTCACCCCTGCGCGCTGAGCCAGGGCGGCGGATTGCTGCCTAGCGCCTACCTCCGAGGGTCCCTTCAGCAGACTGCTCCTCGTGTGGAAGACGTCAAACAGAGGGAGGGGAGCACCCCCTCAGTGGCCCTACGGAGTGACTTTTAGAAACGTCAAGTGGAAGCTGTCAAGCGGCGGGAAGGGAGCACCCCTTCGTAGTCCAGTGAAGTGACAGTGACAGGCGACGTTTAGCAGCGGGAGGGAAGCACCCCCTCAGTGGCCCTACCAACTGACGTTTGGAAACGTCAAGAAGAGGTGACAGAAGACGTCAAGCAGCAGAGGGGAGCACCCCCTCAGTGGCCCTACGGAGTGACGTTTGGAAACGTCAAGCAGAAGTGACAGGCAACGTCAAACAGCAGGAGGGGAGCACCCCCTCTGTGGCCTGGCGGAGCAACAACCAGCAGACCAAAGCACGGGTGGAGTTCTGAGCGGGGGGAGTGCCTCTTCGGGCACCTACTACGTGAGGGTCAGCTTCGGTGCATCGTGTTACGCCATCCGATCGTCGTCATCGTCATCGTCAGTGCTTCGTGCCGTAGAGCTACGCTTGTAAATGTGTGAGTGTGTGGAAATAGAAGTAAAAACGTGAGTACATTTTCGACCTTATTGTTAGCGAACATTTAACTTTGAATAATTTCGAGTAACTTTCAAGATAGTGCATGAAGAGTAAATTTGTGGACATAGAAAAATTAAGGTGTGCATGGACTTAGAATAATTCTGCAAAAAGTGAACCGACGGGGAACCTATGCCCGATTTTCGACCGAATTGCAAAGTTCTCAAACACTTAGAAAAATTTCGTGCGAATTTGGCAGGACTTAGAAAATTTTGAAGAAATTTGGACTTGTGTTTTTTATGTTTAAGGGGATATCTTTGCGTCTTGTTTGTTTTAATTTAGCTGTGATATTGTTTAGAGTTTGTTTACGAGTAGGTATATTGTTTTTAGGTCCTACATTTGTTTAAGTTTACTATATTTGCCTATATTAATTCAAGATGTCTGATAACTATATTAAAACGCAAGAAGACCTTGCTTGTAAAATTGCCAAAGGTATAGTTAATTTTAAAAAATCTCCTAAAGAGCGTGTTACTTATTCTTACATAGAAAGTAGGTTGGAAAATTTAGAAGCACAATGGAATCTTTTCCAAAATACGCATCGTAAAATTATTTTTGAGTTAGAAAGGGATGAATTTGCAAACACGGATTATGCTATTAATGATGTGTATGATGTAACTGAAGAAGAGTATTTATGTTATAAAGGATTGTTAAAAGAAAGCTTGTCTAAATTAAAACCTAAAAAAGATGAAAACAAGAAAGGTAATGATGAAAATAGAAAGGTGTTTGTTAAATTACCTGACATTGTTTTGCCAACATTTACAGGCAAGTATTCGGAATGGGCAAATTATAAGGACTTATTCAAATCTTTAATAGAACGTAACGAATCACTAGACGATGTCCAAAAATTACATTATTTAAAGGGTTCTCTGTCCGGTGAAGCTGAAGCACTGGTAAGGAATATTGCAATTACCGCAGATAATTACAAAATCTGTTGGGACCGATTATTATCTCGTTATGAGAATAAAAGGTCAATGGCAAATTCAATCATGAGACGGATGATGACTCAAAAGAGTTTGTCTCACGAATCGGCAATTTCCATTAGACACTTGCTTGACACGACCAGTGAATGTCTTCAGGCTTTGCGCAATCTGGGAATTAATACTTCCACTTGGGATATAATGCTCATTTACACCATGAGTCAGAAACTTGATGCAGAATCAAGATCAAAATGGGAGGCTAAAATGAGTGAAACAGGTCAAGATCTACCAAAGTATAAAGAATTTGAAGAATTTTTAGAAACACGGTTTAGAGCACTAGAATATAAAATCACCGAAAGGGAAAAGGATTCCTCCAATCAAACAAAACACTCACATACTGTCACAACTGTGAACTTGTCGTGTATATTTTGTTCAGAGAAGCACAAGCTGAACAACTGTAAAAAGTTTCTCAAAGAAACCGTCGATGCTAGGCGACAATTTGTACAAAATCGGCGATTATGCTATAACTGCTTGAGCTCAGAGCATGCAGTATACGGGTGTACAGTGTCGACGTCTTGCCGTTTATGTAAAAAGCGACATCACACACTGCTCCATCCCAAAACACCACAGGTCAGCAAGTCTGGGCAGTCTCATGAGACTAGCAAAATTGTTGCGGTCGTGAGCAAACCCGAAGAAGTGTCTGAGGAAGTGGAAAGCTCAGAGATAGTAACATCTTGCTTCTCTACTTCTCGAAGCACGGTATTATTGGCTACTGCTTTGGTTAACGTCAGCGCACAGACCAAAGGCAGTTCGGCTAGCGTCTTAAGATCACTGTTAGACCAAGGGTCTCAAGCGTCCTTCTTGACAGAGTCTGCAGCTCAACTACTTGGCCTCAAACGGTTTAAAGAAACTGTAAAGGTCTCAGGTGTTGGTGGTTCTGACTCACTAGAATCCAAATCATCAGTGAATTTACTCATCACTTCGCGTAGTGATCCTTCCTTCTCTGTCTGCGTCAAAGCACATGTTTTAGACAAAATCACATCTTTATTACCTAGTAATAAAGTTCTCGTCAATGTTTCTCAAATGAAGGCATTGCCTACATTGAAATTAGCTGATCCAACTTTCAACAGTCCAGGTTGTATAGACTTGCTGTTGGGAGCTGAGGTGTACAGCAAAATAATGATGAGTGGTTTAATTCAAGGTGCAAACGGGTCTTTCATAGCTCAAAAAACCAGACTTGGATGGGTTTTGTCAGGGGTTGTAAAAGAGCCCATTGCAACTGATCAACTTGACAGTCAACTAAAGTGTCACACTGTTACTGTTGATGAAGTTGATGATAACGCATTGCTTAAAAAGTTCTGGGAGTTGGAATCGGAACCAGTGACGAGTAAAAAGATCTTAACAGTAGAAGAAGATCTTTGCGAAGAGTTGTTTGTTAAAACGACTAAAAGAGACGAGTTTGGACGATACGTCGTCAAACTTCCGTTTAGGGAAGAAGACCCTTCTTCCAAGTATGGTGGATCACAGGATATAGCACGGCATCGCTTCCTGTACATTGAAAAGCGTCTGTTAAACAATCATACACTCAAGGTCGAATACTCAAAGGTGATAAAAGAGTACCTAGCCATGGGGCACATGGAGATCTGTGAGGATAAAAACAACAGTGACGCTGTCTACCTTCCTCATCACGCTGTTGTGCGCGAGGATAGAACTTCAACAAAAGTGAGGGTAGTTTTTGACGCATCCTGCAAAGGCAAAAATGGAGCCTCCTTGAATAGTGACCTGATGATCGGTCCTAGAATACAACCGGAACTTCGACATTTAGTAATGAGATGGCGTCGCTATCCCATATCGTTGGTCGCGGACATAGTAAAAATGTATCGTCAGATAAAGGTGGCTGACGAAGACATCGATTTCCAACGTATTCTATGGCGTGATAATCCAGGTGAAGAACTACAACATTTTAGGCTGTTGCGTGTAACATTTGGAACGTCAGCGGCTCCCCATCTGGCAGTTCGTGCTCTTCAGCAGGTCGCACATGATGAAGGCTCTGAATTTCCACTAGCTGCAGATCGAGTTATCAATGATTTTTACGTAGATGACTTAATGACTGGATGTCATTCTGTTGCGGAGGGTATAAAAGTAGTAGACCAAATGACCCAGCTGTTGAATCGAGGTGGTTTCCCTCTCCAAAAATGGTCAAGTAACAGCAAAGAGTTACTTGAAGCCATCAGTAACACAGCTTCAAAAACAGACCAAGTTATAGATCTGAAGACGGATGAGATCATGAAAATTCTTGGTTTGATTTGGAACCGGGAAACAGACGATTTTCGTTTTAAGGTCAATCTGACTCCTCTGCCAAGTTCCCCAATAACTAAACGAAAGGTCATTTCCGATATCGCGAAGCTGTTTGACCCTATTGGTTGGTTAGCACCGGCAATAATCACCGCCAAAGTATTTATACAAAAACTTTGGCTGTCTGGCATCAACTGGGACGATCCACTTCCTTCCGACCTGCTTCAGGACTGGTTAAGTTTTAGAGGCGACTTGGTGAGTCTTGAGAAATTTGTTATCCCTCGTTGGATCAACTTGGAAAAGGACGATCAATGTCTAGAGCTGCATGGCTTTTCAGACGCATCGAACGTAGCTTTTGCCGCAGTAGTTTATGCTCGAGTGATTGACAAGGACAACAACGTTCATGTCAACCTAATCACCTCGAAAACGAGAGTTGCACCTATTAAGCAGGTATCAATTCCTCGCTTGGAGTTGTGTGGCGCCTCTTTGTTGGCTAAACTACTGAGTGAAGTCGCTACTGTGTTGAATGTTCCTAAGTCGAACATACACGCATGGTCAGATTCGACCATAGTTCTGGCATGGTTAAGCAGCCACCCCAGCAGATGGAAGACGTTTGTTGCCAATAGGGTATCCGACATTCTTACCACTATGAACGGAAATCAGTGGTCTCATGTGAGAAGCGAAGACAATCCTGCAGATTGTGCATCCAGAGGTCTTCAGCCTGTTGAGTGTGCTCAGAATCAGCTCTGGAAGCATGGGCCAAAATGGTTGCATAGTCTCAACATAGACTACTGCAAAGAGCGGGTGACGGATACAAAACTGGAAGAGAAAAAGGTTAAGATAAACTGTCACATAACGGCAGGTGAGGAATGTGATCAAACTGAAGAGCTGCTGTCACGATTCTCATCTTTAAAGAAGCTTGTACGAGTCTTGTCATTTTGTAGACGGGTTCTGCTCTGGAAGCAACCTAAAGGGAAAGAAGAGAAGAAGAAAAGACAGGACTACAGTTTAACAGTTGAAGAGATATCCATAACTTTCCTGACCTGCGTTAGGATATGTCAGCAACGGTATTTTCAGGAAGAAATTGAAAATTTAAAGTCTAACAAGTTTATTAGCAAGAAGAGTAAACTGCTTTCATTGTTTCCATATCTTGATGAGGACAATATTTTGCGAGTGGGTGGGAGACTGCACAATGCTTCAATCGAGGAAGATATGAAACATCCAATTATAATTCCTCATGATTCCCACTTTGCAAAATTATTGGTTGATGATGCTCATCAGCGAACTCTACATGGAGGACCTCAAATGATGCTCAATTATCTACGGTCCAGATTTTGGGTAATAGGAGCCAAAAGTCTAGTGCGTCAACTCGTGCGTAAGTGTGTTACTTGTGTACGCCATTCTAACGAGGTCAATCAGCAAATGATGGGGCGATTACCATCAGCTAGAGTGACTGCACATCGACCTTTCCACAAAAGCGGAGTGGACTATGCAGGTCCAATTAACGTCAGAACCACAAAGGGTCGAGGTCATCGTTCCACAAAAGGATACATATGCGTATTCGTCTGTATGGCTACTAAAGCCATACACCTTGAGGTGGTGAGTGACATGACCTCAGAAGCCTTCATAGCCGCCTTTAGACGCTTTACAGCCAGGAGAGGTCATATTGCAGAAATGTGGAGCGATAACGGCACTACCTTTGTGGGTGCTGCACGACAACTTGCCGAACTATTCGATGCGGAAAAGTCGAGTGTGGCAGTGGAGATTGCAGATTGGCTAGCGTCAAACGGAACAGCTTGGCACTTCATCCCTCCCCATTCTCCAAACTTTGGAGGATTGTGGGAAGCGGCTGTGAAATCAACCAAGTTTCATCTGGCTAGGGTTATTGGCACAAGCACACTTACGTTCGAAGAAATGACGACCACGCTATCTCAAATTGAAGCATGCCTCAACTCGAGTGATCCAAACGATCCGAGTCCTTTGACACCGGGACATTTTCTTGTTGGAGAGCCATTAGTACTCGTTCCAGACTTGAACTATGAAACATCCACAATCAGTAGCCTCAAGCGTTGGCATGTCACTCAGCGGATGGTTCAAGAGTTCTGGCGCAGATGGTCCCAAGAATATCTTACCCAATTGCAGCACAGATATAAATGGACTAATCAGATTGCTGAACCAGAGATAGGAGACGTTGTCTTGATAAAAGAAGACGGTCTGCCTCCAGCTCGATGGTTGCTCGGTATCATCGTGACTAAATATCCTGGTACTGACGGTATCACTCGCGTAGTCGAGTTAAAGTGTAAAGGACAAGCTTTGAAGCGACCTATCTCAAAACTTATAATTTTGCCCAAATCCGATTGATTAGGTTAATCAAGTTGTTCCTAAATTATTATATACATTTTAATCTTGTTTTTATTTTAAATAGTTTTTTTTAATTTTAAGTTATTTTTACATTTTTAGTCTATTTCTACATTTGTTAACTTTTGACAATTATTTTTCATTGTTATTTTGTTTTTCTTGTTTACACTACTTCAAAGTCTATGTGTGATGAACTTTATTATTATTATCTCACTGTTACTTTTTTCTCTATATTTAGATTATTTGGATGGACACGTCACTAACGGTCCATGGCGGGCGGTATGTTAAAGCTCTTACAAAATTTTAGTTCATAAATTTAACAACAGATGGCGTTAGTAGGTTTTTAAAACTCGCTATCGATGTGTCGCAGCGTTTAGTTATAAGCTTAAAATTTGTCTTTGAAAATATACTTGCTTACTTACTACCACTACTCCTTGAGTTTTATTTTAATGCAATCTGGAGTTCCTGTGGGAGTTTTTTTGGGACTTTTTGTACAGTCTGTCTGTGGCACTGTAGCACTTAAACCGATTGGATGCGGTTTTTTTTATTTGAAAGCAGGTTTCTAGCGATGGTTCTTAGACATGTTTCATCAAAATCGGTTCAGCCGTTTCAAGGTCAGCTCTTTTGTTAACTACGGTACGGTTTTTATACGCATAATGTGTATTTAGGTACTTTTAATTTTTAAACATATGTGTGACCTAAAATTTAAAACACCCATGTATGCTTTATAACTTTGCATAATGATCGAATTATCACCTTTTAAATTTCAAAATGGGACAGGAGATGGATGGCCATCCTATTATTAGAGCTGTAAAACATCCGACTTAAAAATCTCTGACAGCTATGCCCTCATTTTAGGTATCTGTATTCATCACCTCCCTTGCAATTATATCTAATACTTTAAACGAGCAATTCTTGTATATACCTATATAAATATAATAGGAATCTCGGAAACGGCTGCAACGATTTCGATGAAATTTTGTATATAGGAGGTCTCTATTCTATTTACGCTATGTTTAGATAACTACTGAGCCGATTTACTCAAATAGGGTCTCAAATGAAAGATAATTAAGTGAACTTTATTTTGTTTTGGAGATTCAATAATGTAAACCTAAAACCAAATGAAATATTTTCAAAAAACCACATTTTGTAAAATGAAACTTTTTTTATCATGTGAAAAAGTCGGAAACTGTTAGGATTATGGAAATTTGACTTATTTTAAAAATAAAGTTACATTTATCAGCTTTCTAAAGAACCTTAAATCGTTGAAATCGAGCTATAAACAACGGAACTGAGCGTGGGTAGCGCCGAACTGACTACGGTTCTTAGATTTTGGTACGAATAATCTTGAAAATAACGTAACAAAATGGGTAGAATCACAGCAAAATAAAAAAGTAAAACAGGCAACATATCTTTTATTCATATCATGGCTTAGTTTTAACTATGTGCTAGTCAAAAAAAAATTCTTAATTTTTCTGCGAACTAACTTCAAAAATTCACATAACATATAACGCTTCGTATCGTATCGTATCGAAATAAAACTCTTCGTACTTGCACGTTCTTGCATTATATTTCAAAACAAAGAACTCAATGGTACGGGTCTGTACTGATTGACATGAGAGAGTAAATGGACGCACTCGAGGCAGAGGCAGGTCTCTCACGTGCGAGAGTGTACAGCCGCCATTATACTTTTACATCGCCAACACTGAGACCGATTCATTCCGGGGAATTCCTGTACCGTGAACTTTGGCGCTTGTCGCTTCATTCATTTGAAATAATGTTCCCTGCGTTCCGAGACGCGCTGAAATCAATTATGGTACCCGTAATCGCGTTCCGGATCACTGTCAGCCATACATTTTTTTGCTAATTCTGATCGCTGACAGCGCTAAAAGTCTTATTCGGAATGCGCCCTTGGTTACAAGAGGTTACAAGTACATATTGATGATGATGATGATGTAATCCTGTAATCCCTCATCAGGGACATAGGGCTCGAAGAAGAGATTTCCACTTTTCTCGATCTTGTGCGGCAGCATCCAGGTCCTTCCAGCCGAGCCCAGTTGATGCAGCCTCTTACAAGTATTGACACGAATAAAAACTATTAGCGTTTATTTTGTGCGAACGTGCAAGTACAAAGAGTTTTATTTCGATACGATACGAAGCGTTATTTGTTACGCGAATTTTTGAACTGAGTTCGCAGTAAAATAAAGAAAAATTTTTGACTGGCACATAGTTAAGACTAATAGTTAAAACTAGTGCCATGATATGAATAAAAGATATTTTGCCTATTTTACTTTTTTATTTTGCTGTGATTGATATATTATACCTAAAAAGCTATGCTATTATAATACAATCCTATTTAATATTTACAATTTAATTTATTAACTCTTTTTATATTAGTTGGTCCAGCCAAAGCTAAGAAGAAACTAAACAAAATAACGTTGAAGCATGGTTGCATGCAACCCTCCAGCTTCTACATAAATATATGAACGACAAAATGTTATTTAAATATAAAAATCAGCGCTCTTTATAGTTAATGTCATCCAAATCAGAAACAAACTAAAAAAAAAACTTTGTAGCGCTTTACACAAAATTATTAACAAGGTCATGAAATTATTGTACATAAAAACATGAACGAAATTATATAACAAGTACCTAAGAAATAACTCAACCGAACCTAACAAAATATTTTACACAAACTTAAATCATCAAAGCTAATTTCAAAGAATATGCACACAAAAAGAAATGAATTTCGAAAACAACCGTCGACCACGCCTGCCCTGACCCGTTCGGGCGGGAACAACGTCGAGAACGTGCGCCTGTTTTTGTTTTTTTTTTTAAATTTATTTACTTTAGCGGTTTATAAAAATTAAGATGAAGAAAGTTTATAAATAATAGAACAAACTGTGAATGCCTGCGATTCGTGGCTGGCACCGACTACAAAAAGTGTTGTTTATTTTACGTAAATATTAAAAAGTAAAAGTGATTGAATTGTATTCTATTGACCATTTTTATTAATGTCAATCTTGCATACATAAATAGTTTGTTACTTTTTAGTGCAAACAAATGTGTTATACTTTTGAAGGAGGTTTTTGATTTTTTTTAAATAGTTTTTTGTTACGTTATTTTCAACCAAAATCTAAGAACCGTAGTCAGTTCGGCGCTACCCATGCTCACTTAGTCGACTGTAGTTCCGTTGTTTATAGCTCGATTTCAATGATTTAAGGTTCTTTAGAAAGCTGATAAATGTAACTTTGTTTTTTATAAATTAAATTTCCATAATCCTAACGGTTTCCGAGTTTTTCACATGATAAAAAAAGTTTGATTTTACAAAATGTAGTTTTTTGCAATGTAGTTATTTGGTTTTAGGTTTACGTTATGAAATTTTTGAAATAAAATAAAGTTATTTAAATATCTTTCATTTAAGACCCTATTTGAGTAAATCGGCCCAGTAGTTATCTAAACATCGCGTAAATAGAATAGGCCCGGCCGCCATGTTTGTTACGTCATAGCTACCCCCTCCATACCTTTAGGAAGTGACTATTGCACTTTTGATGTTCAGGAAAATGTGCCGAATAAGTAGGTACATACCAGTAGTCCGTGTGACGGAGGTAAGTCCCACGGAAATGAATTTTATTCTCATTGGGTCCTGCTCTAATAGGTAAATGCACCGTTTTCAATAACGTAAGGCGCAGGACAACACAAGCGGCGTGGCGCGGGCGAGGCGCAGGCGCGGCGCCGTTTTCATTACTTTTCATTACTCATACTCTGAAAGTAGTTCGGAAGTTGCCTGAGGAGCGAATTGAAGGTAATACTTTTCAGCCCGGAGGGAGAATTACTTTCAACTGACAGCTGTCATTCATTCATTCATTTTCATTCATTCTGGCAAATTATTAAAAAAAAAACTGGTTCTAATTTCACATTTCTATTGAACTATGTCCCATCTTTCTATACAGCCACTCAATTACAGCGCAATGTTAAATTGAAAGTATTAATTAAAGAATATTTATTTTTTAAATGACTTTAGTATAATTAACTTTCAACTATTTCTTTAAAATAAAATAGATTTGGGCAAAATATTTAACATTTTTCAATGAAGGAAATTAAAAACATTGGCTGGCAAAAGCTGGCCGGCACGGCCATAGCAAAAAATAAAAATAGGCGGGAAAGCAACAATCCGATTTTCATTTGTTTCTCGTGATGTAGGGTTTTGTTTACAATGAGTTCATCTTATTCAGATATGGAAGTCACTCATTTTTTCTTTAGCTAATTCGTGTTTTTATTTCTACTTTCCTTGTATTCGTAATGAAAAGCACAGTGTTTACCTCTGGTTAAAGACTTATTTGGTGCCTCGAACTATTAGGGCCCTCGCTACGCTCAGGCCCCAGACCCCGTCTCGGCGCTAAATTCATACAAAATGTATAGAAACGGCGACCAAGATCCAAGTTCTATAGTCACACGTGATGTCCAGTGTCTCCTGATGGAGCCGGAAGGTGGCCATAGGAACTCATACCGTGAAACCTTACATCTTTGCCCACATTTTTCAGTTTTTTTGACATAAAAAAAGAGTGTCCACACTTTATTTGATGGTTGCTAAAGCTTTAACTCACACTCTATGCAACGAATAAACTGTCAAAACCAGATGACATAATTCCTAACAGATGCTGAGAAAAAAAACAAAAACAGAGACGGGCAAAGTTATCTCCACTTTCTTACATCTTTGCCTAAAGGAAATCTTCAGAAATCGTATGGAAGGTGGTATTTTAATATTTGATATTTTTAGCAGCGAACTGAAGTATATAGGCTGAAAGAGTATATTATTAACTACGAGTCTGAATTAGAAAATGTTTTTTAATTACCACCATTACTTTGCAATAACTATTTTAATATATTGGTAGTAGGAAACAAAAAAGTATCTGGCAGCACCATTGAAGCGAGTGCATATAATGTGCGGTGAATAACGTGCAGCAAATAATACGCAACAAATAATCTGCAGCAAATAATTCAGGTTTTTAGCTCAAATTATTGGACTGCACGTTATTTAATGCGTAATATTAAGAACGCCCATTTTTTTAAAAGTCTGCAAGTACATAATGTGACAAGTCCTTGGCATGCCTGCAAGCAGGCATGGGGGTCACAAGATAACCTAACTCCAAAGGGTATGGCGGAGGGAGCCGTGCTCGCTTCGCTCGCCAAGCTCCCGTCCGAAATCCCCTTCTAACCGAGTCGGGGTGCCCCAAACTCCCGTGTTCGCTTCGCTCGCACCCACCCTGACTTGGCATTCATTGTGGATTGGCTTCGTTTTATCGGGCTGCACATTGGTTGGGTGAAATGTTTTCAAAATCGATTTGACATACAGCAGATAAATCGGTCTGAAATGTGTCAACTCTCTAGAGGTGTCCATATGACCCTGACCTGTATTATTGCCTGCATGTTATTGAGTGCGTATTGTTGCAGCTCGCCAAGAACTGGGGTTTGTTCTGTACTACTATTTGTTCCTTGCATTTTATTCAAGTGCTTGAATAAAATGCAGTAAATAATTCACAACAAATAAAGTAAACATGCCGGGCCGTTGATGTTGTTGTTGATGTTGAAAGTAAACATTTTTTGACGCTTCAATTATTCAGTGCATATTATTTGGCGCGCTTTTTTTGACCTCAATTATTTGGTGCACATTATTTGGCGCACATTTATTGTCACCCAAACAAACGTCAGAATCTGACAGCCTGCTACACAGATTGACAGTTATCTTTCAGGAAAATCATGAAACGATTTTTTATTCCCGAAATAAGTCATTTATTTGGAAATAAAATCTTAAAAATAATAATAAAAGAAGATTCACAATTATTTTATTATAATTCAACTTAATTATTATTATATTTTGGTAAATTCAGCAAAGTTACTATTTGAGTGAATTTAGCGGATATTTTAATATATTATTTAAATTAAATGGAGGTAATATAAATTCTGGTGATAGGTTTAATGTAAAATTCATAGAAAGGGCTTTCAAAGAAACTACATTTTGTTAGTGCTAAAATTTCCTCTGAATAAAATACCGCTTCTGAAAGTTTCCTTTCTCAGCAACTATAAGCTCTATGACTTTGATTTTAAGATATATTATATTAATAGCAAACAGGCAAAATTGTATTCCATTACAATTTCAAATAAATAGAAGCCCATCTAGAGTATTTAATGGTGGTGGGCAATGTTATCGTCACATTTAGTCACACTTTCATACTAAGGGATTTGAGGTGCTAGGGCTGTGCAAGGAAAATAATAAACTGATTTTGTTCTTTTAGACAAAACCGCATTTAAAACTGGCATGTCCCAGACTGACGCGAGCAGTGGTGGAGGCCGTAGCGATCAGTTAAATAAAATCTATCATATTATGGTAACTGACACTGCAACGCATTTCCTTGTTTTTTTTTTTCAAATAGTGTCAACCCTTGTAACATTTTGGAGCTGGGCAATGTTGTCGACCTCAGTCTATAAAATTGCTTACAACATTACCCACACAATTTTCTCGCTAACTAAGAAGAGTTTAAGAAGGGGACCACAACTAAAAGCAGCAACAATTAATGCCCTACACGTAAATAATAATCAATTTTCCCTGCGCAGTGTTTCTTCGCAATGCGGAACGCCCAACTCCAATAGCGGTTTTGCACCACTTTCGACACTGCAACTTTAACGGTAGCTGACAGATGACTGAATGAAGTTAGCTGCGATTGTAGTAGTCAGTGTTGCCAAACAGATATTCTAGTTTTCCCTAGACACCACACAAAGTTGCCATTTGTTAAAATAAAAATTCTATTGGTAGTTTTAGTTAATTTTCGTGTTTGGGCAAAGATGTCCCCCAAGGGCAAAGTAGTAGGGTTTCACGGTACACAACATAACCTCGTCGTGTTTGGGCTCTTTGGATTTGTCTTGACAATATTTTTAGTCATACGTGATGGCCAGGGTCTCATGATGGAGCCGGAAGGTGGCCATAGGAACTCATACACAACATAACCTCGTCGTGTTTGGGCTCTTTGGATTTGTCTTGACAATATCTTTAGTCATACGTGATGGCCAGGGTCTCATGATGGAGCCGGAAGGTTGCCATCGGACGGAACTCCTCAAATACACAACGTGGATTTCAAAATTAGAGAATATTTTAGATTTATAGAAAACAACCAAAAACGTAAACCTTCCGGCGGGACTTGAACCCACGACCTTCGGCCTATACGCAGCCAACGTGCTTAGGCTTACCAACTACACCACGGAGGGCACTAGGCAGTGCCGAAATTCGTTGGATTTGTCTTGACAAGATCTTTAGTATTACATTGATTACTAACAATTTAACGAGTCCTTGATGCTTTATTGAATAAACTATTATTATTATTATTGTACGAGATGTTCAGCCCCCGCTGCATGATGACCGTCGATAAAATAAACCACAAATAAAAAGCACAAATAATTATTAAATTATAACACGTTTTTAACGCATTAAAAACAAATAAAATAATTTGATTGTGATTTTCATTGATAGTAAGTACTCTTGTAGGACTTCTTTTATTCTAAGTAAAAATAGCTAGCTGCGCTTGAATGATTTTTACTAAATAAATTTTTACTAGTCCGCGCCCACTATATTACCACTCTGGTATAAATAGTGATTAGGTCCGTCAAAAAAAAAAAAAAACTAAATAAATAAATTTTAATTATTATGAAAAAGTACGGGTTACATTATGAGTATAAAAACTGGATGTTCCACGAGCAAAGCTCGGTTGCCCAGGTACTGGTCATAAAAACGAAAACGAGAGCTGGATTAGAAGACATTTAGATTCATGAAAACAACCAAAAACGTAAACCTTCCGGCGGGACTTGAACCCTCGACCTTCGGCCTACACGCCGCCAACGTACTTACCAACTACACCACGGAGGGCATGGTGGCAGCGCCGAGATTCGTTCTTGCTTGTTTTCTATGAAATCATGACGTCACCACAATGGGCAACCACTTGGCACGTAACAGCGTGCTTTAGCGACATCTGTGGTAGGTAATCCTTTTTAGAAATAGAGCATGCCTTCCCGAATCAGGGCCACTATCAAACAATAATCTTTGTGATACTTTCCCCAGTTTGATAGGACTTTGCAGACTGAATCACCTGATTGTCCAATAAGAGAAAAGTTTCTGTGCTTCGGAAGGCACGTTAATCCGTAGGTCCCTTCTGCTATTTACGGCAGTAGTCGTAACACGAGCCATTTCAGTGGCCTTTGGCATGGCAGCTCTATAACACTGACACCAGGGTTTGTGAGGTCAGCTGCCAAACTTGCAACCCACATACACGAAGAAAAGGAATAATGATTTTTTTTTCTTCCAGGGATGTTCTCCATCATCTACGAAAACTTCTGCACTGGAACGCGACATGATTTCAAACATAATTCAAGACGCGCTTTACATAGTTTGTATAAGAATTTATTATTAAACTAAATTTTACAAGAAAAACCATCTATATTAATATTTTTCACTACTCATACTCTGAAAGTAGGTCTGAAGTTTTTAGTTATTCAGTTTCATGGGCCGATTATTACCACACGAGGGGTTTTACGTTATTTTGCTAAGACGTTGACACGTTGTAGTTTTTATTTGTCACGGCAAAGCTAACGATATCTCTTTAGAAATTCATTAAGTATTTTAGAATTAAAGTGTGACAATATTTCCTTATAATTATTAGAGGTTCTATTTGGTCATAAAAACTAAGATTCTTGGATTTTTTTTTATTTTTAACATTGCCTCATTGTTTCCTTGGGAAAATAGTGCTCTTAACCGAGTTTCATCAAACCCATTAACTCATAGAAAAAAAATTGTTGTTTTCTTAATGGAATAGTCCACTAACCCAAGTTTTATCGTAATCAGAGCACTAACAAAATAATAAACTGTCAGTTAAAAAATATATGAGTTCATTTTGTTCAATATTATAATTATTTTTTTATAAAATAAAAATACTCGTAAATCAGTCATTCATTTTATAATTATAATTTGTAACGTGGGAGAACGTAAATATTTATTCCCACTGTCCCCTGTGTTTTTTTTTTTTTTCGAGTGAACATACTGGGGGACAGCGGGAAAAATCCTTAGTTGTTCCCCCGTAATCCTTTGACTGGAAATAAGACTTGGCCCCGCACACACTTGGCTGTTTATTTGTAAGCTAGGTATAGGCTATAAAATTACGTAACGAGTTTGCAAACTTTACTTTTGAATCAATAAATAAATTATATCTTACCTACCTAATACAATAAAAATAATTCTAAAAAACCGCATTTGGTTGAAGAATAGAACTACCCAACTATTCCTCTCACGAGTACTAGAAAAATAAAATGATCGACATCTGTAACTAGGTAGTATAATAATATCTAATTTGAAAAAAAAAAATGTATACCTTGATGTGCCGTCCACTGTACATACACATATACCCTTTGCGTAGTGTACTCGTATTATTAGTGTCGACCTTGAAAGTGATAGTGTAACTGCACACTTGATCTCTATAATAATTAAAATTGGCCAATGATCATCTAGTAGCGGAATCGTACTACTTTGTGTGAGTAACCCAAGCTCTTTTAGAAGATTACAGTGAGCTCGTTTTTCTTGGGCATTCTAACTACGAAATTAAACAAAGTGTCTCTGTACAACATCTATGTAATTCCTAGCTATCAATTCCTCCCTGCTCGATCATCAGGGAAGTTATAAAAAGTAGGAAATATCATTGAATGAACAATGTATTTCCCACATAGCGTATCGCCCCTGGTTTTGGTCTTTTATTGACCTGAGCTTCCTTGGAAGCTCTAGCTCATTATGAGCTTCTAGTTCTCATAAGAACTTTCGTTGAGTCTCTCTTCCTCAACAGAATAGCCGTGCTCCAAGTCTCTCTAATGATACTGCTCGGAGACGGCCATCCTTGCCCTCGCCCTGGGCAACCTTCTCCTTAAGCTATGTCAACCGTATTGAAAAATACAGTTACATAATCTCTCTGTGTCTTCCTTACTACCATCCCACAAGAGATCCAGCAAGATCCAGCAAGATCCAGCCCTGACGAAGGAACTAGTTTTAGTTCCTTCAGCTAGTTGATTGCTAGACCCCAGATCCCGAGCAAGACAACAGCTCAGAAGCAAAGACCCGATACGCTCACACCTTTACAGCAAACCAACTGTTAAAGCATTTACGAGGCGAGCGAGAATAAACGCCCCGCCAACGCGCTCTCTGTGAGACACTGCCCATTCTGTCCTCCAGAACGCTCCTGACCTCCCCTCACCACAGAGGTGTAGGAAAAGGTTAAAAAAATAGACAATCCCGAAGGATTGTCTACAGCGGACTCTGGTCCGACCGGTGCGCCTTAAGCGTTGGTTGGAGACCAAAGTCTCTTCGTTGAAAGCATAAGCTTCTCGTGGTAAGCCGAAGCTAGTGGACTACGTCCAATCGATACTAGCCGTAGCGTTCCCGATACGGCTGAGCCGCTGTGGTAACCTTTTAGGAGGCTAATCCTGGTCTTCCACCGAAGTGTCCGACGTATTGCGTTCGATGGGAGTGAAGGGAATATAACCCCTTATATATACATTTAAATACTTATTTAAACATATTAAATAACTCCCAACTCTCTGCTCATCTCCTGCCGAACTGATCCACTGGTTCGAGTATGCTCCATGTTCCCTTCGCTGAGTGCAACAATATTTCTCTGAAGGGAACGGTGCTATATGCACCCGGTCCTTTTGGGGACACTACTCTTTTGGGCTTGCATAACTATCCCTTGTCTAGCGTGATCTAAGCCACAGCAGCATGTGGTCATAGATTCATTCACCAAAGCCCATTTAGCAGATGCATTTACAATCATATGCACTGATATCGCTTTACGATATTCGGGTCTTATTCTGCTTTGTGATTATACATTAATTAGAGCATAACTCGAGCAGCTTCACGTCCAGAGCAGAAAACTTCACAGAAAGTCGCTCCGCAGACTTGCGTCTCAGAGGAGTCATTAGCCTTCGCCGATGCCACTACCGGGGGTAATACTTGAAAGACCTTCATCGATACTAAGCATCTTGAGGTCCACAGCGCACAGATGTGGACAAGTCCCATCGGCGAAGATGTATTCAAGTTGCTCTACGTGTCTCGATCAATCAGCGGTTCAGAGCTGGGCATGCAGTGTCAACATCAGCTAATGACGGGTATACCACATCTTCAAGCGTCAGACATGGTTTTGAGTGCCCATGTCCGGGGTAAAGGGTCGCGAATCCTCTTCCCTAGTCATGGCCCTCGTTAATAGTTAGAATACATTGCGGATGGGCCTTTGCCATTTCCTCTCCCCATTCTGCGTGCTTGGGCGACACGTGAGGTGGTTCTTATTAGGACAGCGGCATTGGAGACAACGCGGATTCGTGAGAGGTTCCAGATCCATAATGCGTTGCGGCCGATGGTCTACGTATGCTTGTCCTCTGTTAAGTAACTCTAGAGGTATAGGCTCCAGCCGGCGTCTGTATCTGCTATCTAGCATCATCCACTCAGCCACCATAATATATTCTACCAGGATGTGCAGACCACACTGGTTAGTTTGGATTAGTCAATAAAGGTTTAAGGGTGGCCCCTTTGCCTCTCAGGATGCCGTCGTCTCAAGCTAGGCGGCGTAAGAGACGAACAGGGGAAGTTTTTAGCAGCGCCTGTAACTTTGGTTATAGCAAATATTTTCATATTTTCCAAACCTATATTGAACTTTTCAGTCAATATCCAAACTTTAACATATTATGATTTTTATCATTAATACTTGTCGCCTCCGACCATCACTGGCCGACGGCTGCCTTCCCCATACATATATTCGAGAGTCGCATCGACGGTACGCGTAGGGTCAACACGGATTTTCCAACAAAGTTCCCCAATTTTGCTGAAACTCACAATATAGATGTAAGTCGGTCTCGGCATCACACATATGCTCTTAGTTTGGCGCTATCTCTTTTAGTTTTTGAGTTATTCGAAAAAGTTCAATACAAGAACGTATAACGGAAGTGAAAAATGTCCAAATACGGTTTTAAACCTTGTATTCGGAGTTCCCATGCACAGGGATAGCTATTGCTCGTTCGTTGGCATCGTCTGCTCTCAGCCACATATAAATAATTCGCTTTTTAGGAAACATAAAATTTTCGGCTCCGCGCCATGATTTTTATTCAGCCTTATTTCGATTTTTTCTATGCCATTCAACAGACACACGTTGTTAGACATAGTTTTATTTTACATTAGGGTTGTGGGGTTACATCCAGCCCCCAAAATTTGACGGAATTTATGAAGAAAAATTTTAAATAGCTAAAATTCCCTTCATCTAAAACTTCCAATCAACCTTTTCTATGCCATACAACAGACACACGTTGTTCTACATAGGTTTACCTTTTAACCCTTAGGTGCAATAAATTTCATTCAATAGGATTGTGTGTTTTACAACTTGAACTAACTATTATTTCCCTCACTCGAGGTACTGTAGTTCAATAACCATCGCTCTTCATCAATATTGATCCATCTATTATTTCCCTCGCTCGAGGTACTGTGGAACAATAACTATCTCTTCTTACTGATCCCCTCATCAGTTTTCGAAGACTTACTTAAAAGTTCTTCGTTAATGTGCACAATGTGCATCATTCACTTGCTTGCAACTACTTCTCTTCCATTGCAACGACCCAAGTGTTAAGCCAATTAACCCTGCGAGTTTGTCGAACTCACTGAAAACATTTGTTTACCATCAACAAGACAAAAACGATTCCGCCCGGAATTAGATGAGTTCCACATTAAAATGACAAACCGCCACTAACCTTGTAGTTGACGCGCAATTCGCTAGAGCATCGAAAACGTAAACGATACAATCGTCAGTACGCTCGACACCCAGCTTTTAAACGACTTCTGAATTTAGCTTTTTGTGATATACATCCGAAGCCGTAGAGGCCCCTGAGACATCGCTAAATAAGTCGACATTGTTACAATAATTGTTGAAGACCGTTTCCGGTCTTCCTTCTCCCAATCTTCATCATCAAATATTTCGCTTTTCCATTGTTTATTATTATAGTACAATGACACTATTTATTTTCAGCTCAAAAAATAGAGAACTATTTCTGTTTCCCCTTTGCAGGGTACTTATAGTTCTCTTTTTATGCCTTCGTGATTTTTCCCTACCTATACTAAATCTAACTCTTAAAATCCCTAAATGGAATAAAATTTATTTGACTACCTAACTACTGATACTATAACACTAATAATTCCTAAATGACATAAATTCTATTCCTTTTCCTAACAAACACAACTATCTACTAATAATACAAAACATTACAGTACCTAACTCTACGTCCCTATCCTAAATTCTAACCTGTTAATTCTGATTTCCTACTCTTCCCTAAGTGGCCGCCTCCTTCCCCAACAAACACTTCGATTGTTTCACAATCTTCATTAGTCCAAGCTAATGACCTGGTGAGACGCGGACATAAGTCCCACCTTTGTCTTACTTAATATGCTACTCGAATTTAGTCTTATTTCAACTTGTACTAAATTCGATCTTCCACAATCGATTTGATTGTGCCACTCCCTGTCGCCAACGGCTATCCTTTTATTCAACAGTTTTTTTTTTTTTTTTTTTTTTTTTTTATCTTGTTTTATTATTATAAACAATTTTTCTCTTAGATTAGACACTGATTTACCAACCTTGAGTTCAGTGTTTAATCTTTACAATTCACTTACCTACTAAGTACAAATTTGAATATGTTATACATATTCCATTGTTTCAATGTACTTGGGGGTTTTGTAACCCAAAACTCCCAAGTAAATTGATACAATAAAGACGTTGCATGTCGCCTTTCTTTATAATTCTGACATTTCAATTTAAATATTTATTAATCACAGGGATCGTGTATGTTAACCACGTTAACATTTAGCATAACACTACGCAGTGCACTTGTACTTATTCAAGTTTCTTATAGCACAATTTTAATTCACAATAATCAGGCATTAAAAAGTAAATATTTACAATCATTTGCAACAACAACTTTAAACATTCACAATAATCAATTTGATTTTCATTATTTCCAATTCACAATAATTAGTTTGATTTTCATCATTTCCAATTCACAATAATTAGTTTGATTTTCATCATTTCCAATTCACAATAATTAGTTAAGACAAATATTTTTATTTATAATATTTGGATAAATGTATAGCATTATACTTTCCTCGAATTCGACCCGATTCTAGATCCTCCAGAACATACACATTGTCGAAGGGGACGGAAGCAACCCGATAAGGTCCTTCGTATAACAAATCAAATTTGCTTATGTGTTTTTGCAACTTGTTAGAAATATTTAGCCGCCGAATTTTGACTAGGTCTCCAATATGATATTGCATCAACTTGTGGCTCCTATCGAACTTCTCTCTCCGATATTTGCTTTGCTTTTCCAAATTCATTCGAACTTCATTTCTTATCTCTCCCACATCTAAGGCTGAGTTTTGGGCTTGCAGATCTTCGTCAAATGAGAAGTTGATCGATCTTCCATACAAGATCTCACACGGCGTAAACCCAGTGCTATCGTGTCTAGTATTGTTATATAGTACTTCAATTTCAGGTAATCTAGTGGCCCAACTAGAATGCTTTTCATGACAGTATGTTCGAAACATCCGTCCCAGTTCTTTGTTCACCCTTTCAGTTGTGTTTGGTCGAGGATTTCTTATCGTGGTGTAGACGGTCTTTACACCTATTCCATTTAATGTTTCTTTCCAAAGTTTACAGTTAAATTGCCTTCCATTATCAGTCATGATTACTTTGGGTACAATTATCTCCGTAAACTGCAACATTTTGGTAATACAAGCTTTCGCCGTAGCTTTTCTTAGCGGAAACAGTTTCACAAATTTACTGAAGGAATCCTGGACAACCAGAATATACTGAAAACCAAACACCCCTGAAGGTAGTGGTCCATACAAATCTGCCATTACCAAGTCCCCAATATTCTGTGTAACTATTGATTTACATGGTCCCACATATTTGAAATTGTTGCATTTTGCTAACTGACAAATATGACATCCTCTAACTTGCTTCTTAACTTGCCTTGCCAAATTGGGCCAAAAGAACCTGTCCTTAATGTACTTGATAACCTTATAGGCTCCCTGGTGACCCATTTCTAGATGCACTTGTTTGATCAACTCCTCTCTCATAATTTCCGGCAACACTATCACCTCTCTTTCTCCAAACTGAATATACAATTTACTTTCTTTTATAAAATATCTGGACTTTTTGCCTTGTTGTGTCAATTGGATCTTTTTGCCACAAAACTCATCTTCCTCTTGCATTCGATCTAGTTGCTTGATTTGTTCGTTCAAACCTCGATTAGGTTTTGTTCCCAGATAGGCTATCTCTGGGCATACAGCTTTTTCTTCCTGTATGAACTCACTACTAGGCAAATATCGAGAGAGCACATCTGCTGCTGTGTTCAATCGCCCCGCCACATGCTCAACAGTATAATCAAACTGTTCTAGGTATAATATCCATCTTGTTATACGGCTGTTATATAATTTCATATTCTGCACGAACAAGAGTGCTTTGTGGTCAGTTAGTACACAAAATTTCGCCCCTCTGAGATAAGTCTCGAACTTCTTGACTGTGCTAATAACTGCGAAGAACTCCTGTTCCGTGGTGGTCCAATTAAGTTCGGCTCCTCTTAAAGCTTTGCTGTTAAATCCCAGGATCCTTGGGCTTCCTTGGTCATCTTTCTGAAACAACACTCCAGCTAAACCTATTCCTGAACAATCCGTTTGGATATAATAAGGTTTGGAAAAGTCTGGATGATGTAACATTATTGTATTAATGAATCTCCTTTTCAGATCTTCAAATGCTTGATGTTCAACATCTCCCCATATCCAGCTGCGTCCCTTTTTTAATACCTCGCAGAGGGGCATTATACTTCGATTATAATCCGGAATAAACCGTCTATAGAAGTTGCATAAGCCAAGGAACGCCCGAACTTGTTTTACCTTCTTTGGAATTGGAAATTCGCGTATCGCACGTATCTTGTCAGGATCAGTCCTTATCCCATCGGTTGAAATAATGAACCCCAACATCTTTACCTCCTTACAAATGAATTCACATTTCCGTAAATTACAAGTAAGTCCAGCTTTCAACAACTTCTGTAGGACTGTTTCAACGTGCTCAAGATGTGTATCTAAAGTCCCTGTCGTTATAACAGCTAAGTCATCAAGATAATTGACACAAAACTCTCTAACTTCAGGACCCAGTATCACATCCATGGCTCGAGAGAAACTTCCAACTGACGTTCTTAAGCCCATCGGTAAAACATTGTATACATAGCTTTTCCCATTAAATGTAAAGCCAGTATATTGCTTCCCTTGTTCGTTTATTGGTATCTGAAAATACGCATTGTTCAAATCAATGGTAGTAATAAACTTCGCTCCGTGAAACGAGTTCAACACATCCAATTGCATTGGTGGTTTTTCTGTTTCGGGTACCATGTACTGGTTTATCCCTCTCGCATCTAATAAAACGCGCACTGAACCATCCTTTTTCAGTGTAAACGTCAACGGACTAGAGTATGGCGTTGATCGTCTTGAGATTATCCCCATTTCTTCCATCTCATTTAACTTCTCTTCCAATTTCGCTTTGTAAGCGTATGGTATAGGATACGATTGCTTAACAATCGGTGTCCCATGTTGCATAACAATCTTATGTTCATAACAATTTGCTCGACCCAACTTTGCCGAAAAAAGCGTGTTAAACTTGTCCAGCAAAGCTGTCAATTTCTCCATCCCCTCCGACCCTATGTCTGCTCCAGTTTTGATCTCAGTTCGGTCCAAATTCGCGCTTTCAAAACAATCACCTTTAATCGAATTAGAATTTAATGAATTTAGCTTTTTCGTTTCTAGACTCTCTTTATAATGTGCAAACGGTACAAATACTGGCTCCACGCCACGTCTGACATACATTCCAACGGCTTTATCTAATAAGATTCGGATTTGATATTGGCACATAAAATCAAAACCCAGAATCATGGGTCTTGTAAGACCTGGCACCACTAAAAAGGGTATTTCCATGTCAAACCCCTTCGTCAGTTCAACTTTAAGATGAACCTGTATAGTTATTTTTGACGATCTTTGACCGACAGCCCCCTTTACTTGGAACCCTTTGACTGGTACCACGGGGACTTTCTCATTTTTCGATTTTAATTCCACATATAAGTCCTCTGAGATGCATGTAATCTCTGACCCCGTATCTAACAAAGCCATGATTCTAAGTCCTTCACAGATCACAATTATATCAGGCCGCAGCCCTTCCATAAGTTCTTTATTTCTTTGGTCATCATTAAAGACCGTACTGGTCATTGTTGTGGCATGTGCTTCCACGACCTTTTCCATTGATAGCAAATCAAATCGGGCTGTAATCAGCTCTGATATAATTTCATCTTCGCCAGTATGATATCCGATTCCGGCCCTCCCTCTCTGGCCTCGTGCTATGATCGGTTTTAAGATTCCTTTAAAGGTTTTTCCTAAAGGTTGGCCTGTCTTCCAACCTTGTTTTGACATGATTTTATAACCGACCGAAGTCGAGTCCAAATCGGTCAGCCCCCCGTCTCTGATAACATTGACTACCTGCCCGGGGGTTGGACAAATAGTACTTTCTAGTTTAAACTGGGCTTCCCCTTCGGAGTCTCCACCTCCACGACTGCTGCTGAACTGGTCGCGACGAATGGTTTCGTTGCTTGCACTTCGCCTCGGTCGCGTGGCGCCCCTCCTCTCGGTCGAATCCAGTTCTCGAATCTCCTCTTGTATTGTTTAGGGTCCTGTCTCCCTCCCGGATGGGAGTTCATCGACTGACTCACTATTTTGGCTGATTCCCCTTCTGACTGATTGATCATATCCATGTTCCTTAGAAATTCTGACGCTGCCAGTATAGAGTCCTCTCTGGACAGCGCCCATAGTTGTTGCACTTCTTTGGGATAGTGGCGCATTATGTCAGCCACCAACTGTCTTTCGGGGATTGTAAACGTCAATAAGTTTACCTGGCCTGCTAAGCCTAGGAAATGACTTAACATCGTGGGATATTTCCCTTTATCCCACTTATTGGAGACTATGTCTCTACGGACTCTGTTCTGTTCCACTTCACTCCAATATGTGTCCAAAAAATCTGATTTAAAATCATCAAAAGAATGCCAACGACTCATGTATATACGCGACCAATCCCTCGCTTGGTCCATCAGACATTCCTGAACTATATCTAGTTCTCTTCCTTGGGCAGGAATCTTCCGCAAATACGCGGTCAGATCTTCTAGGAATGTAACCGGGTGCACTATTTTCCCGTACTTGTCTTTGTTACCAATTCCTGAGAACTTTGGTTTCTCAGAATTGAGATTGGTAATGCTATAGACAATTTTCTTTTCTTCCTTCTTGTTCCCTAATGGAGATAGGGTGCCACTACTGGCCTCACCCCCCGTTCCTTTCTGAACTTCCACCTCAAGCGCCTTGTGCGCTGTCGCTGTTCGCGACATTTCCTTCTCTAACTCCTCTATCTTATCTGTGAGAGTTCTAGTTGTCTTTGTCATGAGTTTGTACAAGAGCATAAACTCCCTACTGTTAGAGCCAACGTCCTCCGTTGGCTCAACCACCATTCTCTCCTTTCTCTTTTGTTTATTGGCCTTTTTGGCCTTCTTGCGAGGAGGTTCTTGCATTCTCTCTTCTTCCCTCTCCTCGCGGCACTCCTCATAATCGGATCTACTGCCCATTGTCATGCACCAAGTCCTATTCACTTAATTGTTCTTTTAACACTTTTTTTTTGACTTTGTCAATATTGTTTATATGCACTGTTTAATTATTCTTTATTTCTGTTGCAGCCAAGACTCTGTAACAAAAGAAACGCACATAAGTATTTTTCTACTACAATCCAATTTGTTCTACAAATCTCTACGGGTATTTTCAACAACCACACTGTAATCTTCTTTCCATTTCACTAGCAACAAATTGTGGCTTAAGGCCACTGTTCTTGTTACGGTCCTAAAATCCTGGTTTCTAGGCACCAAATTGTAACTGCACACTTGATCTCTATAATAATTAAAATTGGCCAATGATCATCTAGTAGCGGAATCGTACTACTTTGTGTGAGTAACCCAAGCTCTTTTAGAAGATTACAGTGAGCTCGTTTTTCTTGGGCATTCTAACTACGAAATTAAACAAAGTGTCTCTGTACAACATCTATGTAATTCCTAGCTATCAATTCCTCCCTGCTCGATCATCAGGGAAGTTATAAAAAGTAGGAAATATCATTGAATGAACAATGTATTTCCCACATAGCGTATCGCCCCTGGTTTTGGTCTTTTATTGACCTGAGCTTCCTTGGAAGCTCTAGCTCATTATGAGCTTCTAGTTCTCATAAGAACTTTCGTTGAGTCTCTCTTCCTCAACAGAATAGCCGTGCTCCAAGTCTCTCTAATGATACTGCTCGGAGACGGCCATCCTTGCCCTCGCCCTGGGCAACCTTCTCCTTAAGCTATGTCAACCGTATTGAAAAATACAGTTACATAATCTCTCTGTGTCTTCCTTACTACCATCCCACAAGAGATCCAGCAAGATCCAGCAAGATCCAGCCCTGACGAAGGAACTAGTTTTAGTTCCTTCAGCTAGTTGATTGCTAGACCCCAGATCCCGAGCAAGACAACAGCTCAGAAGCAAAGACCCGATACGCTCACACCTTTACAGCAAACCAACTGTTAAAGCATTTACGAGGCGAGCGAGAATAAACGCCCCGCCAACGCGCTCTCTGTGAGACACTGCCCATTCTGTCCTCCAGAACGCTCCTGACCTCCCCTCACCACAGAGGTGTAGGAAAAGGTTAAAAAAATAGACAATCCCGAAGGATTGTCTACAGCGGACTCTGGTCCGACCGGTGCGCCTTAAGCGTTGGTTGGAGACCAAAGTCTCTTCGTTGAAAGCATAAGCTTCTCGTGGTAAGCCGAAGCTAGTGGACTACGTCCAATCGATACTAGCCGTAGCGTTCCCGATACGGCTGAGCCGCTGTGGTAACCTTTTAGGAGGCTAATCCTGGTCTTCCACCGAAGTGTCCGACGTATTGCGTTCGATGGGAGTGAAGGGAATATAACCCCTTATATATACATTTAAATACTTATTTAAACATATTAAATAACTCCCAACTCTCTGCTCATCTCCTGCCGAACTGATCCACTGGTTCGAGTATGCTCCATGTTCCCTTCGCTGAGTGCAACAATATTTCTCTGAAGGGAACGGTGCTATATGCACCCGGTCCTTTTGGGGACACTACTCTTTTGGGCTTGCATAACTATCCCTTGTCTAGCGTGATCTAAGCCACAGCAGCATGTGGTCATAGATTCATTCACCAAAGCCCATTTAGCAGATGCATTTACAATCATATGCACTGATATCGCTTTACGATATTCGGGTCTTATTCTGCTTTGTGATTATACATTAATTAGAGCATAACTCGAGCAGCTTCACGTCCAGAGCAGAAAACTTCACAGAAAGTCGCTCCGCAGACTTGCGTCTCAGAGGAGTCATTAGCCTTCGCCGATGCCACTACCGGGGGTAATACTTGAAAGACCTTCATCGATACTAAGCATCTTGAGGTCCACAGCGCACAGATGTGGACAAGTCCCATCGGCGAAGATGTATTCAAGTTGCTCTACGTGTCTCGATCAATCAGCGGTTCAGAGCTGGGCATGCAGTGTCAACATCAGCTAATGACGGGTATACCACATCTTCAAGCGTCAGACATGGTTTTGAGTGCCCATGTCCGGGGTAAAGGGTCGCGAATCCTCTTCCCTAGTCATGGCCCTCGTTAATAGTTAGAATACATTGCGGATGGGCCTTTGCCATTTCCTCTCCCCATTCTGCGTGCTTGGGCGACACGTGAGGTGGTTCTTATTAGGACAGCGGCATTGGAGACAACGCGGATTCGTGAGAGGTTCCAGATCCATAATGCGTTGCGGCCGATGGTCTACGTATGCTTGTCCTCTGTTAAGTAACTCTAGAGGTATAGGCTCCAGCCGGCGTCTGTATCTGCTATCTAGCATCATCCACTCAGCCACCATAATATATTCTACCAGGATGTGCAGACCACACTGGTTAGTTTGGATTAGTCAATAAAGGTTTAAGGGTGGCCCCTTTGCCTCTCAGGATGCCGTCGTCTCAAGCTAGGCGGCGTAAGAGACGAACAGGGGAAGTTTTTAGCAGCGCCTGTAACTTTGGTTATAGCAAATATTTTCATATTTTCCAAACCTATATTGAACTTTTCAGTCAATATCCAAACTTTAACATATTATGATTTTTATCATTAATACTTGTCGCCTCCGACCATCACTGGCCGACGGCTGCCTTCCCCATACATATATTCGAGAGTCGCATCGACGGTACGCGTAGGGTCAACACGGATTTTCCAACAAAGTTCCCCAATTTTGCTGAAACTCACAATATAGATGTAAGTCGGTCTCGGCATCACACATATGCTCTTAGTTTGGCGCTATCTCTTTTAGTTTTTGAGTTATTCGAAAAAGTTCAATACAAGAACGTATAACGGAAGTGAAAAATGTCCAAATACGGTTTTAAACCTTGTATTCGGAGTTCCCATGCACAGGGATAGCTATTGCTCGTTCGTTGGCATCGTCTGCTCTCAGCCACATATAAATAATTCGCTTTTTAGGAAACATAAAATTTTCGGCTCCGCGCCATGATTTTTATTCAGCCTTATTTCGATTTTTTCTATGCCATTCAACAGACACACGTTGTTAGACATAGTTTTATTTTACATTAGGGTTGTGGGGTTACAATAGTATCACAAACTTGACTAAACCTTACTAAGTATACAAGCAGCAGGTATGGACCTATAATACTAAAACCCGTCGGGGTCTGCCATTCCCTGCTCTGAGATTAATAAATTTTATATAAATACCGTGAGTTTTACTTATTCAGAATCTACATTATATTTGGTTTTTGAGTAATATAAATAAGTAGTTATAATATTTAAACTGAAATTTCGAACTGATTTGGGGTAATTCTGTAGACGCAGGAAAGGCATTTCTAGCGCAGAAGAAAATGTATTAGAGCTGTCTGCAATGCACATTTCTTAGAGTCATGTAGGCCACTGTTTAAAGCTGCAAGAATTCTTCCGTTGCCATGTCTCTATATTAGACAAATGTCTCTGTTTGTTTTGGAGCACCCTGATTATTTTTTAAAGCATGACAAAGTTTTCCTAAGATCGACGCGACATAAAAATCTGTTATCTGTAATGTGTAATCTGTTAATCTTACCTCGAGCTAGAATAAATATGTTCAAAAATAATTCATTTTGCATGGCGATACGAATTTATAATCATTTACCAAAGGACTTAAAAAATTGCGCACCTTCTCAATTCAAAAAGAAAATCACGGAGTGGTTGTTGGAAAACATGTTTTACTCAGTCAAAGAATTCCTCGATACATCTACATGACATGACAGAACCGTTCTTTTAACTTTTGTATAAGATTTGTATATAATGCTTTGACGTAGTTGTAAAATCTTATATTTGACATTATTTTCATTATATTCATGACATACGTATAGTTTTCTTATCATATTTTAAAATGCTTTGACTCGTATTGATAATTTTTTTTGTTTTGACTCGTATGGTATTAATTTTAATTTTTTGCATGTCTTACTTTTTATTATTGTATACCCATATATAGGGTGGATTGTGTGAGACGAAGAAAATGTACCATCCCTTAAGTTATTACCACAATCTAACAATAAATGAATTTGAATTTGAATTTTGATAGTACTTAAATTAATAACTTAGTGATAGTACCTAAATTAATAAATATTATTGCTGTGTCTATCTCTACGAGAAAGCAAAAGGTAAGTAGGTACGTAAACATAAGGACTAATAAAGGTCATAATTCGTTGTTTGTGTGGCGGATTTCGTGAGAAATCACTCTTTTTATAGATTTCTTTATTTTATATTTCTTATCTTATTTGACTCTGGTCGGGGGATTTCTAAAAATGTTATTTAATCCTTTTTATTCTAATATATTTTAACATACAGCGTGGGTTTTTTAAAATTTTCAATTTTGTTTTTTATTTGAATATGTTTTAACATCCAGCGTGGGTTTTTTAAAATTTTCAATTTTATTTTTATATTAAACTTTTTGGAAAGTACGTTACTTTTGTTTGTTATCACTTAGCACACTAAAACAAACCGCATCGAAATCGATTCAGTACTCTTTGAGAACTCCTGTAGTACCAACTTATCTGGCTGCTGCAGGGCTCCCTGGTAGTCTACCTCCATAAAACGTATCTAAGAACCTGCTCCAAGTTAAAGCCTTTTGAATGCAAAAAACCGCATCGAAATCGATTCAGTACTTTTTGAGAACTCCTGTAGTACCAACTTATGTGGCTGCTGCAGGGCTCCCTGGTGGTCTACCGCCCCAAAGCATGTCTAACAACCAGCTCCAATATGAAGCCTTAAGAATGCAAAAAACTGCATCGAAATCGATTCGGTAGTTTTTGATAACTCCTGTGTTGCCAACTTATCTGGCTGCTGCAGCGCTCCCTGATGGTCTACCTACATAAAACATATCTAAGATCCTAAGTTGAAGTGATACCTTTTCAATGCAAAAAACCGGAACTAAATCGGTCCAGTGGTTTTCGAGATAGAAGGTAACAAACAAACAAACAAACAACCTCTTACCCCAAACGCATATACCGCCTCCGTTCCGTTCCGTCCGTCGTCGTGGGTAAAAATACCCAAATATTGTAAAAAGACAATAATAACTTTAAATATAAATAAAACGAATTACATTAATTTTAATAATATAAATAACTTAAATATAATGTATCAATTTTAATATACCTACCTAAAGAATACTGACTGTACAACATTCTTAGGCATTAATATTGACAATAAATTACATTGGAAAAATAAAAAATTATGTTATTTTCATGTGCTTTAACTAAATTAACAAGAATAGCTGGTAGAGAAACAGCAGTAACGGCATATTATGCATACGTAGAGTCGATACTACGATATGGCATTCTAATATGGGGTAACAGTACAGACACATCTAAAGTATTTGTTGCTCAAAAAAAATGTATCCGAGCCATTGTGGGTGTGGCCTCTGATGTGTCTTGTATACCTTTATTTAAATCATTAATGTCTTACCACAACCTTGCATTCATATTATAGAATTATTAGGATTTGTAACCCCTACTCTTCCCGTGGGTGTCGTAAGAGGCGACTTAGGAACTACACATTGAACAGGGAACGGGCAGCAGCGCTCTCTGATACAGTAACCTTTTAATCTGCGATTTCCAACCCGCCTGCCAAGCGTGGAGATTATGGCAAAACCAAACACTTAAGTGGAGGAGGCTCATAGGCCAGCAGTGGACTGTAACGGGCCGTTGATGATGAGGATTTGTAAAACAAAATATTAATCTTCTTACAAAAAAAGGGACCTGACTACAAGAAATCTTAGGGATCCTTTTTAATGCATTGGTTTATGATGTTATTCCAAAAATTACAAGATTCCGTAAAAACTGCTACGCTATGTGCATGAAAATATGGAACAAATTACCATGTTGCCTTCAATCTATAAGCCCAATACATAGATTTAAAAAAGTTGTAAGATCTTGGCTAATGCACTTTTTACTCCAAGAATTTATTGACCATAAAATTGAATTATGCCAGAATTGTACTACTTAGTTTGTAAGTAAATGTGTAGTACTCAAAAATATCGACAGATGGCGCTGGAGGGTTTTTAGAACTCGGTACGCTAACGAGTGGTCGCAAAGAAAACTACATAATAATATACGTCCCTTTTAGTTGTTGGTAAAAATCGATAGATGGCGCTGAGAGTTTTTTATAACTCGCTATCGACTTGTTACATGGATTTCATGACTACCCAAACTGTCTTTAACGAAATTGTACTCTTGTATTACACGACCAATACTTAGCTGGGTTGCTTTCAAGTTCTTGAACTCCCTCTAATACCAGTCGTGCTAGCTTCAATCTGCTGTCAGTACGGAGTCTCAGTCGAAACGCCTGCTGTCACTGTAATTCAATATTTATAATACATTTTTTTTTCTTTTTTGACGGACCTAATCACTATTTATACCAGAGTGGTAATATAGTGAGCGCGGACTTGTGTTCATAATACATTGTACGTTTCCTCCTTTTTAACAAAATGCCTGTGGCGATGTGCAAATCGCACGATGCCAAAAAAAAAAAAAATTGGGTGGGTCACGTGACGTCTACAGGATGCACCCCACGGACCAAGTAGGACCGGTGGGCTAGGATCGCTACCGAGTAGGTGCCAAAGAGGTGCCAAATGGTAGCCGACGTGGGAGAGGCAGACCTCGAAAACGATGGTGAGACGATCTCTTTCGAGGATGATTGTGATGTGAGTCACTGGCACAAGATCGATGTAGAAGTGTAGGATCGTTTTCTGTCTAAACGTCTCAACGAATTGAAAGTTTTTTTTGCTTGAATAAGATAATCAAATTCCAATAAATTTTTTGGTATATTTACTTTGCTTGGACATACCTCCGTTTGACGGGAATCGTCTTCACGTCAAGCGTCAAGCTGGAAGTCTCACCAGGGGGGTGTATAATATCTCGGCTCCTACTGGACCAATTTCGTTGAAACTTTGTATACTAGTGGCTCTGTGAGCTGTAGACCTCGCGAGTCTGTATATATCTTTTCAATTTTTTATTCTCGACAAACATCCCCAGCCCCTTGTTTTTTTTTTTATTTCATTTCATTTTATATTTTTTTAAGAAATGTGACCTGTAGAGGAAAACAGCCTCAACGGTAGACCTTGTAAGCTGGCAGCCCCCATAACTCCGTCATTTTTTAAAATTTCCAAAAACTGACTCGACAAAAAAAATCGATTAATTTATCGAACCTGCTCACAAAATTTCACGAGAATCGATTGAGAAACGCGACCTGTAGAGTGAAACAAACAAACAAACAACCAAACAAACAAACAAATCCACAAACAAACAGATGGACATACAAAAGCAAATTTGGCCAAGCTGAAACAGAGACGCTTCGCTCGCTCGGTCAACGAGATAATCAATTTCCAATCAAATTTTTGACTTATAAATCATAATGATAGAGCCAGTCTTTCTTGATGAGGCTGCTAGCTAGACGTCCGATCTAGAAGCCTCAGTAAGATACTCAAATATCTTCCAAAATTCAATTACAAATTACAATTAAACTTGACATGGTTAGCTTGACATGAACCATCAAAATCGATGGTGAGGCTGCTAGATGAACGGACATGTTTTTTACAAGCTTTTATTTAGTTTCACCTGTCCCGTTGTCTGTCTGTCTGTCTGTCTGTCTGTCTGTAATCAAATCTTGCAAGTTAAATTTGATCCACTTCCCAGTTTCCGATTGAGCTGAAATTTTGCATTCATGTATAAATCAGATGACAATGCAATATTATGGTACCTTGGAGCTGGTCTGATGATGGAGACGGAAGGTGGCCATAGGAACTCCTCTAATACAGAACACAACCTAGTCGTGTTTGGGCTCGTTAGATTTGTCTTAACAAGATCTTTAGCCATACGTGATATCCAGGGTCTCATGATGGAGCCGGAAGGTGGCCACAGGAACTCCTTAAATACACAACACAACCTAGTCGTGTTTGGGCTTGTTGGTTTTGTCTTAACAAGATCTTTAGTCATACGTGATGTTCAGGGTCTCATGATGGAGCCGGAAGGTGGCCACAGGAACTCCACAAATACACAACATAACTTAATCATGTTTGGGCTTGTTGGATTTGTCTTGACTAGATCTTCAGTCCTACGTGATGTTCAGGGTCTCATGATGGAGCCGGAAGGTGGCCACAGGAACTCCACAAATACACAACATAACTTAGTCATGTTTGGGCTTGTTGGATTTGTCTTGACTAGATCTTCAGTCCTACGTGATGTCCAGGGTCTCATGATGGAGCTGGAAGGTGGTCACAGGAACTCCACAAATACACAACATAACATAGTCGTGTTTGGGCTTGTTGGATTGGTATTGACGAATACTTTGATACTAAATCAGACTCGATGATGGAGCTAGAAGGTGGCCATAAGAACTCCGTAATTAAACGACGCAACCCCACCGAGTTTGGGCCCATTTGATTTGTCTTGACGAGTACTTTGATACTACATGGTAACCAGGGTCTGATGATGGAGCTGGAAGGTGGCCATAGGAACTCCGGAACGACGCAACTCCATCGAGTTTAGGCCCATTTGTTTCGTCTTGTCGAGTACTGTGATACTATATGGTAACCAGGGTCTGATGATGGAGCTGGAAGGTGGTCATAGGAACTCCGTAATTTAACGACGCAACCCGATCGAGTTTGCGGTCATTTGATTCGTTTTGACGAGCATCTTAGTTGGCGTGAATATGCAACTCCAACAGATTTGGGAAAAAGTTCGTTCCGTTTGTTATGAATGTGGATTATTATATTATTATGTCTGATTGATTAGATGGATGCCCCAATGCCAAGGTGAGCACGTGCCGAGGGCTGAATGGTATGAGAGTGTATAAACATTTCATATCGCTAACGTTGCGCCTCAGGGTACCAGGGCGAACCCTGTTGTACTGAAGCCCTTATCCCTCTACAATGGACCTCGGCAAGGATGGCATTCACATAATACAGCCTAAATCAATTCAATTTCCTGCTAAATTTAATTACGGCACAGCTGAAAGAAGAATGCTTCCGATTGTCTTGTCTTGGGCTTCAACTGTGCACAAAATGCAGGGAACTACTGTAGATCATGCTGTTATTTATCTAGGCTCTAAATTATTTGCTGCTGGTCAAGCTTATGTGGCTTTAAGCAGAGTTAAGTCTTTAGCAGGACTTCGAATCGAAGAACTTGACTGCTCCAAGTTGACTTCGAAGAAACCTTGTAATGTTGATGCATTAAAAGAAATGGATAGAATGAGAAATGTTACAAATAACTAACTTGTGATTACATAACTAATTTAAACATTAGTTTACCCTACTACAAACAAAAAAAATGAAATATTTAAATACAAATAAAATACATAAACTTTAAGTGCTCAAAGCAGCACATTATTATGTGAACGTACTACGGACTACATAAGGGAAAAACGCTGCTACGCGCTACTAACTACGTCGTAGTAAATCTCGAATTAAACAAACTAAAAAGTTAAAAATAAAATTAAAGAAAAAAAACCTTTTTTAAAAACAAGCTTTTATTATTTGTTAAGAAAATGAACTAAAAAGTTAAAAATAAATTAACTCTAATTAGAAGTATAACACTTTATAAGTTCATTGTAACCTTTAACGATAATTAAGCTTCTTTGTCTACGACAAAATAATTCCATATCGTAATCATATATTTTTAACACCAAAACTTTACACCTTAATTATTAAATCTTCCCGTTTTTATTACAGTCTCAATTTTATAAATAATAAAAGCGTGTTACATTTTGATGGTATAATTAAGCTATCACAATGTAACACGCTTTTTTATTTATAAAATTGAGACTGTAATAAAAACGGGAAGATTTAATAATTAAGGTGTAAAGTTTTGGTGTTAAAAATATATGATTACGATATGGAATTATTTTGTCGTAGACAAAGAAGCTTAATTATCGTTAAAGGTTACAATGAACTTATAAAGTGTTATACTTCTAATTAGAGTTAATTTATTTTTAACTTTTTAGTTCATTTTCTTAACAAATAATAAAAGCTTGTTTTTAAAAAAGGTTTTTTTTCTTTAATTTTATTTGCTTTTCTGATCGCTGACAGCGCTGAAAGTCTGATTCGGAATGCGCCCTAAATGCGTTCCGATTTGCGCTGAAATCACTTTGAGTGCCCAAAACCGCGTACCGAATCACTGTCAGTGGGATTACGGCAGCCATTGTGACGTCACGGATTGCGTCATAACCGCCGCTATCTTCCGCTAACGGCGCCCATGCACCAGAGTGAAATTCTCGTAAGCGTAATGTCAAATTTGACTTTGACATAGGTATTGTTTATTTATTTTTAAAAGTCAAATGTTTATAATGTAAAATTAACGTGTCTTATATTTATTTGGTTTTGAACAAAATTAAAAACACGTTATTCAATTATGAAATGGCGATAAATTACTGAAATATCTTTTTTATCAATCAGTTTTGTAGGTTAGGGCTGCCAGATGTACGATAGTAAAAGTATCGAGTAGGTTAAGTACCTATGAGTAAGGCCGTAGATTTTGCCACTTTTTGAAGTAGTTGGTTGTCCCCAATGTTCAAAGTTTAATAAAATATATATATATATATACTGTAATGCGTGTTTCAATAATACTTAATTAACAAACAAGAAAATAATTTAGCTTTTAATATTTTCTCACCCCTAATTTTGGCTAAAAATTTGACTTTTTTTCGATTTCTGCGAACACTTGAAAGGTTTTTTTGCTTATGCTATTTATGTATCCGGAATAACAAAAAATAACAAACATCTATAACCAAATATACTTTTATTGCTTTTAAAAATATTCCCCGTGATAATCGATCCATTTTTTCATACGTTGAAACCAACTTTCGTAGCATTTTTTCCATTCTGTATCGGGTATCTCCAAAACGTGCATTTTGAAAGCATCAACGGCTTCTTCCCGGGTCGAAAATCGGTGTCCACGTAATTTGTTCTACACGCTTGGGAATAAATAAAAGTCGTTGGATGCCAAGTCGGGACTGTACGGCGGATGACCCGTCAATTCGATCATTTGACTATTTAAATACTCCGTTGTTGCGGCCGAGGTGTGACAGCTGGCGTTATCGTGGTGAAGGATTATTCTTCGTTGTCGATTGTTCTTGCGTATTTCTCCAAAGACTTCTGGCAAGCAAATGGTGGTGTACCATTCAGAATTAACCGTTTTACGATTCTCTAGTGGTACTGTAGGTAGCCACATGTCCACTAATACCAAAAAAAGTTCAAGGTCAAAGTGATAACACTTTACCACTGACTGATGAGCAGTTGACTGTACTCGAGTAAAGATTTCGGGTTCTTATAGAATTCGAATACTAGGTTGATCTTTTTTAATTATATCTACTTATGTAATGTAGATCCCGCAATAAAGTCGCTCACGTTACTCGTATAGTTCGTTTCACGTAAATAGAATCCTGGAGTCTCTTGTCTCGAGTGTGCATTCGATTATTTTTGTAACGAGTACCAAAATACTTGTTTATCAAAAAATTGTCAATTTGGCACATCACTAGCAGCGCGAGCTTTTCCCTCCCCGTACCTCACTCTTCATCCGTAAAAAAATCGTGTAGTGCGCAAGCGTACATACAATTTGTATGGCGGCCACTTCGACTCGGTTTTGATCCGTAAAAAAACCGATCCAGAGTAAGAATTTACGGATCGAAAACGGAGCGGATACGTATGGGTGCGTAAGCGTCCATACAATTACTAGGATGGCCAAACCGGATCAGAAACGGATAAGAATCGGATACGGATGAGTGCGCAAACGCCCTAAATCCGCCGTTCCGTTTTGTTTTCGCTCATGAGCCGTATTATCGCGATTTCTGAATCGGTACGCGAGTAATCACTGTCAGCGATGCAGTGAAATCTGATTCGGAATGGTTTCGCCTGCTGACAGTGGGCGCATTCCGAGTCAGACTTTCAGCGCTTTCAGTGATTAGAAAAGCAAAAAATCACGGGTGCTTTAATCGATTTCAGCGCGTCTTGGAACGCAAGGAATGTGTAAGGCGAACCCTACACGTCAATACATATCGTGATAAATATCGTGATATTTACTGATGGATCTTGGGCCGGATTACAGCACACCCTACACCATCAATACGGATCGCGGATACTGAAGCGTTCTTTGTACAAGGCAGACGCGATGTACCCTAGGGTCCATCTAGACGGAGGAAAATTAGAGCTTGTGTGGCAATAATTATTAGATGCATTGTAGCACTTAAACAAACGAGTAAAAAGAAAGCGATGGATGAAGAATTGGCTACAAAAGAGAGAAAAGTCTCGTCTGAATTTATTTGTCGAAATGTACAGAAAATCGAAATAGACTAAACCCAAATAATACTTAATTAATAAGTGTGATTAATCCTCCATCGCTGCCGTCTCGCTGCGTACTGATCGCGATAAATATTGACGCGCGACACTACACGCAAGATAAATAACACGATCTGGATCTCGGATCAGATCACATGATTTCCAGAAATTCGGCGATAAATATTGTGATCCGTCAATATACTACCCTACACGTCGATAAATATCTTGATCCGTCAGTATATTATATTGACAGATCACGATATGGATCTTGCGTGTAATTCAATTCAATTTTTTAAATTAATGGCGTTCCCAAAATGATTTCGTCAGTATCAAGTGTTATTGTGTTTTTTTAGTTCGACAAACGAGCTTCATGAGTGAGAAAAAAAATAAAATTGACAGATGAATTTTAAATTTTGAATGTTGGCAAAGCGTGTAGCGTTCGCCTAATGGATTTGTCATGGATTATTATGGGCGCATTCCAAATCAGACTTTCAGCACTGTCAGCGATCAGAAAAGTAAAAAAATGTATGGCTGACTGACAGTGATTCGGAACGCAATTACGGGTACTTTAATCGATTTCAGCGCGTCTCGGAACGCAGGGTATGAAAAAAAATGAAACAAACAAAAAAACAACTTTATAGATAGATCTGTGTGAATGAATTTATTTCCTTCCAAGCTCGCTCGCTCAGTACATAGCAAGTACATAGTGTAGGGATAAGTTACTTTATGGTGTAGGGGTCCGGAGTAATAGTGTTCTGTGGTAGGGGCATTTTTGTGCAATATAAATTTTCACAGAAAGATACAGTAAAGTTACAGCTGATTTACTTACGAACTCTAAAAAGCAAACGAACTTAAGTTACTAGTTAGTGACTGTGAGATAAATATTTTCCAGCCAAGGTAAGAATGAATTAGGTACCTATTTATCTACCTAATTTGTTTTGCTTTTTATCTACATCACACTGTAAAAAACTAATCGCGTTATTCGCCTGCAGCTTAGAACAGCCCTGTTGTATGTTCTAAGGCCTACTATACAATAAATGATTACGGGCAGACCACCAGCCCGATGGTCGGATGACATTGCCAAACTGGCAGGATCAGCCTGGATGGCACAGGACCGTGAGGAGTGGTGCGGTTGAGAAGAGGCCTATACCCAGCAGTGGGTGGATGTGGGCTGAAAATGATGATGAGATGATAAAAACGTCTGGTCAACTGTTGTTCCAAATCAGCGGAGTAGTCGTAATTATGATTCATGTATGATTCTTTATAATATTTAAAAGAAGACCACGGTGATCTAATTGAGACGTACAAGATCCTCTCAGTCAAATATAATTGCCCTGATTTATCTGCCACCTTCAGAACAAGTTTGAATCCTCGCCCAAGACACAATAATGACAAGCAGCTGGTTCGTTGGAGGGCTAAGACCAATGTCGGGTGTCATTCTTTGAATAACAGGGTGATGGATTCTTGGAATAAGTTACTACAAGAAGTTGTAGACGCACCATCAGTTAATAGTTTTAAGAATAGATTGGATAAGTGGTTGAGACAAAATAACCATAAAATTGCTTGTGATAATGGACAGTAGTGAACTTTAAGGACTTATACACACACCAGCCTAGACATAGGCACATCAGCGAGTGGCTGCTCGCCTATTAAAATATAATAATAATAATAATAAAAGTACAAAAGATATGATTCCTGTGGAGTTTCTTCTGGCCATTCTTCTCCACAGAGGGAGTACACTGGTAGTGAAATCCTAAATCCATGATGGCTTTGACATTGAAAAATTATTTGTAAAAATCTTAATTCGAATAAAGAAAGGAAATAATGCAATCAAAGGACTTAGGCATGTCACTTAAGAGAAAAACTTAACACCTGCATACTGCCATGCTTGACTTATGGATGCGAAGCTTGGGCCCTCACAAAAATACTAAGAGAAAATCTTGTCATATGCCAGAGAGCTATGGAGAGGAGCATGACTGGTTACAAACAACTGGATAAAATAACTAACATCAATCTTCGTTCTAAAACAAAAGTAAATGATATACTGTCCCTAATCAACAAACAAAAATGGAGATGGACGGGACACATGATGCGTGACACTAAGGGAAAGTGGAGCAGGAAGGTTGCAGAATGGTATCCTAGAGATGGAAAGAGAAGCCGTGGAAGGCAATATGTGAGATGGGAAGACGAGATAAAGATGACAGCAGAATCACTGTGGAGAAGGGTTGTCCAAGACCGACAGCAATAGAAAGATTTGGAGGAGGCCTTTGACAAGGCGCACACCGAACTAAAGGATCTTATTTAAATTTGAAACTGTACTTTAAATTCGGAATTGAAGGGCTTATTATTATTATTAATTCAAATAATTTTTTTTTTTATTTTGATTTAATGTAATTGATACATGAGCTATGTCAGTGCCCTTTGGTGGCTTTAAAACCCACAGTACAAGCTTTGCTGAGTTTGGGATCACACTGGCCGTGTGTGAGATATCCCCACATATGAATAATTTTACCTAATGGTAATTTAAGTATGACTTATTTTTGAATCAATATTTTTAAATTATATTACACTTTCTAGATGGCAGACGAAGTAGACTATCTTGAGACTGATCCTAAGCCAAAGAGAAAGAGAAAGAAGAAGAAGAGGAACCCGGAGAACAAGAAGCTGTCATGCCCGGACTGCGACCGAAAGTTCTACTTCAACTGCCAGCTTAACTTCCACCGATTGGTTCACACCGGTAAATGCAATGTGTTTAGTAATAAAAAAAAACAAAACAGCTCGAGTATGTGTGAAACAGAATAACTTTAATTCTAGAACTTTTCCAATTCTCAAAAAAAAAAAAATAGTTTGTGTGTCTAATAAAAATAACCGCCCAAGCATGTCGGGCCACGCAAAGTGTAAGGTTCTGTAGTTGTCCAATTAAGACAGTTAACATTCATTAAAATAATTTTCTATGATATTTGAACCGAATTTCTTACTTGTACAAGAACATTTTATAAATGGGCCTATTATTTGTTAACCTGTAAAGCCTACTTGATGTTGATAATTTATCCGGTTTACCTAGAAAAAAAAACGGTCTGACATCGTAAGATTATAAACTAACGAGAAATAATACGTTAAATTGTAAATGGTTGGTTTCAGTTCTCAATTTTCCGTAAGTGTATAATATCGCGAGTAAGATTATAAGCTAACGTCATTCACAATCTTACGGTGACATAGATACAAGAATTGCTTGTAGTATAAGATTCATTTAATCATTTATTGCACACAAGAAAATTACAAGAAGAACACATTAAAAAAGACGACAGAACGCTGATTTATTGTTATTGTTGCAGGAGAGAAACCATATGTTTGTGACATTTGTGACAAAGCATTCAACACACCATACTCGTTGAAGAACCACAAATTTATACATACGGGTAAGTTGAAAATGTAAATAAATAAATATGCGGGGACATCTTCACACACGGCCATCTGATCAAGCAGAGTTTGTACTATGAGTATCAGTTTGATTCGGAACACACCCTGTATTTACCAGTAAAGTGTGCGCGAAGCTTCTAGGTTCTTCGTTGAGGGCCTAGTTTCTATTTTAATTTTTTTTAATGGCTTCACGTCTAAAGAGCGCCTAGGTTGTTGTACGCTGTTGTAATTCGATATTTACAACTCACCCCAACTGCGGAGTCCCCGCCCCAGCCCCAGGGTGGTATTTTGGATTGGTGGGAGGACTGGGAGGTGATATGAATGGCTGTTCAATCGAAAGGTAAAATTTAAATGATACATCTAAAAAATACCAAATATATAGGTATTCATTATTATATTTTAATATAACCACCTGTTTTCTGCGTGTAACTTTATTGTTTTATAAATGAAAGACGTGTCCGGTTGCAAGTGGAAAAAAACGTTAAGAAAAATTACACTTGAGTTATCCATGGCCCAGGCATTATGGGGGTTGCCAGCTTACAAAGTCTACCGCTGAGGCTGTTTTCCTCTACAGGTCACATTTCTTAACCAATAAAATAAAATAAGATAAAATGAATAATAATAATAATAATATAAAATAAATTTAAGTATAAAAATTAAAAAAAAAATTAAAAGTCAAGGGGTTGGGGATGTTTGTGGAGAAATAATAAAAATAAATATGAAAAGATATACAGACTCGCGAGGTCTACAGCTCACAGCGCCACTAGTTTATAACTATTGTAATTTGTCATGTAGATACTTAAAAAAAATAACTTGAAGAAAGATTGCGATTGCGACTACTCGCGGCCACAACCGGTGGATCTAGAATAATTTTCTGCACAAGAGTATTTTTAGGATTCATACAAAAATGCCCATGGTCCTTTAGTTGTCCGTAACCTTCAGTTATTTGCTCGTCAAGGTTTGGTTTAGTAAAGGTCTGCTGATACACTTTAAACTACGACAGGGCAGCATTACGACCGTAGATAAATTAAAACCGCGCGACATAAAACGTATGCGCCAATTACAACGCAGTTCTTGTTTTCGTGCGACAAAACTTTGGATAAAATTATAGGGAAAATGCACATATTTTTTAATTCTTTAATCGAAATGTTTCATGTTCCAGATAAACATATAAAAAATATTTTTTTCAAATATCTTGCTCAGAAACAAAGTTATAAGGTTCTAAGTTGATGATTAGACAGAGAGGTCCGATGTGTCATGTGATGTCATATACATCCGCCTTAGAAAATTTTGTGTAAGAGGGACTGATATATTTATTTAATAATGTACTGTAAGGAGCGACCTCCTTTGAGCGTACTGGCTGTTCGTATAGTTCGATAGAGTTTAAAGATTTTGAAATACGAATGGTTCTTTTTTGTTGTGCTGACTCGGGACGTCAACGGACTACCGAGTAGATGATATTTTATTTCGGAGTGTTAAAAAATAATAAAAGAACTATAATATCTCATCTGTGTTCGTATATTTAGCATAGCGCCCATCTGGCTACCGCCCCCCGCTTTACTTGGTGGAGGCGCCGGGTACAGGATCAGGTCATCTATCCGCGGCAATGGATATGAGTCCGTTACAACCTTCTTGTTCAACGTTCGAAAGTCTATACAGAAACGCCAGGAGTCATCGGGTTTCTTGACGAGGACCACCGGGGAAGCGTACGCACTACGCGATTCCCTGATTATATTATTATCTAACATCTCCTCAACCTGCTCTCTAATAATTCGATGTTGCTCATGCGACACCCTGTATGGTGCCTTGTGAACAGGAATCTCGTCGGAGGTGTTTATCTCCACCTCCAACAACGAACAAGAACCTAACTCTTTGGAACTAAAAGCGGACCGGTCCTCATAACAGGACAACGGGTCGTTCAGTTTACTTTTCTGATAGCAATCTAACTCTTTATTGACATCTAATGTTTGGACCGAACTATCTTTCAAGTTCTCAGTGTCCAGAGACGCGCGAAGATTCTCCCCAAGGACTTCTGGTGAGTCCACAAAAAACACATAATCAGACTGCGACAGCTTCGGTATCTGAGCAGTAGCATGTATTACATCCAACGACGAGGTGATTTGCGCAGGCTTGCTCATAAAACTAACACAACACCTATCTAAACGTACGACTTTCTGGCGGAAATCTATAGCAGCGTTATACTTGCACAAAAAGTCTTGACCTAAAATTACATTGGGCACTAGCCCATTCACTATGACAAAGGTATGCACAAATAAATATGAATCAATCAAAAACTTTAATTCAATCAAACCATTAGTAACCAATTGTTGGCCATCTACCGCACGCACATACGGTGCCTCTTTATTCAACCTATCACATTTAATCACGCTACAGAGTTTATCAAAGAACTTATTAGAAATCACGGAGACAGTCGCTCCGGTGTCCAACAAGGCTTCGGTTTCGTAGTTGGTGAACGACACCTTCACGATTGGCGAAGTTGGTCCAGAGGGAGCTTCAGTTGGACCAGAAGGAATTCCTCCCACCAGCGGCGGTCCATTCACTGGCGGCGCATTTCGTTTGGGTGAATATTCCTCGCATCACCAGTTGGTCGACTTCTTAGATTATATCGCTGTGTCCGCTCTTGCGACGACGGAGGGGTAGGCGAACGGCCTCTCCCAGCACCATACACAGGGTGCGCCTGCTGCTGCAAGGGCGGCGGCCTGACGGGTGTCTGCCACGGCGACTGCATCGACGATGCCGGCGAACTTTCACCACGCACGTCGTAATAACGACCACTACCACTCGCGCGGCCATTATCGCCCGATGATCTCGCGCACGACGAAGGAGACGCGATGGTTGCCGTGGTCAACTTGACCGGTAAATTTACCTCCGTACTACTTTTATTAAAAAGGGCAAATAACTGCCTGGCCGAAGATTTCAAATCAGTAAGTAAGTACGCTCTCATAACTCTTAAACGGCTCAATCGATTTTTATAAAACATAGCTAAGAACACTCTCGATTAAGTCTCCTTTCATCCAAAAAAAACTAAACTGAAATCGGTTCAGTGGTTCGGGCGCTATGATGCCACAGACAGACAGACAGACAGACAGACACACAGACAGACACACAGACAAACAGACACGTCAAACTTATAACACCCGTACCTCCTTTGAGCGTACTGGCTGTTCGTATAGTTCGATAGAGTTTAAAGATTTTGAAATACGAATGGTTCTTTTTTGTTGTGCTGACTCGGGACGTCAACGGACTACCGAGTAGATGATATTTTATTTCGGAGTGTTAAAAAATAATAAAAGAACTATAATATCTCATCTGTGTTCGTATATTTAGCATAGCGCCCATCTGGCTACCGCCCCCCGCTTTACTGTACCTACCTACATGTATATATTTTATTTATATTATTATTATTACTGACGAACTATAAAAAAAACAATATTTTTTATGTTTATTCCCTATTGGCGATCATTCTATATGTCGCGACATCAACGGCCCGTTACAGTCCACTGCTGGACTATGAGCCTCCTCCACTGAAGTGTTTGGTTTTGCCATAATCTCCACGCTTGGCAGGCGGGTTGGAGATCGCACATTAAAAGGTTACTGTATCAGAGAGCGCTGCTGCCCGTTCCCTGTTCAATGTGTAGTCCCTGAGTCGCCTCTTACGACACCCACGGGATGATTAGGGGTTGGTGACAAATGTACTCTACTCGTCACCACACGGCGTATGTCGCGACGCGAGGGTTTATTTTATCTCCTATAGTTATGTTGACTCTCGCTTTTTATTGAAGGACTCTCGTCATTATTTTATTTTTATTTATTTATTTTACTCTCTTCGGAAAACTTACAAGATAGTATAAATTGTATAAACGAAAATAGAATTAAATAAAAAGCCATTTACAAGTTTTCGCCTATAGAATTATTGCGAAGATAGCCAAACAATTGCAACATTAGACTTTCGTTGTTTTTTTTTTACTTGAAATGCAAGATTTGTGTCTCTGTTTAGTGCTCGGACCAACCACCCACTGGACACCACGCACTACTTTCCGAAACGCATAGGTGCATTTGCACATATTAATATCTCTGGGCGGCCAATACCTCGCGGCTCACTTCAGTTTCGACCAATTATGAGACCTGTCAATACGTCGCGTAAGCGAGATGAACCAATCACGACGTGTTCCCCGCGCCCCCGCACCGCAACTTTTTCGTAATTAGTTTGTTAGTAAATTATACAGAACGCGGTATTCAGTGGGTGGTTGGTCCGAGGTTTAGTGCAGCACGATTCTGTCCATGTAATTGCTCAAGTCCCTATAATTGTTTGTAAGGCAATCCTTCAATGATATACATCTGCCTCCTTCTTCCAGATATCTGTAACAAAAATAATTCGTTTCATATAGTGGTGAAGCACATCTATTATCTACGATACGCGCTCGGCACTTAATGTTATGTACAGTGGACAACACATCAAGCTATACACATCTTTTTTGTTGCCAATAGATATTTATTTATACACACACATTTGCTAAACGACAATAATAACCATTAAAATATGAGCAGTCAGCAGAGACAGGTTCAAAACTTACCTATTTCGCTATTAATGGTGTTTGACAGTAGCAACCCAAATACACCACTGTCTGTGCTAGGGTTAACTACATAAGTTAAATCGTACCTAACTTTATCGTCTTCCTGTTACTTACTAGATTAGAAATCAGAAAACCAGGACATTTTTTATGTATTTAAATCTAAGAGCCGGTTTTTCAATCCTCAGATAAATGATCTAATAACTATCTAACGAACAAAGTTATATGACTGTTTATCGGACGAATAATTGCTCTCCCATTTTTCAATCGTTATTAATTCCATTGATAACAATCTGACGCAATCTTCAGAGAGGTGAAACAAATATATTGCTTAGACTAACGTTAGAGCAAGACAGACTTTTCTGCCCATTTTCTGTCAACAGTGTCATGTCAATTCTATTATTTACTTCTTCTTTTTTTGTTATGGCACTAGTTGAACTTTGTGCCAGTTTCAAGATTTTTTTGAAAATTGTTTGTCATAACGTCATGCCTCAAACTATCAGTCGAATAGTACAGTTATCTGGCAAATGAAGCGGCAGATAGATTTATTCTTCAGATATTGGAGTTATTCATTAAATAAGTCTTATCCGACTGTTGAAAAATTCAATATCTTGCTATCTGTCGAATAAACACTATTTGTTAGTTTATCTAGCGATTGAAAAACCGGGCCTAAATCTACTAACACTCACATAAAACATAAAAATTACACCAGGACATTACATACATACACCTACTTAAAATATTATTATCAACTGATAACCCTATATATAAAAGTATGGAAACGTATGGAAACGAAGTATGGAAATCCTTTCGCCTCATTCGCCGCGTCTGATGTGAAAGGATTTCCATACTTTGCGCGCGTTTTGTATAGGCTAACCGTCGATCGCCGTCGATAAGTGTGGCCCGACCCTAAGAAGTTTACTAACCCAGTCTTGCAGAAGCATCCAGGCACATATATGCCCAGACAATTCCTCGCCGTGACGTGAACTTTATCCGGCTTAGTATATTGTGGTGATTTCTCCAGGGCTTCCCGCAAGTACGCTATCACTTTAGGCGCTATTAGATCCCCCTGGCGCAGGTCTATGTTAGTTCCCACCACCTTGCGCAGGAACAGCTGGAAAAGTTATCAATGATGTTATACATGAAGTGAGGTAGACGTGTGTTAGGTATGTGTTCATACCTATGCGTCTCAGCCTCCTTGGTTATTGCTGGCAGTAAATACTTTTAGAATCGTCGGGTTTATTTGAATTTAGAAGAAACATATATTTTTTGAACGCTCAAGCAAGAGCTGATTCTATTGTAGACAGTCCTTAGGAAAACTCATGTTTTGAGGAAAATATTATAAATAAACCACTTCAATTTTATACACGTCTTGATTCTTTAATAATACCGCTCCTCCCCATGACTACAACCATAGCCTTCGTGAACTGGAATTCAGTCTTGGCGTAGCGGTTGAGGAACCTCGTGAGTCTCCTGACGAAGTCGTCCTCGTATGGCGTCCGTCTGATGCATTGATTGCACAAACTATTGTAAAACATACTTACTACAACCATAGCCTTCGTGAACTGGAATTCAGTCTTGGCGTAGCGGTTGAGGAACCTCGTGAGTCTTCTGACGAAGTCGTCCTCGTATGGCGTCCGTCTGATGCATTGATTGCACAAACTATTGTAAAACATACTTACTACAACCATAGCCTTCGTGAACTGGAATTCAGTCTTGGCGTAGCGGTTGAGGAACCTCGTGAGTCTTCTGACGAAGTCGTCCTCGTATGGCGTCCGTCTGATGCATTGATTGTACAAACTATTGTAAATGCCCTCTTTGGTATCGTTCACTGCGGCTTGACGACATAAAGTGCGGCTAAGTTTGCTTACGACACTGAAAAAATCGAGTTCTTTTCGTATGTAGTTCAGCGTTTTTGGACTACCCAGCACTTCGATGTATTCGTTGAATAGCCTCCGTGTGGCGCGTGGAATGGTTCCGTTGGACGTTCTAGAAATAGAAATAACAAAGGTTAGTGTGGTCACTAACTAATATTAAGAAGAAATGGTTTTCTTCTTACTACCGGGTGTCCTAAAAGGGTGTTGGCAGTTTATACCCAAAAATTATAGTATATGAAAAATATTATAATTTCATAATTTTATTCTTATTTGCAAAAAGTACATACAATGGAAAGTTTACAACGAAAAAATTATGTTGTCCAAATAAATAAATAAGGCGGTATTTATTGGTCTCATTGAAAATACCGGTATTATTTCGGTACTAATATTTTTAAAACCATCAATACCAAAATCGAAGAAAATAAGTCACGTTATTAGCGTTGGAGACTAAACTTATTTAACAATTTATAATTATGAAATAATTCATATAAAAAACTAACGTTTATTTTTGAATCAAGTAACTTTTATTGTCAGTTTTTGGTACTCGAACCTCTACTACGTCTTTTCACGTCTTTATTTAACTTCAACAATATTAATTTTCTTTTTAAATTATTAATAAAATTTAACTCTTGATTAAATAAACTAACAAAGTTTTATATTTAATATGAAACTAAAAAGGTCTTGTTTTGTAATTCTTATATTTTAAAATGTTTTACAACAATGAAACTGACAATGGTAAATTCAAATCAATCAGCCTATTGCAGTCCACTGCTGGACGTGGGCCTCCCCAAGGGCACGCCAAAGCACACGATCTCCCGCTTTCTTCATCCAGCCACCACCAGCGACCTTCCTCAGGTCATCAGTCCACCTGGCAGGGGGGCGTCCCACACTACGTTTCCCGAGACGTGGTCTCCATTCAAGAACCCGTCTGCTCCAACGTTCATCGGTTCTGCAACAGACGTGGCCAGCCCACTGCCACTTCAGCTTGCTACACTTCTGGATATCAACTACCTTGGTCCTCCGGATGATTTCATTTACGGGATAACATCCGATGTTATCCTGAGCGGCGAAATACCAAGCATAGATCTTTCCATAGCTTGCTGAGTGACATATACCTACACACACACCTTTGCTACGGAGGGGCCTCGGTGGGGAAACCTAGGCTCCACTCCGCAAGCAAGAAGAAAACTCGATGGAGAACGTGTAGGTGGTTTATTAAACAATAAAAACACTGAAAGTGGGTGCCACACAGTCGGGTGCGAATTAAAATGACTCCAAAGATATTGATTACACCAGAAAAAACAGACTAAACATGTTGTTGTAGCAAAATTACCAAAACGACTGACAAAGAGAAAAATAAAATTGAAAAACAGACAGAAAAGGGTTCGAATTTTGAAAGTTTGAATTTTAAAAGTAAAACGCAAATGACGAAAAAGACCGAAAAAGAAAGAGGACGCGTAGCACCGCTACACCTTTACCTATTTTTAACCCCCGACGCAAAAGAGGGGTGTTATAAGTTTAACGTGTCTGTGTATCTGTGTATCTGTGTATCTGTGTATCTGTGTATCTGTCTGTGGTATCGTAGCTCCTAAGCGGATGAACCGATTTTCGTTTAGTTTTTTTTGTAACATAGATAATTTTACCCCGAGTGTTCTTAGCCATGTTTCATGAAAATCTCTTCAGCCGTTTGAAGATCATGAGCTCTTTTCTAGTTGATGAGGGGATCTGACGAACTTCCTTATCTCCGATCGATTCGAAATTTGGTACCTTGTTACTTCAATCAAATTGAAAGTATATGGTAAGGTTACCATGACCTGATCAGCCGTTTGAAGATCATCAGCTCTATAATAGTTGATGAGGGGATCTGACTTACTTCCATATGTCCTATCGATTCAAAATTTGGTACCGTATTCCTTCAATAATATTGAAAGTATATGGAAAGGTAACCATGACCTGATCAGCCGTTTGAAGATCATCAGCTCTTTAATAGTTGATGAGGGGATCTGACTACTTTCCATATGTCCTTTCGATTCAAAGTAAAAATACTCTCCAATTTTCTTTTAGATATAACTGTACTCATATATCATAATTTATTTGTTATAAAGTTTAAAAATTATGAAATAAAAATAAATTAAAAATTTAAAAACCCCCGAAGCAAAAAAGCAAAACATTAAAAAGTAAAAAATAATACCTATTGTTGAGCCATCAAATTCGATAAAGTAACACCTATATATTTTAATTTTATTACAGAAATTGATGGATGGCACGATTTGGTTTGCTCGTTGAAATGACGCTATAATGTCACGTCGGGGTACCGCTAAGTTTAAAAAAAATATCATATGAAAACAAGTTGGTCGGATATGCTAACAAATTAATAGATAGTCAATCAAATGAAGCGTCTGACTTAAGCGGTACCCCGACGCGACATTATAGCGTCATTTCAACGAGCAAACCAAATCGTGCCATCCATCAATTTCTGTAATAAAATTAAAATATATAGGTGTTACTTTATCGAATTTGATGGCTCAACAATAGGTATTATTTTTTACTTTTTAATGTTTTGCTTTTTTGCTTCGGGGGTTCTTAAATTTTTAATTTTGCTTACTTTTGTAATTACCGTATGTTTGTGTACAATAAAGTATTCTATAGTTCATTCATTCGTTCATACCTGTCTTGTTTACCCATTATCCGCCGACGTTCTTCAAGCTTTTCCCAGGTCCCCCTATGCTGGTCCTCGTGAAGTAGTTTGTGGTAGTCCACTACTTTCAACCTGTAACATGTTTAACTGTAAATATAACTAAGCATCGGTGTCGGTTCCCGCAGCGAAACTAAATTTAAATTTTATCTTATTCTTGTCACTTTCTGACCCACGACGATGAAAAAGGACAGGCGATTGTCAACCATTGTGAGCGCCAAATTTTATAGCGCAAATGTCAAGTTTTGACACGGACGTGTGCAATGTAATTTTAAACGGCTTGTTTTAGGATCCTGCTTAAAATTGACGTATGTGACATAAAATTTGCCGTTCAAAAGAGCCGACAATCTCCCGTCCTTTTTCATCGTCGTGGGTCAGTGTAGGGTACGTGTAGGTGTAGGGTAGGGTAGGCGTAGGGTAGGTCTAGGGTAGGTGTAGGGTAGGTGCAGGGTAGGTGTAGGGCAGGTAAGTAGGTGTTCTGACAATAATTTTATTAATTATTTTTTTGTTTTATTTTTCCATTGTTTTTTAATGATTAAATTAATACTTTTTTATAGGTTTTTTTTATTAATAGGATAGGTGTAGGGTAGGGGTTAATGTAAGGTACCTATAGGGTATTTAGTTTCGCTGCGGGAATTGACACCATTGTTGTGTTTATTTTTATTTGAATTTTAAGGGGAAAAACGAAATTCAGACATCAAATAAAAAAAAACAATCAACGGCCCATTACAGTCCACTGCTGGACTATGAGCCTCCTCCACTTAGGTGGAGGGTTTTGCCATAATCTCCACGCTTGGCATATCAGAGAGCGCTGCTGCCCGATCCCTGTTCAATGTGTAGTCTCTAAGTCGCCTCTTACGACACCCACGGGAAGAGTAGGGGTTGGTGACAAATATGTATTCTACTCTGCCGTCACCACAAACGTAGCATAACAATACTCACTGTTCAACGACGGCTAAAATGTTGGCACACTTCAGTGGACAGGAGGGTCCCACGTACGTGTGATTCAGTGCGAAAGGATCACCGCAAAACACGCGTGCTTCTGTCAACAAAAAAATTTACATAGTAATGTATCAAACGAATCTTTACTAATATTATAAACGTGAAAGTTTGTATGTATGGATGTTTGTTACTCTTTCACGCAAAAACTACTGAACGAATTGGGATGAAATTTGGAATAGAGATAGGTAGTTTGTACCCTCGATTAACACATAGGATACTGACTTTTCCCGGGAAAAATTCTTATTTACATGGAAAAATCTTACACAACGCGAACGGGCGGACCGCTAGTCATGTCATAAATATGAGGAAACATAATTTGTCAAAAATCTGGGCATAATTTTAATACTTAGAAATTACAACTTTCTTTGTCATTGTTTACGATTCAAGCTAAACTGGAACACTTCCTCGCAACTTAAGACTTGTATGCTTCTCTAAATTCATATGAATCACATGGAACGAGAAACAGAGGGCGTACACTTGTAGTGAACGTGCCATCCAATTTGACTTTGACTTTGAACTCCTCAGTGGGAATTACTCGTAGCACTGACTTGAAACTTTTGCATATACCTACTACGTTTCATTGTGATAGCGAAACATGATTTTTAAAGGTCCTACCCATGCCAGCTCTCAGTTTTTGAAGGCCTAAGGCTCGTAAACGAGCAAGCAGAAAATTCCAGAAAACATATATATTAAACTTGGATATATAACCTTTATTTCGCGCAGACTGATTTTTATTAAAAACATTAAATTACTATACCGAAAACGCCTTTGAAGTCGAGCTGTTACTATTGTTAAATTCGCTTCTGCTTCTGAACTACAACAGACGCGGACGCGGTTCCTACGAGATATTATTGGCAATTCATTTACCTTTCATCCGTGCAAAAAAATACATATATTTAATCATAGGTAGTTCAAGAAAAAACTAAAAAAAACGAGTTTTTCGCTCCTGCGCAGTGTCGGACGTAACTACCGTGAAGCATCGCACGCTAATATAAACGTTATTTCTATAGTGCGTCGGTTGAACTTTCAACTAAAGCGCGTTGAGTTGCAAATTTTGCCATTGCATGCCCCTTAATATAAACTGATGCTTCAGCGCCTCCAGTCAAGCAAGATTGCCTCCTCGTGAAGGAACTCACACCTCAATGAACTTTACTTTGATAGTTGTGAACTCTCTCCACAACTATTTACAAACTTCCGTTAAAAATACATTTTTCTCCGACACGCTCGAAAATGTGATCATTATTGAAAAAAAAACAGTACGCGAAGTGACTCATTTTTGGACGAAACATTGCCCCATACAAAACAGCGGCCGGCAATGTGCCCTCAAACGGCCTAGGCCGGCAAAGTAACTTTCGTTCAGAAACTTTAATGTTTTTGAGTCTTTTATAGCATACTCTTCATAAGTTTTGATGTTCTAAATTAAAATTTTATATGAATCGTACACGACTCGTAGTAATTTGAGTTGGCTGTATGCTCTGTATGACACTGGCACAAAATAATAAAAAAAGAAAAGTGTACAATATGGCGGTTTGTTTGTAATTTTCCCCGCTTTTATTCGTTATGTATTTATTTTGTTACTTATTTTTCACGATGGAGTTCACTAATCATTGAATTGGGGAAATATTATAACAATGAATGGTTCAAGAAATCAAATTAGAAAGTGATAAAGATTAGAACTTATAAGTTTAGTGCGATACAAGTAGACATCTAAATTCAAGGTACCACAATATTTTTAGTATTTTGAAATTTCCTCGCATATTTCAGAGAAAAGCACTAAACAAGCCTCGGCCGCAATAACTCTTGCTGGACTCGTACACAATAAAAGTCCTCGCCTGTGCCTCGGACTTTAAACGTGCTCTCGTCCAGCAATAACTAATTTTGCGGCCGCGGCAGTAATGTACTATTTAATTAAAACTTATTCTCCATGTGATAAAAAGCCTATTTTAAGACAAGGCTATTTTTTATAGAGTAGGTACAGCGAACAGCTCATCAAGCTATACACCGGGGTATCTTGCGCGTTGGTAATACGGCCTAGTTTGCAACAAAAATGTATAGCTTGGCTTGATGTGCTGTCTTCTGTACTTTATTTTGTTTATAGTATTTCCAATTTGTTTTTCTTTTTTTTAAACGCAAAACTTGGAGTTCAAATCGATGGCATTGGCAAGCTTGGGCCTCTCGTTTGAGAAATAATAATTTGCAAGCTGTGTCAAGTTTCGTCGACCTTTCCCAGAGCTTGGTGGCATAATTGGTAATGCGCCTGTTTCTGGCCCGGATAGCCAAGGAGATGCAGGTTCGAGTCCTGTCCAAGATCGACAATTTTTATTTTATTTTTCGCTTTATAATTATTAGATAATAATCTAAACTGAAAACAATATTTTAAACTCTCGCGATAATTATATACAATATACAATGTGGTAGGTTTGTCATTTATGAGAAACAGTTCTTTAATTAAATTAAACTTACCAATAAATATTTTCTCCAAAACACACACGTACACAATAACTATGAACACTAGCATTTCTAGGCGTTATATTTGATATCGAATTGAATTTAAAAAAATATTCAACTATAAATAGTTGTCCCTTGCGGGGCAAACAAAATTTTAACACATTAAAGTCCTGTTCATTGCAAATTTTTCATCTAAATAACAATTATCATTTGTCTCATAAGAATAATAATATCCATTATGTCCCTAACATTACTAACTACTAGTATTAATAACATTTCCTGAGATCGATATCATGATACGAACTTAAAAATAATAATAAAAAAAAAACAAATTGAACACTTCTATGATCCAAACAAAGTCTTGGACATTTGCTTGTAATTAAGGCTTAATTCGTTTGATTATTTCTCTCGAAGCAATGAATATCGCTATATCCAAATGTGTCCGTTTCTGTCTGTACGCAATTTCGACGTTGAATTAAACTTCTCAATAATAAATAATTGGTTTTAAAACTTAAAAATCTCTTAATCCACTATCATTCATTCAAAATAATATTATTCGTTCATCAGAATTCATCACCTCTCTTTCGTTGGTCATAAAAACAAAAAGGATAGCAGTGAATCGGTACCATTATTCTTAATTTGACAGCTACGCCATTATTTTAGGTTATCATTCATTCAAAATAATATAATTCATTCGTCTCTCTCTTTCATTGGTCATAAAGATAAATTTAAAATTAGGATTCGTGAGTTTATGCGAATGCTTAATGCTCTTTTTTTATTAATATTGTTTTTGCATGGTTATGTATGTACGTACCTATAATATGACTGTTTACGCAAATAAACTTTTGAATTTGAATTTTGTAACAGGACACACGGACCAAGTAGGAAGAGGACTAGGCTCTATGAACTAGGCCGCGTGATAATTTAGTCGGCCATGACGTCACGGAGGGGGCGGGGCTTAGCGGCCATTACGCTATTTACTAGCGACTAAAACACTTGTCGTCGTGCGGTCAAAAATTATTGAAATTTGAGTAAATAATGCTAAAAATATGAAGTGTTGTGTACCTATGTGTCGAAATTGTTCTGAGAGGCAAGGAGAAACAGCTGAAATGTGACCCCGCGCGATGTCACACTCAATCTGTATGAAAATGTTTATAGCGCCTAGTCCTCTTCCTACTTGGTCCGTGAACAGGACATCTCTAAGAGTTGCCTAGATCTTTTAAATCGTAGCAAGCAATCCGCGGCGATCAGCTAGTTAGCTATGATATTGAGTAACGTTATCGAGTATTACACCGAGGCCAATTACCTATCACGTGTACTACTAAGTCGGTGATTGCATAATATGGTCAGCTGCAATAAACTTTTTAATTAATAACACCAAAGGTACTACAAGTTCGATGCGGCAACTGGATGCACGTGCAGCGACTTCAGTCGGGATTATTTCCGTTGTCCCCCACGACAATGGATATTCTCTCCAGTATTTTCACTCCATAAGGGAACATGATTTCTCTACGAGATCGAGTCAGAAATGAGGAGATCCGTAGAAGACCAAAGTTGTTGACATAGCCCGTAGGATAAGCAAGCGGCAATGAAGTGGCAATGGGCAGGCCACATAGCGCGAAGATCGGATGGCCGATGGGACAAGAAGGTTCTTGAATGGAGACCACATTCTGGCAAGCGCAATGTGAGACGGCCACCTACGAGATGGACCGACGACCTGGTGAGGATCGCTGGGTCTCGTTGGATGCAGGTTATGAACCGGTCGCGCTGGAGTGGGATTGGAGAGGCCTATGTTCAGCAGTGGACTTTAACAGGCTAAAATTATGAAGGGAACATGCACAATTTATTTATTTTTACGCAGACTTGTTAAGGCCTCGTTTAGGGAGACGCGGGGGGTTGGGCGTCCCATACGTTTTAATTGACCGCGCGAATTCAAACACGCACCGCGCAACACCCCGCGTCTCCCTAAACGAGGCCTAAGAGAGCAAGTTTTACAATCTTATATACTAAGATTCAATGCCATCTAGTATTCAATATAAGAAAATATTGACTGGTTAACCGACATAGCACTCGTGCGCGGAAATAAAAGATGATAGTTAAAGTATTATACAAGTAGCTCTGCGAGCTGTAGACCTCGTTTTTTTTTTCAAAATCTCATAATTCCGTAATTTTTTAAAATATAAATTCAAATTCAAAAGATTTTATTGCTTCCATATAGTAATACAACAAGGTCTTAAATGAATATCCAGTACATTATATGGACCCTGGTAGGGCATTGCAAATTCAAAGGCAAGCACATAAACTAAATTACATCATGCATTCAAAATTACAATCACAATAATTATAATTATACCAACAGGAGCAGGGTTGCTAAAACATAAATAATAATAATAGCATAATTTAGAATTTAGGATTGTTTTGTTATTGTTGTTTTATTAAATATTAGATTTCGTGTCATTATAAAATTCGTCTAAGTTATAATAGCTATTTATGCAACTGTTGCATAATGAGGGGTATTTAACATGAGTGTGGTTTATGAAACGAGCGCAGCGAGTTTCATAAAAGTATACACGAGTGTTAAATACTTATTATGTACAGTTGCATACAATAGTTTATCTACACTCATACAACAAATTTAAATTAAAGACAAAATAAAGTAATCATTGTTTATTGTAATAATTATTGACATTACAAACGTTAATGGCGCGAAAATAAATTTGCAGTAATATCGCACCGCGCATGCGCGCCGCCAAGGTTGCGTTCCGAAACACGCTAGTGTGCTCAAATAGCAAGCATCTGCGTAAAAATTAAAAAAAAAAAACTTCATTTTGTTACAACTTTGCGATAACGAAATGAAATTTGTATGGATCCTTAGTCACGGCTCCATCGAAAGGTATATCATTTGCTTAGCGTTTCTGATAAGTAAATGAAGGATTTACGACATGAGTGTAGATAAAAGCATTTTTCGATGAGGTAGCCTTTGAGTTTGTTAATAAATTTATTTTCACTCTCCTCTTCTCTTATATAGGCAGGATATGATTGTATATTTGAACAGACATCGAATATGGACCAGCCCTGTAAAGATGCAGTCTTGAAAAAGTTGATTCCAATTTCTTGCCGTTTTTAACATGTCTGGGATTTAGTTTCATGAACGTGAATAAATGTATGTTTTTCCGCACGAATTTAGCTATTTCTAGGATGTAGTGGATGTAAGGGTAAGAATTTTATAATCTTTAAAGTACGGCCTGCAGCTTGTTCTATGTTCAATGTTAACTATTATTCTCAAACATTTCTTTTGCAAAACAAACAAATCCGGTGCATCCGCACTGTTTCCCCACAATATCACTCCGTAGCTCATATATAAAAACTGACTCAACAAAAAAAAATATCGAACCTGCTCACAAAATTTCACGAGAATCGGTTGAGAAACGCGACCTGTAGATGAGAACAAACAGATAGACATACAAAAGCAATTTTAGCCGAGAAACGGAGACGCTTCGCTCGCGCTCGCTCGGTCAATACTGGAAACTAGATGTCGTTGTTACAGAATCTTAAAACCCCCCAATCCACACTTCCTCACCCCGCCCCGCAGTCGGGGGGTGAATTGGGAGTATCGAATCAAGAAGACCGCGTGCCACTTTTATTGACATTAATACTCCATTTCATATAACAGAAAAAAGCAGTGACAGTAAACATTTTAGCACAAGTTCAAAATATTAAGAGTAGATAGGCTCAGGTAGGTCTTATTCATGAATTATTAGATTAACTTGTTTTCTGTAATGGTTGCTTTTTGATGTTAATCAAACTGGCGTTATTAATACTTATGAGACTAAATTACTGTACTGTACTAAGAATATAGGGAACTCCGTAGGGCTTTCCCTATGAAATCAAATCAGAAACGATGAGATCCGCAGGCAAACGTATAACGTTGTTTGGAATGTCCAGGGATAGCCTAGTCGGTAGAAGGCTTGCCTTCCATTCCGGGGGTCCCGCGTTCGTATCCCAGCCTGTACCACTGATTGACTGAATGTAAAACTCATGTAAAGATCTTTCTAATCACATTATTACTTGCTCGGTGTTTCGGATGGCACCTTGAACTGTAGGTCCCGGTTGCCTTGGTGGTAGGAAGGCGTAAAGCCATGTCAGAAGCCCTTCGGGCGGCTTAGAAGGTTTCGACAATAGATGGCGCTAGCCGTCACACGATGAAAGAAAGAATATATTTTTCCAGACGAGAAGCCGTTTCAATGTTCGTTCTGCCAGTACGCCTGCCGAGACGGTTCCACTCTTAGGAAGCACCAAGCCAAGCACATGGGTGTGGAGACTACGTATGAATGCAAACTGTGCTCTAAATCGTGAGTATTAATATTTCTGCATGATGTTTTTATTATATTTGGAAAACAAACTGTTATTTACAGCTACAATACAATATTAAAGTATAGTAATAACAAATGAACCACTTATATATTTTCGCATATAGTACAGTAGGTGTCATGTCCAGCAGCTACACGTCACGCGATTGGATCGAATCCGTAACGAACACATCCGTGGCAGTCTCGGAGTCCGTGATGTAGCGGATAAGCTTCAGGAAAGTCGCCTCCGATGGTATGGCCATATAAGCCGCAGACCGTCAGACTATGTAGGAAAAAGATGCCTCGACCTCACTGTCCAGGGCCCTAGATCACGTGGTAGGCCTAAAAAGCGCTGGCTGGACGTCGTGAAAGCGGATATGGAAGAGAACATTCTCACACCTAAGGATGCTGAAGACGGGGCAAAGTGGAGAAGATTAAGTAGGAAAGCGGACTCCAGCACTAGGCCGGGAAAACGCTAGGACGAAGAAGAGTACAGTATAGTATTGAGATGGCCGATTTTTGGCGCCAAAACATAGACTTCAAAAACTTTATCTCTCCAAAACCTATCGAGTGGGGTATCAAAATAAAAGGCTTTATAAATAGTCTCACAACTTATATGTTTAAATGTAATTTGGAATGAGAAATGCTAAAAAAACAACAAAAACTTAATAGTCCATCCAACAAGCAGATTGTAGAGTGCGTGAGCAAGGTCGTAAGCAATTTCTTCAGAAAATTGTTCAGGGTGCTTAGGGAGTTAACATACTAAAAGCCCTGACATCTAGGGGGTGAGTCGGGGTGAGGGGAGGGGGTTAAAGTTCCCATTTTTCAGTTTTTCGCTAGTTTTCTGAAGAAATTGCTTACGACCTTGCTCACGCACTCTACACCCCCGTATGGGTGATTTGTTAGGTGAACTATAAATGTTTTAAATTGAATTAATGTGTAGAAGAGACACAACAATATCGGTCATTCTTTCAATAACTAAAATGTTTAAAATAAAAAATATGAAGTATATGAGGATGGTGTTACCCTGGATAGTGTGAGAGCGTCGGTGGTCTAGTGGCTAGGGCTGCTGCCTCCCGTTCGGGAGACGCGGGTTCGATCCCCACCACGTACCAATGTGTTTTCGAATTTCGAATTCATATGTACGTTTATTCGACGCTCTTACGGTGAAGGGAAACATCGTGATGAAACCAGCACACTCCTGTGAAGAAATTCAAAGGTTGTGTGTGAAGTCGACCAACCCGCACTGGGCCAGCGTGGTCGACTGAGGCCTGATCGCCCTAATTTAGGGCAGGCTCGAGCCCCTCGGTGGGGACGTATATGAGCTGATGATGACCCTGGATAAGTGTAATAATAATATAGTTTATTTTTTATACTGTCATCTACCGAATTTAACGAGCTTCTATTTTTTACAGATACAAGCACAAATATCTGTTGAAGGCACATGTAGCTGAAGCACATTTGAATGTCGATCTGAGGAAAATACCGTGCAACAAATGTGGGAAACTGTTCAAAACCAATTCGCAGCTCAACACGCACGTTGTGAGTATTGTACGGTCTCCAAATATGGAGTAAATAATATAAGTCCAAATTAGTTACTCCAAAATCGATGCACGAACGGTTTTTATTAGTAGGAGATTTTACAACACTTTCAAAAGCTAGTATCGATAAAAATACATACCCTGCGTGCGTTCCGAGACGCGCTGAAATCGATTTTAGCGCACTCAATGCGCGTACCGAATTACTGTCAGCAGGCGAAACCCATACAATCTGATCGCTGACGGCGCTGACAGTTTGATTCGAAAGTGATTTAAGCGCGTATCGGAACGCGGCCATAGTCGTCCGGTTGGTAAAAGATGGTAACAGACTGGTGACTTGGGGTGGAATGAGGAAAATTCTGATGAAAATGACAACACCGAAACGGATGGATTCACAAATGGATGATGGCAGCAGCGCTCTCTGATACAGTAACCTTTTAATCTGCGATCTCCAACCCGCCTGCCAAGCGTGGAGATTATGGCAAAACCAAACACTTAAGGGGAGGAGGCTCATAGTCCAGCAGTGGACTGTAACGGGCCGTTGATGTTGATGATGTTGATCTTTATCTTCATTTTCCAGAAACTGGTCCACAACAGAGCTAACGAAGGCCACTGTCCAGTCTGCAACATTTACATCCCGATGATGTACAATCTCAGCGCCCATCTCAGCACGCACGTCGACGCCAAACCGTACCGCTGCACTGCCGCTGACTGTACCAGCGCTTATAAGGATAAGGTTAGTGCGTGCGATTGTACCAGGCTGTAATTGGATATTGACTCATTGGATATTTGTCTCGATTCATTTTTGTGTTTTACCTCTTAATATACGCACAGCCAATGTCATGATTACTGACTTAGCATCTATTAAAGTCAAAGTCAAAATTATTTATTTCCATATGATGTTATTACATCACTTAGATCCGTCATTACATTTTTTTGGGTGAGTTCACTAACACAATGGCTTTTCACTATCCATTCTAGTTTTCGCCTTTTATTCTTCTATTATATAACCTACGACCCCGAAAACATCCACTTCTAGCCATATATAACCTTATATAACCTACGACCCCGAAAACATCCACTTCTAGCCATATATAACCTTATATAACCTACGACCCCGAAAACATCCACTTCTAGCCATACCCATCTCTCGCACAAAAACGTTATCACACTCACCACTTCACAAAGGTTTAACATTAATTAATGACATTTTAAAACACGATCCCTCCATCGACATATTCTTTACCTCCGAACCAAAGCTTCTCGCGCTGGCGAGTAGGTACTTAGAAAAACTCGCACCCAGGACCACAGTTGCTGAGACAGCAGCCCCACACCTGGACTAAAAGCATTCCCATAGGTTGAAATCACAAAATATTTCAATTTATTGGTCTATTACTTAAAGTTTAAATATCTAAGTATCATCATGTTTGGCTGTAGCTGTAAGTGATGTATCAATAAATAAATAAATAAATAAATTATTCAGCCTTTTCTTGAACAGTATATACTTATTTATTTATTTAACCATTATCGTACACATTAAACAAGAAAATGACAATAACACAAAGAAAAGCACACAACAGGCCTACTTATTTCTAAATAAATATCTTCCAATAGACCTACGGAAGAGAAAAGAAAGATAACAATATACGCGGACAAAACGTGCACAACATAAGAAATAAAATATAATGATAATATACAAGAACCAGATAACCTACAGCTACTTTATAACTAAATATATATCACGGATTACTTGCTGTAGTTTTTTTTTTTCATTGTATATGGAGTAATTGGATATTTGCCTCATTGAATATTTAGTTATTTGATATATACCTCATTGGATATTTAACTTTTTCTCCACTCTCTGGAGTATTTGGATATTTGCCTCTTTGGATATTTCTTCTCTTCTTCTAGTGGCACTCCATTACTGGAGGTCTGCCGTCAGCCTCTTGAATTTTTCCTTGTCCCTTGCTAACCGGAACAGCTCTTCGACCCCGGTAATCCCGGTCCACTCTCGTATGTTTCGCAGCCAAGATTTCTTCCGTCTTCCTACACGTTTTTTTCCTTCTATTTTGCCCATCATAATAAGTTGAAGGAGTTGGTATCTATCGTGCCTTAAGATGTGTCCCAGATAACCAACTTTCCTTTTTTTGACGGTTTGCAACAACTCCCGGGTTTTCTGGACGCGTTGGAGAACTCTTTTGTTGGAAACCTTCTGCACCCAACTAATGCGAAGCATACGGCGATAGCACCACATCTCGAACGCTTCGAGTCGTCGCCTCGTATCTTCTTTGATGGTCCAAGCTTCACATCCGTAGAGTACAATCGGCCATGTATAACACTGCAGCAAGCTTCAATGTTAACTTCAATCAATCAATCAGCCCATTGTAGTCCACTGCTGGACGTAGGCCTCCTCAAGGGTACGCCAAAGCGCATGATCACCCGCTTTCCTCATCCAGCCACCACCAGCGACCTTCTTCAGGTCATCAGTCCACCTGGCAGGGGGGCGTCCCAATGCTAACTTACGACAACATAAAACTTTTTCCATTTTATTAAAGGAAGCTCGGGCTATTTCTATCCGGGATTTTATTTCCTGATCCCTGTCCCATTCTTCATTGATCCAAGCACCTAGATATATATATTGCCGTACGCGCTCTAGTTCTCGCCCTGCCACTGACAATTTAGGGTTAAGGTGTTTGTCTCTGGTGACTACCATGAACTTTGTCTTACCGATGTTAATGTTTAGCCCGGCTCTACTACTGCACTCATTCACTCTGTCCACAATAATCTGCAAGTCGGAAGCTGACGAAGCAATTAATGCTGTATCATCAGCATAGCGCAGATTATTTATAGACTTGCCGTTTACTATAGCACCAACATTCAAGTTTTCCAGTGCTTCAGTCATAACTGCCTCAGAGTACACGTTAAAAAGCAAAGGCGACAAAATGCATCCCTGCCTCACTCCTCTGCAGACATTTACCTCCTCGGTTTCTTCAAATTCTACTCTCACAGTAGCCTTTTGGTCCCAGTACAAATTTTGCACAATCCTTAGATCCTTTCCATCTAGCCCAATGTTTCGTAATGTATCCATCAAAATATCATGCTTCACTCGGTCAAATGCTTTCTCATAGTCTATAAAACAAATATAAGCATCGTTCTGCATGTCTTTGCATTTTTGTACTAGGACATTGAGAGCGAACAAAGCCTCTCGAGTACCAACGCCAGAACGAAAACCAAACTGACTTTCTCCCAGTTGTTCATCACATTTTGGTCTAATACGATGGTGTATGATACTAAGAAACACCTTCAGCATGTGACTCATCAAACTGATGGTACGATATTCGTCACATTTTTTGGCGTTCTTCTTTTTTACGTTTTTATCACTCATTAGATATTGGTTAATTTGATATTTGCTTCGTTGGATAATTAACTTTTCCTCGCTCATTGGATACTGAGTAATTGAATATTTGCCTCGTTGTATATGTAACTTTTCCTCGCTCATTCAAAATTTTATTAATGGATATTTACCTTTCTTTTTCCTCATTAGATATGACCTCATTTATCCCTCTTGATTCTTCTAGAATTCCCTCTGCAAGCACATGCGCAAGCACAACATTGACGAGCAGTTTCCGTGCGACATCTGCGGGCGGCTGTTCCCCGCGAAGCACAAACTCAACTACCACATCGTGTCAGTGCACGGGAAGAGGAAGCGGGTCGAGTGCGACTATTGCGGAGTCAGGTTAGTTCACCTCATACAACTACCACATCGTGTCAGTGCACGGGAAGAGGAAGCGGGTCGAGTGCGACTATTGCGGAGTCAGGTTAGTTCACCTCATACAACTACCACATCGTGTCAGTGCACGGGAAGAGGAAGCGGGTCGAGTGCGACTATTGCGGAGTCAGGTTAGTTCACCTCATACAACTACCACATCGTGTCAGTGCACGGGAAGAGGAAGCGGGTCGAGTGCGACTATTGCGGAGTCAGGTTAGTTCACCTCATACAACTACCACATCGTGTCAGTGCACGGGAAGAGGTCGAGTGCGACTATTGCGGAGTCAGGTTAGTTCACCTCATACAACTACCACATCGTGTCAGTGCACGGGAAGAGGTCGAGTGCGACTATTGCGGAGTCAGGTTAGTTCACCTCATACAACTACCACATCGTGTCAGTGCACGGGAAGAGTCGAGTGCGACTATTGCGGAGTCAGGTTAGTTCACCTCATACAACTACCACATCGTGTCAGTGCACGGGAAGAGGAAGCGGGTCGAGTGCGACTATTGCGGAGTCAGGTTAGTTCACCTCATACAACTACCACATCGTGTCAGTGCACGGGAAGAGGAAGCGGGTCGAGTGCGACTATTGCGGAGTCAGGTTAGTTCACCTCATACAACTACCACATCGTGTCAGTGCACGGGAAGAGGAAGCGGGTCGAGTGCGACTATTGCGGAGTCAGGTTAGTTCACCTCATACAACTACCACATCGTGTCAGTGCACGAGAAGAGGAAGCGGGTCGAGTGCGACTATTGCGGAGTCAGGTTAGTTCACCTCATACAACTACCACATCGTGTCAGTGCACGGGAAGAGGAAGCGGGTCGAGTGCGACTATTGCGGAGTCAGGTTAGTTCACCTCATACAACTACCACATCGTGTCAGTGCACGGGAAGAGGAAGCGGGTCGAGTGCGACTATTGCGGAGTCAGGTTAGTTCACCTCATACAACTACCACATCGTGTCAGTGCACGGGAAGAGGAAGCGGGTCGAGTGCGACTATTGCGGAGTCAGGTTAGTTCACCTCATACAACTACCACATCGTGTCAGTGCACGGGAAGAGGAAGCGGGTCGAGTGCGACTATTGCGGAGTCAGGTTAGTTCACCTCATACAACTACCACATCGTGTCAGTGCACGGGAAGAGGAAGCGGGTCGAGTGCGACTATTGCGGAGTCAGGTTAGTTCACCTCATACAACTACCACATCGTGTCAGTGCACGGGAAGAGGAAGCGGGTCGAGTGCGACTATTGCGGAGTCAGGTTAGTTCACCTCATACAACTACCACATCGTGTCAGTGCACGGGAAGAGGTCGAGTGCGACTATTGCGGAGTCAGGTTAGTTCACCTCATACAACTACCACATCGTGTCAGTGCACGGGAAGAGGTCGAGTGCGACTACGAGTGCGACTATTGCGGAGTCAGGTTAGTTCACCTCATACAACTACCACATCGTGTCAGTGCACGGGAAGAGGTCGAGTGCGACTATTGCGGAGTCAGGTTAGTTCACCTCATACAACTACCACATCGTGTCAGTGCACGGGAAGAGGTCGAGTGCGACTATTGCGGAGTCAGGTTAGTTCACCTCATACAACTACCACATCGTGTCAGTGCACGGGAAGAGGTCGAGTGCGACTATTGCGGAGTCAGGTTAGTTCACCTCATACAACTACCACATCGTGTCAGTGCACGGGAAGAGTCGAGTGCGACTATTGCGGAGTCAGGTTAGTTCACCTCATACAACTACCACATCGTGTCAGTGCACGGGAAGAGGAAGCGGGTCGAGTGCGACTATTGTGGAGTCAGGTTAGTTCACCTCATACAACTACCACATCGTGTCAGTGCACGGGAAGAGGAAGCGGGTCGAGTGCGACTATTGCGGAGTCAGGTTAGTTCACCTCATACAACTACCACATCGTGTCAGTGCACGGGAAGAGGTCGAGTGCGACTATTGCGGAGTCAGGTTAGTTCACCTCATACAACTACCACATCGTGTCAGTGCACGGGAAGAGTCGAGTGCGACTATTGCGGAGTCAGGTTAGTTCACCTCATACAACTACCACATCGTGTCAGTGCACGGGAAGAGGAAGCGGGTCGAGTCGACTATTGCGGAGTCAGGTTAGTTCACCTCATACAACTACCACATCGTGTCAGTGCACGGGAAGAGGAAGCGGGTCGAGTGCGACTATTGCGGAGTCAGGTTAGTTCACCTCATACAACTACCACATCGTGTCAGTGCACGGGAAGAGGTCGAGTGCGACTATTGCGGAGTCAGGTTAGTTCACCTCATACAACTACCACATCGTGTCAGTGCACGGGAAGAGGAAGCGGGTCGAGTGCGACTATTGCGGAGTCAGGTTAGTTCACCTCATACAACTACCACATCGTGTCAGTGCACGGGAAGAGGAAGCGGGTCGAGTGCGACTATTGCGGAGTCAGGTTAGTTCACCTCATACAACTACCACATCGTGTCAGTGCACGGGAAGAGGAAGCGGGTCGAGTGCGACTATTGCGGAGTCAGGTTAGTTCACCTCATACAACTACCACATCGTGTCAGTGCACGGGAAGAGGTCGAGTGCGACTATTGCGGAGTCAGGTTAGTTCACCTCATACAACTACCACATCGTGTCAGTGCACGGGAAGAGGAAGCGGGTCGAGTGCGACTATTGCGGAGTCAGGTTAGTTCATCTCATACAACTACCACATCGTGTCAGTGCACGGGAAGCGGGTCGAGTGCGACTATTGCGGAGTCAGGTTAGTTCACCTCATACAACTACCACATCGTGTCAGTGCACGGGAAGAGGAAGCGGGTCGAGTGCGACTATTGCGGAGTCAGGTTAGTTCACCTCATACAACTACCACATCGTGTCAGTGCACGGGAAGAGGAAGCGGGTCGAGTGCGACTATTGCGGAGTCAGGTTAGTTCACCTCATACAACTACCACATCGTGTCAGTGCACGGGAAGAGGAAGCGGGTCGAGTGCGACTATTGCGGAGTCAGGTTAGTTCACCTCATACAACTACCACATCGTGTCAGTGCACGGGAAGAGGAAGCGGGTCGAGTGCGACTATTGCGGAGTCAGGTTAGTTCACCTCATACAACTACCACATCGTGTCAGTGCACGGGAAGAGGTCGAGTGCGACTATTGCGGAGTCAGGTTAGTTCACCTCATACAACTACCACATCGTGTCAGTGCACGGGAAGAGGAAGCGGGTCGAGTGCGACTATTGCGGAGTCAGGTTAGTTCACCTCATACAACTACCACATCGTGTCAGTGCACGGGAAGAGGAAGCGGGTCGAGTGCGACTATTGCGGAGTCAGGTTAGTTCACCTCATACAACTACCACATCGTGTCAGTGCACGGGAAGAGGAAGCGGGTCGAGTGCGACTATTGCGGAGTCAGGTTAGTTCACCTCATACAACTACCACATCGTGTCAGTGCACGGGAAGAGGAAGCGGGTCGAGTGCGACTATTGCGGAGTCAGGTTAGTTCACCTCATACAACTACCACATCGTGTCAGTGCACGGGAAGAGGAAGCGGGTCGAGTGCGACTATTGCGGAGTCAGGTTAGTTCACCTCATACAACTACCACATCGTGTCAGTGCACGGGAAGAGGAAGCGGGTCGAGTGCGACTATTGCGGAGTCAGGTTAGTTCACCTCATACAACTACCACATCGTGTCAGTGCACGGGAAGAGGTCGAGTGCGACTATTGCGGAGTCAGGTTAGTTCACCTCATACAACTACCACATCGTGTCAGTGCACGGGAAGAGGTCGAGTGCGACTATTGCGGAGTCAGGTTAGTTCACCTCATACAACTACCACATCGTGTCAGTGCACGGGAAGAGTCGAGTGCGACTATTGCGGAGTCAGGTTAGTTCACCTCATACAACTACCACATCGTGTCAGTGCACGGGAAGAGGAAGCGGGTCGAGTGCGACTATTGCGGAGTCAGGTTAGTTCACCTCATACAACTACCACATCGTGTCAGTGCACGGGAAGAGGAAGCGGGTCGAGTGCGACTATTGCGGAGTCAGGTTAGTTCACCTCATACAACTACCACATCGTGTCAGTGCACGGGAAGAGGAAGCGGGTCGAGTGCGACTATTGCGGAGTCAGGTTAGTTCACCTCATACAACTACCACATCGTGTCAGTGCACGGGAAGAGGAAGCGGGTCGAGTGCGACTATTGCGGAGTCAGGTTAGTTCACCTCATACAACTACCACATCGTGTCAGTGCACGGGAAGAGGTCGAGTGCGACTATTGCGGAGTCAGGTTAGTTCACCTCATACAACTACCACATCGTGTCAGTGCACGGGAAGAGGAAGCGGGTCGAGTGCGACTATTGCGGAGTCAGGTTAGTTCACCTCATACAACTACCACATCGTGTCGTGTATAGCTGACTCCGCGACTATTGCGGAGTCAACTATTAAGAGAGTATATTAATATGTGATGTGATGAGATGAATGTAACGTTTTGGCTATGCTGTAAAGTTATATTTATATTTATATATTTATTGGTAATGATAAATAAATAAACTAGTGGCTCTGTGAGCTGTAGACCTCGCGAGTCTGTATGTCTCTTTATATTTATTTTAATTTTTTCTCCACAAAGATCCCCGACCCCTTGAAATTTATTTAACATTTTTTTTTTTTTTAAGTTATTGAGCAATGTGACCTGTAGAGGAAAACAGCTTCAGCGGTTGATCTTTTAAGCTGGCAACCCCCATAACTCCGTCATTTTTTTAAAGGACCATGCAAAAAATTGTATGAGCGCTGTCCCCACCCACCAACAGACGTGGCACTAATTTCAATATTGTTATGATGTCCCATGAAAAGACTTATAACAACTTTTAATCCAAAAATCGATGGGGTTTCAACAAAAATAAAAAGAAAATATTTACAAAAATCTGTTCATTTTACTAAAATAGCTTTAAAAAATAACACTCTTTAACAAAAGTAAAAAGTAGGTATGTGTATTAACAACTATTTACAACTATATGTAGGTACATATCCACGCCAACAGAACTGTTATATATACAATAATTACAGTATAACATGTATTTACAAATATTAACCACTTTTACGAAGGTTCATATTCATGCCAACAGACATAATAATTACAGTATAATGTGTATTTACAATAATTATTGTAGGTAGGTACATATGATATTAATGCCAAGTATATTTACAACTGTATGTACATATTCACGCCAACAGAACTGTTATATATACAATAATTACAGTATAACATGTATTTACAACTAATGACCACTATTTACAAAGGTTCATATTCATGCCAACAGACATAATAATTACAGTATAATGTGTATTTACAATAATTATTGTAGGTACATATTAATGCCAAGTATATTTACAACTGTACAAATTCGTGCCAACAGGACTGTTAGGTAGTAGACATAATTGGATAATTAATTATTCGTCTATTATTATAGTACATAACAATTCTGCTGGCAGATTAAATTCTGTGTGACGCCCTTTCCCCATATACCATACTATTGAAACAATATGAGCGCAACTTCCAATGGTACGGGCCCCTGTTAAGCATGTGCAGTACCACTGTGTAATGGCACGTCTGTCAGTAAAAGCACGGTTTATTAAAAGATAGCAATAGTAAACGCGTGACCTAACGTGTCTAGATTGCACGCGTGCTCTAATCAACCAGACATTATCTGGTGGCATGTTGTACCTCGAGATATCGTCTAATTGATTATCCCTGTACAATTCTATAAGGTACAGTCCATTCCGTAGGTGTTCTGCACAGTAGGATTTGGCGAGTTTTATGTGATAGGTTCCCAATGCAAACAATATCACGTCATCGTCAGTTAGTTGCGGAAACTCTTCAAAATGTGGCATACTGGCGTCCATGGCTACAAAATTCACCCTTTGCCTGTTAAGGTTTTTCCCTTCGACATAGTTTAGTAAAAGGTTAGGGGTATTTATTCGTGCTTCGATTATGTCGAACAATTCCGGTGCGAGCCGGTTGTCTGTAGCAACGCGATAGTGAGCGTTTATAATAGATGCTGCTATCCTGAAATCAGTGAACATATTTGGCAATGTCCGATTAAAATATGTTTGTTTTAATAGTTTGAATCGGTTCTTGAACTTTCCGTTTACCGCCTCCACAACCCATCTACATATGGTTACTAGGCGAGAGTCATTTGCCTGTTCTGTTGATAATTGGGTCGCGTTTCTATTCTTGGTCGGTGGCATGTAGGCTTCATAGTTAAAGGACTCAATGTCATGTATGCTGTCCCTGAATCCTCTGTCCAAAATAAAAACATCTCCCTCTCGCAGTAACCAATGCAGCACATGCTCTTCGTCATTTATTATTTTTTGCATAATAGTTGCATCTGAAGTCGTTGCAGAGAAAGGTCCCAATACATCTATTATATAACCATCGCTGCTAATTAGTATGAACGGTTTTAGTAAGTTACGGAACTTATGGTGGCTATAACTTTTTCTCTGGAACAAAAAATTGGTGCTTTTTTCAATGTATATATATGTTCCATCTGCAACCATAATCAATTTGGTGTTTTCTTCATTACCGAAAATCTTTTTGGGTAAAAAAAGGTTTCTGTCCAGAAGATCATCTCTAGAAATATGACCTAGGCCGAGGTGTCTTGGAACATAGTCCTGCGTTAAACATTTACGAGCAATTTTTAATCTATATTCGAGCACTTGACGTGTCACACCGAAAAGCGTTGCCAGTCGCTCGTTTGATTCCCCCGTTCTGAGTTTGGTTAGATAAGCGCCGAGAACTGATCGCGGATGTCTGGTTTTTTCTGTGAGAGACGGCGTTTCCTCTAAAATAGTGTTAAATTGTTCCAAAGTAAGTCCGGTCCAATAATGTAGCTCACTATCATTTAGTGAATTTAAGGATTCAAAATCGAATTTAGACCCATTTTTAATCGCTTCAATTAACATATTCGTCAGGTCACTAAAAAATGAAGCATTAAAATAATTGGTAACGTTTACGCTATCCAATAACTCTTCAAAGTCGTTGTTGCTTATGTGTTCTTCGCATATTCGCGCACTTGGTGGAATATATAATCGGTAATGGCATACCAAATGTAACTTCATAGACAATGGGACTCGTCTTAGATGTTGGTTTGTACATTGCCTATACATACAGGTGCGTGAAGTATTTGGCACTCTTAAGTAATCACGAACATGAAATGGACGGGTTTCTTCTTCTGGACTGTCCTGAGAATCAGAATCTTGTTGTCCTTCCAATATATTGGGGGGTTCGCGATTTTCACCATCGATTTGAGGCTCTGGTTCTATTTCGACAGCAACGTTCTCACGTCGATGTTGAACGGCATTATTGGCTCTCTGCCAGCATCTATGACATACTGCCATGACGTTATTGAATACTACCTGAAACGAAAATATTTTATTTAGTTATCATTGAAGCCGACTCATCCTAAGGAGCGCTGGTGCAGTGCACTCCCACGAAGTAATGTATATTTCATTATAATACATACTATCCTTACATTACATTTTTTCTATTCTACTATGCCTATACAATATTAATTACCTATACCTACGCGTGCATTTGGCATCAAGTTGTAACGAGTGGAGCGCCAGCGATTGCGCTCCTATGAAACGAAGTTTAGTACGATTCCTAGCACTGTATTCAATGAGTGCGAAAGAGAAACATCGACACAGGCCGACGCGTGAAACAAAAGATTTTGCATGAGACCTAATCTGGAGCGCCGCTCACGCTCGATGTTGCCAAACCGTGGGCTCAGCCGAGCCGCGCGACGCGCGGGTTGCTTCTGCGATGTTGCCGTTCTTATGTATACAGACAAACGTGTCGGCTTCGTCAGTTATTTCGCAGTATAAATATAAAAAAATAGTTTGTGCGTGTGTTAAAAATGGAACAATGCAATGTATCTTTTATTTAACAGTGTGAAAAGAAAGTAAGAGATCGCTCGCCAAAAAGACCTGCGAATGGATTTTCTGTACAAATAAATGGTAAGCTTTAGTGAACCCCCATAAAAAAATGTCACGAGCCGCCTCTGATTGAAGCTAAATAAACAAAAATATACTTACGTCATACATACAACTATCACTTCTACACTAATATTATAAAAAGGAAAGATTTGATTGACTCCTAATTATATTGAATATTTAATTATGACTTACTTGTATCAATCCATTTTGTGAAATGTAGGCAACTAACTCAGGATTACTATGCACCAAAGTGTCAAGCAAAATATGTCGCCTCTGTCTTAAAACAGATCTTGGACACATTACACATCGGCGTCCAGTCTCCATAGTGGTAAATCACAGTCCAGTAAACGTGCCAGGGTCAATCGATAAGCAATCACAAGGTCCGTGTCCAATAAAGCAGGGGTCGTATAGTCGCCAACAAGCCGATGACGCACAGATCAACGTGAACACAGCAAAACGTACTAGCCACGACTGAGGTGCGCTGCGCGCGCGCACGTGTTCAGGCGACGAAAGGGCGGGAGGTGGTAAGAGGGTGCGGGGAACACGGCGGCGCAGCGGGCGCGTAGGACCGGTTTTTTCTCTGTGTCTTATTTTGGATAGTGTACTTGTATGTTCGTTTTACAATTAACTATATATTCTAGAAAAAACACGGAAAAAGTACAAAAAATAACATATCCAAATAAGATTTTTTGCTTGGAAACCCCATTCCTACGGGGGATGTCGTCATAGTAGAAAATCATCAGGCAGTCAAGATGTATTAACTGAGAAACGTTTGAAATCTGTTGGTGGGTGGGGACGATTTTTTGCATGGTCCTTTCCAAAAGCAGACTCAACAAAAAAATTTGATTAATTTATCGAACCTGCTCACAAAACTTCACGAAAATCGTTTCAGAAACGTGACCTATAGAGTGGAACAAACAGACAGATGGACAGATTGACACACAAAAGCAATTTTTGCCAAGCTGAAACAGAGACGCTTCGCTAGCTCGGTCAATAAATAAATAAGTAATGTCGCGGCAACTGTATTAATTATAATGAATGAGGTTGAGGTATGTTCTCGCAGGTTCTACTCGAAGGCGTACCTCGTAAACCACATCTTGAAGAAGCACTCGAAGAAGCGCGCGCGGTTCGAGTGCGACCGCTGCGGCCTCGTCACGCACAACAAGCCCAGCATCGTCATGCACCTCAAACATGCGCACCGGAACGATGACGTAAGCTGACATAATATATTATACATATATAGGTAGGTTAGGTTTAAAGACGGCTCCGTAGCCCAGGTGGTAGTGTATCTGCCTCCGACGGACAGGGTCGCAGGTTCGAATCCCGCCCAGGGCAAACATTAAAAATATTTTAATGCACAAACAAAACATCGCTATGTCAAGGGCTATATTACAACTATTAGATAATAGATGTCGCTGTATGTGTGATATGTCACAAACAATATAACTATTTGACGATAGATAGTGCTGCAAATGACAACGATTGCTTAAGGCGTATCTCCTGCCAATGTTTTGGTCTACACACTACTCAAATCAGTCTACACATACACATAATCAAATGATTCAAACGACGTCTCCTGCTCTAAAATGTTTCGGACAAATATTTTTGTTTCGACAAAGAGGTTTGATAGTTTTGGTCAATAAGTCTCACCCGCACGGGGGATGTATTCAGGTTTAGATTTCGTACGATAAATGTACTATACTAATGGCAGGATCGTTCATAAAAAAATACGATAATTTTTCCCGGATTATATTTAGTAATATTTATACTAGGATGTATTTTGTGTGATAAATATGACAAAGATAAAAATGATTACCATAAGTTCTATAGTTCAGCTCAGCGCAGGGTTTGATTTTGTGCCACAAATTATAATATTCGAACCGTACTTTGAGACTTCTATAATTTTTCATTATTTAGGACGGCACTGTATACAGTTTACTATATATAATGTTAAATTAAAAGTGGATTTGATGTATGTACTATATTTTGAAATAAAAAATAATCCTTTTGATTGTCATAGAAAATATTTTTTAAAGATTCTGATAGACTCTGATTCCAACCCTGGTAGTTTTGCAAAATATTGTTTCGGGAATGAAAAACATTTCATAGACAATTTGTGTAGAGGAACCATGGACAAACATGTATTTTTTTTTGTTTTGTTTTTATGTGTATTGTTTTGTGTAGACCAAAACATGGCAGGAGACACGCCTTTAGACTCTACGTAGTGCCAATGTTGCCACTAGATGTCATCAATAATTTAGAACAAAATTTCCGTACTATGGAATGAGACCCCGTGACCTGAGGACCTGAGGAAGGCCGCTGGTGGTGGGCTGGTGGAAAGATAGATAACTTTAATTATATTCTGTCTGTGTCCCAGGACCGCACGTGTAGGATCTGCCACACGGTGTACAAGAAGCACATTTACCTGAAACACCATTACAAGTTCACGCACAAGATCGCCTATAAGACCAAAACGTAAGTGAAAGTTACAGTTTTTTATCCTTTTATCACAAGCGTTTTAGTGTTTACCATTTTTAAATAGGTACCGTTAGATATTTTAGATTCACAAAAAACAATCAAAAACGTAAACTTTCCGGCGGGAAATGAAATCTCACTCAAATCGTGTAAACATATTTAGAGGAGTGAGTCTCGCCTGTGATACTCGCATTCGAGAATCGCTTGAATAATACGAGTTTTTGTCAAAATGTAAACGACTGCAGGCGGGAATCGAATGGCGAGTTTTGCCATGGGATAATCGTATACGATTATTCGCCGCTCGCGTGCGAGAAACTCTCCTTGTGTAACAGACGCTTCACTCCTCTGTTTACACTGTAGGCGAGTAGTCGTAGATCGTAGACAATGCTCGGGTGAGAATGCAAGTGTCGATTTCACTCCGAACTGATTTTGATACGAGACTCGCCATTCGTGACCTACATTTTTCTGAAGCAGGACGTCTTTAAAAATGTCAAAATGCTATTGTTAAGTTTGGTACGCAAGACAATTTATATAATACAATATTTTATTTAAAAAAGGAAACGCAATAGATGCGACGACTGTGGAGTTTATTCGGTGAGCTCTTCTCCACAGATTCCGCCATTGTGTTAGTGAACTCACCCAAAAAAAATGTAATGACGGATCTAAGTGATGTAATAACATCCTATGGAAATAAATAATTTTGACTTTGACTTAGAGCACCACGACTGACACTACTAGACTAAACAAAAAAGTCGTGTTTTCGAATGGCGAAACTCGTAAGAGAAACCCGTATGTATGGCTTGTTTACACAGGCTCGCGGCCCCGGAGAGAATAGAATAGAATAGAATATACTTTAGTGCACACAAGAAATACACAGAAAAAAAGTAGTTCAAATAATAGTGTACAGATAGGCGGCCTTATTGCTAAGGTAGCAATTTCTTCCAGAGGAGAGCTTAAATAGCGAGAATAGGGGATCGGACTGTTCCTAAACTTACCATATTTTATGAATTATTTTTAAAATATAGATTAGTAGCAAACGATTCGCGAAGAAAAAAACAGAATCGGTTGAAAAACGAATTTGCAGTGATTTTTTAAAGTTTCAATATGTCTGTCTCTTTCAAAAACGATTTTTTGTATGGAGATTATATGGCGTTACTAACAAATGACGTCACAAGTGGGTATGTGCCTCTCTGTCTAATCTTGAATTTCAAACCTTTATAACTCGGTCAATTTTAAAGATAGAGCAAAGGTTTCCGCGTCCACTATATTACCACTCTGGTATAAATAGCGATTAGGTCCGTCAAAAAAAAAAAAAAAGATAGAGCAAAAATTATTTTAGTGTTCGATAGCAGAAACTAAGAAGTTTGGATTTAGAAAATAAAATAAAAATTAGTCCGATCCCCTATTATATAAAGCTTGGAGCATTTGTTTACACTACGGCGACCGTATTATTGCCTAGAAGAAATCGCCGCTCGCGTGCGAGAAAATCTCCTTGTGTAACAGACGCTTAACACAGCAGCGCGTGGACCACCCACCCACTGGACATCACATGTCAGGGCGCTACTTTCCGAAACGCATAGGTGCATTTGCACATATAGATATCTCTGGGCGGCCAATACCTCGCGGCTCACTTCAGTTTCGACCAATTATGAGACCTGTCAATACGTTGCGTAAGCGAGATGAACCAATCACGACGCGTTCCCCGCGCCCCCGCACCGCAACTTTTTCGTAATTAGTTTGTTAGTAAATTATATAGAATGCGGTGTCCAGTGGGTGGTTGTCCTACAGTACTTGCATTTAGTTAGTCTAAACTTTAAAAAAATCGCATGTCTTCCAGGCGACCTGCGCTGGTGATAAAGGAAGAGCCGCCGGACGACGCGGCGTCGGTTCACTCTATCGACCTATTCGAAGTGGAGAAGACCGAGGAGCCTGACGCGGAATCGAACCCCGATACCAGCGAATCGCAGCCGCCAGAGATGCAGGTATAAGCTTTTAATCATGTAGGAGTATGGGCCCGATTCATGCTCCAATCCTAATTTAAAATCCAGCTATCCTTGTCGTTTTTGTGACCAATGAAAAAGAGGTGATGAAATCAGATGAACGAATATTATTTTGAATTAATAATAACCTAGAAGAGCGTCGGTGGTCTAGTGGCTAGGGGCGCTGCCTCCCGTCCAGGAGACGCGGGTTCGATTCCCACCACGTACCAATGTGTTTTCGAATTTCGAATTCATATGTACGTTTATTCGACGCTCTTACGGTGAAGGGAAACGTCGTGATGAAACCTGCACACTCCTGCGAAGAAATTCAAAGGTCGTGTGTGAAATCAACCAACCCGCACTGGGCCAGCGTGGTCGACTAAGGCCTAATCGCCCTAATTCAGGCTAGGCTCGAGCCCCTCGGTGGAGACGTATGTATATGGGCTGTTGATGATGATAATCTAAAATAAGAGCGTAGCTACAAAAAATAGGTAACAAATTGAGAGTTTTAAAGTCAGATAAAATAAGGAACATAAAAAATTATTAGAAAAACAGAATACTGACAAAACAGAGTCAAAACAGAATCGAAAAACAAACTAGATACAACATTATTTAACAAATATATCTGTCCCTCGTACGAAAACAAAATTTTCTATGGCGGATGTATGGCCCGCGACGCATATGACGTCACATGTGTCGTCGGACCTCTCTGTCTAACCATCAACTTTGAAGCCTTATAACTTTGTTTCTGAGCAATTTGGAAAATTATTTTTTGTGTGTTTATCTGGAACTTGAAATATTTCGATTAATGATTTTTTTTAAACTGTGCATGTTCCCTAATTGTGCAATCGAAGCGTTTGATGTTTGACAGCTCTAATCCATCTCTTCTCTTTTCTCCCTTGTCCATCTCTTTAAAAGGTGAAAAGGACTTACTAAGTTAAAATTATGAATTAGATTGCGACAATGAGAATGAGGGATTCTGACAGCTCTTTAAAAAATAAAAATAATAGTTCTAATTAAGACGATAGATGGCGCCAGGTGTACTTCGTAGATTCTTTTTTTTATCCTTTTATGGCCCTGGGTGACTCGCCGGATTTCTTCGGATCCACGAATCGTCAACGGCATCTACCGAAGTTTTATGAATTATTTTTTTGAACCCATCAACCGGGACGCAAGTGCACGGGAGTGGCGGACTACAGGGCTAAATACCTCGGTCAAACGAGGGACCTTCCAGGGATAACCGGTAATGTAAAGGGCCTACTGGGTTTCCTGGAGGAGTTGTGTTGGCTCGAATGACACCGCATTCCCACCCACACGCAAAATAGGCGCATTTGACGTCGAGTTGCGGAAACCAGCCCGTCATGACCAATGAACCCATCAACCTCTACGTCAGAGACCTTGTTGGGGGACATTTCTTTAATACGACCGTGTTGGATTCCCCAACTAAGTACTTATGAGTTTTATTCCAAATCTATACAGCATGATTTTGTAATCCCTAGCAAAATTTAAATATGATGTTCAGACCATCGTAAGCAACAACTTTTCCCAAGGAACACGGGTTGAAAACCCCCAAAAAAAATCGATTTTTCATACAAAATACACAATCAACTTTACTAATTTGTATGGGAGGTCGAAATTTTTTTAGGGGGTTTCCAACCTATGTTCCTTGGGAAAAGTTGTTGCTTATGGTGGTCTGAACATCATATTTAAATTTTGCTAGGGATTACAAAACCATGCTGTATAAGCAGTTTTACTTGTCACTAAAATCGATGACATGGTTTCCTAGAACAGAATATTCTTTATCTTAGTTGCAGTTACAAGTTATATATTTTTACCCTGTGTTCAGTTCTGAGGTGGAGGCCTGGTTTCCTATAGTACAGGATCTCCTAGTTTAGGGACCAGCCTCAACAATATAATGTAATATGTATCACTTGTTATGTTCTTCATTAATGTGATTGTTGTTGAGGAAATAAATACTTTATTATTATTATTATTATTATTATTATAGTTACCCATACTGACCCATATAAATGGGCCACCCTGTATATAATATGCTTGGTGTAGTGATTTCTTGATGAAACTCCATATTGATGAAACTAATAAGTAAAAACACTGTTGTTTTCACTAGTTCTATTTTAATTTATTAATCATTAAAAAATTACATCATCATCAGGCTAATTGGGCCACCTTGTATTTCATTCATTCATTCCCCCTATGTATGCAATACAGACCTACCACGGAATCTGTGAAATGGCCAAAATTAGAATTTACTGTGGAACAACTTTAGGGAGAGTCGTGATTGGTTGAAATGCAATTTTGTATTACTACTAGCGCCGCCGTTCACTTCACAGATAAGTTGGTAGGTCTGTATATTTCATTCATTCGTTCGTTCCCCTGTGCGCAGACGGTGATCGAGTGCGAGCGGCTGTCGAGCATCCCGCGGAGCGTGTTCGACCAGTTCTACGTGCAACACATCACGAGGGTCGGGGAGGAACTGGACGATAAGAGGAAGAGTAAGCCAAGGCTCATCATTATACATACAAACTGGCCCCGGTTCGGGGAGTCATGCCAGCTACTTACTTCAAGCAAATTAAAAAAACAATAAGGAATATCCATAAAAAATATTAGTTTTTTTTCATAGTTCATCTGAAAGTATACAAAAATAGAATACTGACAGTCAAAACAGAATCGAAATTGATCGAAAAACAAACTAAAAATCTTCTATGGCGGATGTATGACCCGCATGACATATGACGTCACATGTCACGTCGGACCTCTCTGTCTAACCATCAATTTTGAAGCCTTATAACTTTGTTTCTGAGCAAGATATTTGAAAAATTATTTTTTATGTTTTTATCTGGATCTTGAAATATTTCCCTATTATGTATTTTGTGGACTGTAGCGGGCCGTTGATGTTGATGTTGATGTATTTTGTCGTATATCATTCTTCCAGAATCAACTGAGACACAATCCAAAATAAACGTAGACAAGGTAGCGCTAGAATATGTGAAGAAGTCGAAGGTGAAGATGTTGGCGGAAGCGAGACGGAAGGAGGCGGCGCGCGCCTTGGAGCGAGCGAGACAGGTATACAACGAGCGGATGAAGAGACTCGTCGAGAGGAACGCGGCGGTGGACGAAAACAAAAGTAAGATTTTGGACAATTCCCTATTCAAAAAGATGTCAACGCGAATTCAATACACGATCCCTCAGGGACATAGAATTAGTAAATTTTATGACAATGACCTCGATTCGGGATGTCATGCTCTAATTCTAATTTTAAAATCCAGCTATCCTTTTCGTTTTTATGACCAATGAAAGAGAGGTGATGAACGAATGATATTCATTTGAACGAATGATAACCTAAAATAAGGGCATAGCTGTCAGTGAGATTTTTAAGTCGCATGTTTTAAAGTGCTCTCTAAAAGTTTGACAGCTCTAATATTAGAATGGTCATCTCCTCTCCCTTTTCAATCTTTAAAAGGTAAAAAGGACAGACTAACTTAAATTAAGGATTAGAGTGTGACAGTGTGAATCGGGGCCAATGGCGCAAAGTTACATTTTTATTTATAGCGCCCTTGTCATAAGATCTACTATATCAATATCATTGAGTTTTTACCCGACTGCTTTAGAAGGAGGGTTATGTTTTTCGAGTGTATGTATGTTTCTGTGGCTCGCTCTACAGCCTAAACGGCTTGATGGATTTTAGCTAAAGAGGTGTCGTTAGATTCGTCTTACTGGTGAGAATGACACTGGGTACATCTTCTTCTTCATCCTAGCGTTTTCCCGGCCTAGTGCTGGAGTCCGCTTTCCTACTTAATCTTCTCCACTTTGCCCCGTCTTCAGCATCCTTAGGTGTGAGAATGTTCTCTTCCATATCCGCTTTCACGACGTCCAGCCAGCGCTTTTTAGGCCTACCACGTGATCTAGGGCCCTGGACAGTGAGGTCGAGGCATCTTTTTCCTACATAGTCTGACGGTCTGCGGCTTATATGGCCATACCATCGGAGGCGACTTTCCTGAAGCTTATCCGCTACATCACGGACTCCGAGACTGCCACACTGGGTACATCAAAGTTATAAAAAACTAAGTGGCTGATTTTTGGCGACTTCAAAAAACTTTTCTCTCTAAAACCTATCGAGTGGGTTATCAAAATAAAGGGGTTTATGTATGGTCTCCAAAAATATATACAACTTATAAATGTTTAAATGAATTTGGAATGAGAATTGCTAAAAAACAACAAAAACTTCAACGTGTTAAATTGAATTACCTATATAATGACGTGTGGAAGAGACACAACAATATCGGCCATCCATTACAAAAACTAAGGAGATTAAAATAATTAAAAAAAAACCCGACTGAGTGAAAATTTTAAAACTTAATAAATGAATGAAGTATTTTTTTTTTTAATGATCGTAGTTGATAGTGTTCACAATAGCAGTCGGAGGCATCAAAATATTGACAATTCACAAAGACGCTGTGATGGAACATATTGTGAATATTTAATGCCTCCGACTGCTATTGTAAGCACTACCAACTACGATAATTCAAAACAAAACAAAAAAAAAACATGTTTGCATCTTTTCAATTCATTTTGAAAGTTTTGAATTTTTCACGCAGTCGGGTTATTTTTTTGTGACTCTTACAGTTTCTACCCAATCAAAACATCGAACGGCTTTTTAATTGTTATACTGGTTACATAATAACTGGCTAATCTGTGACATTTATTTTGGTTATTATATTAAATATTACTTATTTTCAGAACCTATCAAAGTAAAGATCTTCAAGAAAAAACAAATAAAATGTTCAAATGTTGATGAGAAAACAGCAAATAAAATATCGTCATCTAGTGACGTTGATGAAAAAATTGATCGGTGCGACAAAAAGATGCCAATTGATGATGATGATACAAAACCACAACATAACATCAATATTAATGATCAAGAAAAGGCAGATGATAAATTAAAAGAAGATATTAACATGGATGGAATATCAGATGATGCTAACAATAAAACTGATGATCAAAAATCAGGCGTCGTTGATGAATTACCAAAAAGGGAAGACGGTGATGTTACAGAAGACGAGAAGGTTGATGATGATGATGATGAAAACGAAAGTGCTGATGAAGAGTGGAATTGCAAAAAGAAACAAAAGAACAGAAAAGTAAACTTCAACTCGCACCAATGTTACATTTGCTTTAAGGTATGTTTAAAACCTCTAAAAGAAACCAATAATTACTATCTATTATTTAAAAGAGGAGAGCGTGTCGGTGGTCTAGTGGCTGGGGCCGCTGCCTCCCGTCCGGGAGACGCGGATTCGATCCCCGCCACGTACCAATGTGTTTTCGAAATGTCGACTAGGGCCTAATCGCCCTAATTCAGGGTAGGCTAACACCCAAACAACGTACGGAATCATCTTTCTTTTTCGGACAATCAGGTGATTCAGCCTGCGACGTCCTAACCAAACTGGGGAAAGTTTCACCAAGAGATTTTTGCTTGACAGTGTCCCCACCGGGAATCAAACCCGGAACCTCCGTAATGGGCGTCGAAATCTCGACCACTCAGCCACGGAGGCTGTTATGACTTAAGCCATGTCAGAATCATTGAGTAATTCTGACATCTGGGTTAGTGGGGTCGGTCGTCGTCCTTACATTACAACCTACGAAAAATTATGACGAACATTCAACAGCGGCACCATTCCACCACCAGCGGCGTTCTAACCTCACTCATCAACAGCTCATATACGTCCCCACCAAAGGGTTCGAGCCTACCCTACATTAGGGCGATTAGGCCTTAATTGACCACGCTGGCCCAGTGCGGTTGGTCGACTTCACACACAACCTTTGAATTTTTTCGCAGGAGTGTGCAGGTTTCATCACAATGTTTTCCTTCACCGTAAGAGCGTCGAATAAACGTACACATGAATTCGAAATTCGAAAACACATTGGTACGTGGTGGGGGTCGGCTCTAGCCACTAGACCACCGACGCTAACAACAAAATTATTGAACCTATTTATCGTCTTCCAGCTGTACGAGTCAAAAGAGAAACTCTTAGACCATTGCAAAGACCATTTCGACGTCTGCAACGAGAAGTTCTTAAAGAAGTGTCCCTTGTGTCCTTACGTCACCAAGAACTCCATCTCGCGTCATTTGCGCCTCACGCACGGCGTGCGCGTCACGGTCCCGTACGGCCGGCTGCAGGACAAACTACACAATACTGACGGATGCAGATACTACTACGAACTCAACGACCCTCTGGTCCACAAAATGGAAGTTATACCCAGCGTTAAAAGCCTCAACAAAATCGCCAGCATGAAAATAGATAAGAAACGCAGAGAAGATAAAGATATAACGTTAGCTAAAACTAAATTAGTTAGGAAAGGTAAAGAATGGGTCGTCGAAACTGAGAAGATTGATGTTGGTGAAGATGTTATGATGCCGGAGTTAGACAGTGGTGTTGTTAAGAATCTGGAGAAGATCGGCGATTCCGATGGCTACTTAGACGGTTTGAAAAAGTTGTATCATATAGCGAAGAAGAACGGGAAGACTATGCTGTTTCCGTGCCAGAGTTGTGATAAAATTTGTCGTAATTTGGCCGCGCTCAAGTTACACAACAGAAAGCACGAAGCCAACCCTAAACCGTTTAAGAAAAAAGTCTGGAAACACAAACTGAAAGATGCTAAAACTAAAACAACTACCACCAAAAAACCTGTAAGCTCTGTTAGTAAGACTAACAACCGAAACGCTAAGCCGAAACCGATAAAAAACAAACATAAATGCGATCCTCAATTGAAACAATTCTACGAAAATAACATCAGGGGCGGCGATATTGAATTTTGGCAGTTCTTGAAGATCTTTAACAAAATGGGTCGGGACAATGTCAAAGATTTTAAAGATCTTGAAAGCAGACACGAGTATGGTATTGTTATTCCAGACGGCAACAAAAATGAAGAACTTGAACAAGAAAATAATAATCAAAAGCCAGATAACATTACTGTCGTCAACGAGAGCACGTCTAGCTTGAACACGCCAGTCAATAATGATCAAAAGCCAGATAATTATAGTGTCGTCAATGAGAGTACATCTAGCTTGAACACGCCAGTCAATAATAATCAAAAGCCAGATAATGTTAGTGTCGTCAATGAGAGTACATCTAGCTTGAACCCGCCAGTCAATAATAATCAAAAGCCAGATAATGTTAGTGTCGTCAATGAGAGCACGTCTAGCTTGAACCCGCCAGTTAATAATGATCAAAAGCCAGGCAATGATAGTGTCGTCAATGAGAGTACATCTAGCTTGAACACGCCAGTCAGTAATAATCAAAAGCCAGATAATGTTAGTGCCGTCAATGAGAGCACGTCTAGCTTGAACACGCCAGTCAATAAACGTCTACCCAGACAAATCAAAAGTGATAAAATAAAGAAATATGGGAATAATAAAAGTTATAAAAGAGTTGTAGGGATCAGTAAAGAAGTGCATAATGAAAGAAACTTAGTTAAACAGAAACTTAGAGAAAAGAATGGTGAGTTGCAAAGAATCACACCTAATATATTAAATATAAAGGAGAGGAATCTATTAAAACAAAGACTTCGAGACGATATATTTCTAAGATCTCAAATTGTTGCATCAAATACTAATTATGTTGCTGATGATGATGTGACAAAATCAACACTACTATAACCCGTGCAGATAAAGAATAGATATGAAAATGGCGTCCGCTCGCATGCTATCTCGCTCACGCAATCTATCGCTGTCTATACTCACACAGTGAAGTACGCGCTGCAAAAAAATAATGATAATAATCAGGGATTGGATTTTGAAACATTTGGAATTGATCGGAAGAAACTGAGCATGTGGGGAGGTTCAGAGGGCTTAACTGAATCCCGCTACATCGATTTAACCTTCAGGGGACTTCAAAAATAAATTAACGTAAATATCAATTTCCTATCATGCCCTTGCTCCTTATTTATTTTATTAATATTTTTTGTCATTATTATTAGTATCATTAATTAATAATAATAATAATAATAAACCCGTCCCGTCCCGTTTTAAATCAGAATAATAAAAAAGAATTATTATTATTAATTAATAACAAAAAAAGTCAGTAGGAAAAATAATCGATTTTTGAGAACTTGTTTTGCCAACCGTACCATAAGTACCCGCCGCCATTTTCATATCTATTCTTTATCTGCATGGGTTATATAAGCTATTTGGTTTATGTACTTAACTGTCGGTCGATTGTTAGGGCGTTTGCGCACTCATCCGTATCCGATTCTTATCCGGTCCGTTTTTGATCCGTAAAAAACGGACGGTAAATTCACGTCTAGCGTTTGCGCACTCATCCGTATCCGATCCGGTTTTCATTCGTATTTGAGACGATATTACATGATATTGTCGTAGTGATGTGCCGAGTCGAGCTGACTGACTGAGCTGATCTCGACCATAATGCTATAGAAGCAAGAAGCGTTCAAGGTCAAAGTGTTAACACTTTACCACTGACTGATGAGCAGTTGACTGTACTTGAGTATAGATTTCGGGTACTTATAGAATTCGAATACTAGGTTGATCTTTTTTAATTATATCTACTTATGTAATGTAGATCCCGCAATAAAGTCGCTCACGTTACTCGTATGTTCGTTTCACGTAAATAGAATCCTGGAGTCTCTTGTCTCGAGTGTGCATTCGATTATTTTTGTAACGAGTACCAAAATACTTGTTTATCAAAAAATTGTCAATTTGGCACATCACTAGCAGCGCGAGCTTTCCCCTCCCCGTACCTCACTCTTCATCCGTAAAAAAATCGTGTAGTGGGCAAGCGTACGTACAATTTGTATGGCGGCCACTTCGACTCGGTTTTGACCCGGAGTGAGAATTTACGGATCGAAAACGAACCGGATACGTATGGGTGCGTAAGCGTCCATACAATTACTAGGATGGCCAAACCGGATCAGAAACGGATAAGAATCGAATGAGAATCGGATACGGATGAGTGCGCAAACGCCCTTAGCATCCGTCAATGGCGGTCGGGCTTTCGTATTCATTTTCGTTTTTTAGTTGATTTGAGTGTTTAGTGTATAATTTTGATAGTGTATTATCCAGTGATTAACTCGGAACAATAAACTTTAATAGGACAATTGAAATGCTTGCATTTAGCCGTCATTATTGATGACTTGCAGCGGCCACGTGGTGGCTTCAGTAATGCTGCTATCATATTACTGGAGTCCTTCACTGTACACAGCACCCTAGTCTTAGGATTAGGGTTGTCTGTGTATCTCATGCTACCACTTGATACTGGCGAAATACTACAAGTGAAACGCAATAAATAAAAATTAGAATTACTTAACTGTCAACAGTCTAGTTTTTTGGGATTAGATGGCCGTGTATAAAATGTGCCCACAATATTTTTTATCTTCTAGTTTTCTTCCAGTTCAAACTATTAGATTGGTTCAGAAAACACAATGAAATAACATCATATTTTTTTTTTCTTTTTGCCATACAACTTAATTATGAAATGTGTTAAAATGTATTATTCTTTTTTATTTGTTTTTTTTACACACGTTGTAGAGTTGGTTTGATAATTTTATATCTCATGTGTTTTGATTATAAAAATTAAACGATTGTACCGGTTATTTTGAACGGATGATATCTGTATAGATAGTGTCATGTACACACTGAAAAGTGACTATAGTTGGGTTATTATAGGATGAATTCTGACAGCTTCAAATTCTTCATACTACATTAACAACTTTTTATATAATATTCAGTTTAAAAACCATAATAGCTAATAATTAAAAATAAAGTAACTTCACCTCTTATTTTATCATTAAACAGTATGTAATTATACTTCATAAAGAAAGAAATAAACGAAATAATATTAAAACGTTTTTAAAATTTTAATCTGTCAGAGCTCATCCTACAGTAACCCAACTATAATGCCCTTAATTCTTTCAAAATAACAGTCAATTGCATAGTTTATTATATATAATTATTTTTGTCCTATGCCATGACATGCTCATAATATTATGTACCTAATAGTGATAAGTGGCTGACATTGCTCATACTGCGGCCAGGCTTAAGTGGGACTGGGCCGGCCACGTCGCTCGCATGCCTGACATCCTGTAGGCTAAGTTAACTACTTACTGGAAACCCCCGACTAACAGGCGACGACGTGGCAGACCTCGGCGGAGATGGCAGGACGAGCTAAAAAAATTTTCCAAGACCTGGCTTACCGATGCTCTAGAAAGAGAGAGGCCTTTGCCCAGCAGTGGAACAGCATAGGCTAAATAAGATAAGATAGTGCGACAAGGTTTTATAGCGGCCAACATCGGAACTTTGTCTTCTTGTATAACATCACTATTGGTTTATCTTTATTTATTTGTACCCACTATTCCTACCATGAAATCCTACCAGTATGTATTGTGTGAATTTTCCTACTGTAGGAAGTAAACTGTGAAGAAAATAGGAATAATGAGAAGAAAATTCTCACTATTCCTACTGGGGGCCGTTTCACGAAACTACAAGTTACAAATTACAGTACAATTCAACGTACATTGCGTAGACGATTAGATAAAACGATAAGGGCTTACAGTTTAGGCAAATTGGCTACGCAATGTATATCAAATCGTAACTTGTTGCTTCGTGAAACGGGGCCCTGGTAGGTATTCATGGTAGTGATAGTGGTAACAAATAAATAAAGCGCCTCATGTCAGTGCCTTGCCGCCACCGGCGCCTAAAACCACAAATAATGTGTTAGTGATGTGCAACAATTTTTACTATGGAGCCAACTCTGTAACTCAACAAAAAAATATCAGCTGTTTCATACAAATTGTACTAAAAAAAATTACCAAAAAAAAAAATTTGTACCAATTGTACCTACTCAACCAAAATATATGGAACAGCAGATTGGCCCTACAGTAAAAGTTGTTGCACATCACTAACACATTATGCGGTTTAAAGGACATTATGTGGTTTAAGGGATAATGAGACTAACTTACACCCTGTATATTGCATTATATTTTCCTTTAGACTTATTTAAGTAGCAAGATAATTGGAATAGGGGCTTCTATGTAAAGACAGAAGTCTATCTAAGGGGCCGTCCATTAATCACGTGGTGTTTTTTTAGCATTTTTTAAACCTCCCTCCCCCTTGGTGATACGTGGTGAGGTTTAAGACTAACACCCCGTATGTATTTTTAGTACCTACAAAGAATCTTAAATTTTAAGGAATATTTTATCTTTAAATACGGGTGTAAAGTATATTAATCTAATTTTATTCTGAAAAAGGACCATGATAAAAATGTCTGGACAGAAAGGTTGCTGGTTGTTTTTGACTGGCATAAAAATTATATTAAAAGAATGGTGTAATCATGCACAAAAGAAATACACGTGATATCCGGGGTCGTCCATCTAGTTATACTATTTAGTTATAAAGTATTTATACTCTGAATACAATATAACAGGATGGACAAAAAATATCCAGATAGTTATACTGCATAATATTTTAGCCATGAATGCTCTCTGCTCCATCTGAAGTGAACAACTAAAGCAGATAGGTAGGTACCAGAGAAAAGATACTTGGAACAGGTTTTACTACACCCCCCCTCCCCCCCTTTCAAGCCTCACGTGATTAATGGACGGTCCCTAAACACAGAATAAGCAATTTATTAGCAATCCTCGCTGTTTATCCACAGTCAATAATAATGACGATGTCTCCTACAACTTATCTGTCACACTTAAAAAAATATTTATTTCCATAGGATGTTTTACATTACGTCATTACATTTTCTTGGGTGAGTTCACTAACACAGTAGTGTATTAATTAATTGTCAGCTACTTATAAGACAAATATAATTTTATTACGTTTTGGTTTACTTACAAAAATAAAAAAGCTACCATGGGGTATAAGAATAATTTAAGTTTTCTAGTTCTAATAATTATTGTTTTCGTTAACTAGTTGTTAAGTTTACAATTAAAACAATATGTTTCGTATAAAAAGTTTGTTTATTTATCACTTTAATCCTAATCAGTACATAACAAATACTTAACCTATTAAAAAGGCCATCAGTTTCCATGAATCTGAAACAAGGTTCTATGTCAGAGGATAATTGAAAAAAAAACGGGACTATCCAAGAACCAATAGATAATAAATAAATAAATATGTGGGGACATTTAAAAAAGACAGACAGACAAAGGCTAAAGACAGACTAAAAAAAGGCTAAGGACAAAGAAAAAAAAAATAGACAAAGAAAAAAAAAATAGACTAAAAAAAACAAGAAAAAAAAGTTTTAGATAAAGACTTACTGCTTCTGCTATATCCGGCCAGTCCAATGCTCTGTAAATGTTATCATTTTTGGACGGTTTTTTATCCCAGTTCCAGTAAACAAAGTCTTTGAAACCTCCAGCAATCTACAAAACAACAATAGAAATTCTTTTGTAGTGAAGATACTTTTGAAAGAAGAATAAGGAAGGCTTTTCAATACATAAAAAATGCGCAGTGCCAGCTCCTCTCTCACTTACGAATGCTGCAAACTGCAAGGCACAGATAATATAATATGATGATATTATTAATAATATACTTGCAAGGTGAAAATATTTGCCATCGGTTTCACTGAGTGCTTGTGAACATGCAGTGCTTTTTGTACTATATTAATCCCTACTAATATTATAAATGTATGAGAAAGTAACTCTGTCTGTCTGTCTGTTACGCTTTCACACCTATATTCTATTCTATTCTAAACCACTGAACCGAATTTGATGAAATTTAGTACAGATATACATAAAATACCCACTCATACGTAAAATAACTGTGCATTACTTTACTTACACTTTCTACTTTTATAATTCTAATTTTAGTAACTTTTTGTATTTATCTAATATTTCTTTTTAAATATAGGTACAATGGTCAGTACTTTAAGATGCCTTGCCTCTTCGTGAGTGCTTTTGTCTCATGGTAGTATTGGCAGTACTGCGATAAGAGTTTTTATTTTATTTTGCATGTGCTGGCTACTGTAACTACCTACCTTGTTATATTGTAAAATTGCACTTTAGACTAGAGAAACAGGGACACGTCCAAACTGTAAGCTGGTATCCCACAACACAGGACATCCTAGTGTGGGTATCAGTTAGATAATGTTTTACTCTAGTTTTATATAAGTTTTTCGGAAATAAATTATTATTTATTTAGATAAATAGACTAGAACTTGAGACTGGAGATAGGCTACCTTTTATCGCGAAAAAAAGGCTTGGAGGGGTTTAAAAGTTCGTCATTATCGAAGATGATGACACCATTAAACTTTGTATTTAGGCACTTGATTAGAAATAAATAAATATTAGTTCTAGCGTTTTTGAAATTACGTCCTATGTGGGGTGAAATAGGGGATGAAAGTTCATATGGAAGTCCAATCAAAGGTACGTTTTCACGCCTAAGTCCTCCAAAATCTCGGAGTATACAGTTAGATGACTTATAACAAGGAGGCTAGTGATGGGCGATTGTACCGAAAATTAACAATCGAATTATTCAAATGATTCCATTTGTGGTATTCGAAAGATCATTCGTAAATCGAATAAAAAAAAAACATTCGAATGATTTTCAATCGAATTCATTCATTCAAATGAAAATATGGAATGAATCATTCGAATGATTCTTGTCCACTTAACGTGTGCAGCAAAACTTTTGTTTTTGAACGGAGGTATATTGTATTTTGTTTTGGTCTCAATTATTTATTAACTTTATTGTCTATTTAATTTTAATTCATATGAATGATAAAAATGCATTCGGATGATGCAAATTAATTCGAATGTTCTTTTTTCATTCGAATAGCTCTTTGCTACTATCGAATAATTCGAATACCTGCGAATGATCACTCGAATGATTCATTCATAATCGCCCATCACTAAGCTTCGAAAATTACCCGCTAGTATAATATAATCGGAGTTTTATCATCATCAACATCATTACAGCCAAAACATTTAACTGCTCAACTAATGCTGGGAGGCAAATATCTGCTACCATTTTCACTGAGCACATATAACATACAATAGGGTACTAATAAAGGGTGGTCCAAATAGTGACGTCAATATTTTATTTTTAGATTCCTCACACCTGGGGGTATGCAAAAATACCCCATATATGTTCAGCGATTTTTTGTAGTTTTCGAGTTATAGTTTTTTTAATGTATTCTGCCAGCGAGGTTGCAAAAATTCATATCTTTTTATGTAGTAGGTGTCTTGCAGTTATTTTTTTTGTGACATGATTGTCTTGAATGTTGTTTTAATTAATAAAATAATCCAGCTTCCCAAAAGTTACCCAAAAAAGGCTTGAAAGTTAGAACTTTAGTTTTCAGTAGGATTTACCCAAACATTCAACTTAAATTTAAAAATACAAAAATGAGTTTTCATAGCTTCGGGTTAAGTTTAAAAACTTCGCATGGTCCTAAACTATCAAAATTATACAAAAAAAATAGTACTTAATTAGCCTTTTTTTGTTGTAATCGGCGTTCGAAGGCGGATAGGCTAAAAATCATTGAAACACGATTACAGAATTTTTAATTCTTTTATGTACTTTTTATCATTGTTATGGTAAATTAAACTTAAAAATGTAATTTTTAATTAATTTTAATTCAATGTCCTGTAAAATAACTATACATCGTGTATTTTTACAATAATTTCAGTCTCAGCAGACAGGCCATTAAATTCCAAGTCTGATACTGAGAGGGTGACTCAGGGGTTCGGTACGCGTTGGGGGAGGGGAACGTGCATTCCACGGACCGGCAAAAAAAACCGGTTGTAAGTACATCGTATTAGTCGTTTCTTGCCATCGTGCGTGTTAAGACTGCTCTCGTTGACGTTACTTTCTTTCCCTTGACCTACTTACGCTGTGTTAAGTGGCCTCTGATTTGCCTCACAATTACCTCTGCTTGTGTTTCGGACCCTGATTTGCCTTACGAACAACCTGTGCTTGTTACTCAGTGACTTGGATTGTCTTTGTGCGATACCATGAGCTATTCACTAAGCCAATACGCAGAAATGCATTACTATTATGGCTTTGCCCAAGGCAACGGTAGTGAAGCTGCGAGGCTTTATCGACAAGCATTAGAGAGTCGAGGAGAAGTAATGGAGCATTACCCGGATCACAGGGTTTTTTATTAATACACACAACACCCTGATGGCTGGGCGTATCCCCGGGCGAAATCAAATTCGCGGAGCTGTACCCCAGGACCATAATCAAGTGGATGAAGTCTTGGAAGAAGTTCAAAGAAACCCATCTACAAGTTCAAGAAAAATAGCTAGACAAACTGGGATTCCATGAACTAGGATTCTAAGAATTCTTAAGGAAGGTGAGTCATAAAAAATAGGTACCTAAGCAATTAAAAACTGTTGTAAAAAAAGGTTTTATTTAGTTTCGTCGTTCATAGTATCGTCTAGAGGTAAGCCTATCTCTGATCAAGGTCTCTTTCTGCTAAAACCCATTTTGTACAGACCACGCTGTAACCAGTTGACTTGTGATAAGAACTTAGCAGTGTTTTTTTGTTCACAGAAGGATTACATGCGTACCATATTCAGCGCGTCCAGCAGCTCCAGGAATCCGATTACCCAAGAAGAGTGACTTTTTGTCAGACAGTGATAGAACGATCTGAGAAAGACCCTGATTTCTTCAATAAAATACTGTGAACCGACGAGTCCCGATTTGAAAGGACTGGAGTATTCAACATCCATAATTATCATAGCTGGGCCATCGAAAACCCACATTCGGCAAGGGCGTCAAACTTCCAAACACGCTTTAGTGTCAAACTTTGGTCTGGGCATTGAAGTATTAATAGCTCAATGGGTCTGGAGTCCTAAATGGAGAGTTGATTGGGCCCTTTGAATTGCCGGCCAGGTTGGTTGGAAACAGTTATCTTAATTTTTTACAACACAATCTTTATGCATTGTTAGAAGACGTGAATCTCCAGATTCGACGAGAAATGATTTTTCAACAAGATGGCGCGCCCTGTCTCTATGCGGTACAAGTAAGAGAGCATCTGAACACCACTTTTCCCGAAAGATGGATTGGGCGTGCAGGGCCGATCGAATGGCCTGCGCGTTCGCCAGACCTCAACCCAAATTAATTTTAATTGAAATTAATATTTCAATTAAAATTAATTTAAAATAACATCTTTAAGTTTAATTTACCATAAGAATGATAAAAAGTTGAAAAATAAATTTAATCGTGTTTCAATTATCTTTAGCCTATCCGCCTTCGAACGCCGATTACAACAAAAAAAGGCTAATTAAGTACTATTTTTTTGTATGATTTTGATAGTTTAGGACCCTGCAAAGTTTTTAAATTTAGCCCAAAGCTATGAAAACTCATTTTTGTATTTTTAAATTGCAGTTGAATGTTTGGGTAAATCCTACTGAAAACTAAAGTTCTAACTTTCAAGCCTTTTTTGGGTAACTTTAAGTAATTTCAGGAAGCTGGGTTGTTTTATTAATTAAAACAACATTCAAGACAATCATGTTACAAAAAAAATATCTGCAAAATACTTACTACATAAAAAGATATGAATTTTTGCAACCTTGCTGGCAGAATACATTAAAAAAACACAAAAAAAAATATAACTCGAAAACTACAAAAAATCGCGGAACATACATTGGGTATTTTTGGATACCACCCACCCAGGTGTGAGGAATCTGAAAAAAAATATTGACGTCACTGTATAATACCCATTGAAGAAGCTCATCATCTTCATCATTTCAGCTGAAAAACATTAACTGCTAAATAAAGGGCTCCCCACTGGTGGTGGCAATAGCCGTCGCCAAGTTGGTTCTTCCCGGGTAGTCGCGGTGGCCATGGGGTCATTCCATGCCAGAAGCAGAGAGAACAAGGGATAGACCTAACAAAACTCACGTACCGACGGTATCACGTGGTACGGCTGAGCTGATGCTGTCATGAAAGGAGCATCCATCAATACTGGGATTAAGGGTGAAATGGTTCTTACCTATAAGAGCAGGTCACCCGTCTACGCTTCTTGCAGACGTCCCCCCTTATACATACATACAAGGGCTCCCCCAAGGTATCTACATCCTGTTTCAAGTATTTCTACTGGTATATCCTGAAGAGATTCAAGGACATCACATATGCTGTGCTGGTATCTACATTGCCGATAATACTCCTGTAAAGATATCGGAAAGACTAGGCAAATTTGCAAGCGTATTTCAGGCTGAGATATTTGCCATTCTAGAATGCACCAGACAACTCCAAACTGAGGAACCTGGCTGCAAAGACAATGTGATCATCTACAGCGACAGTCAAGCGGCCTTGAAGGCGCTGGATAAGCCAGAAACTATGTCAGCCCTGGTAAAGGAATGCAAACAAGCATTAAATTTACTATCGAGGAGAAGAAATATTACACTAGCGTGGGTGCCTGGTCATCAAGGCACTGAAGGTAATGAGATAGCGGACGAACTGGCCAGAACGGGTGCTGATGAAACCTTCACTGGTCCGGAACCTCGGCTACCAATACCTCAAAGAATAACAATTGGAGTGATTAAAAAGAAGATAACCACAGAAACAAACGCCAGATGGAGGGAGACAAAAGGTCTCCGACAGTCAAAACTGTTCATCGAGGCGATTGATAAAAAGCAAACCAAAAGACTACTGGAATGTAAGAAAAATGAGGCGAGGCTGGTCACAGGGATAATTACTGGACACTGTGCACTAAACAGACACCTCACTATTATGAAGAAAGCCACAGATCCGTCATGTCCCGAATGTGGGGAAGAAGAAACAAGCATTCACCTAATTGCGGAATGCCCTATGTATTCTCTACCAAGATGGGAGATACTAGGAACCGATAGGATTGATAGGGAACAGTTAAGGGACATTTCAATAGGGAACATAATCAGACTTTGCAAAGCATCGGGTAGATTCGAGGGGTCGACGCTGCCGGGGCACCAGTAAAACCAGTGCTCCTCGGTTGTCTCCTAGAGGAATAGCGGGGCGAGGACTAACCTGTTGAACCGCCGAAGGGGACGAGTTGTGTGACACCATGCGATCCGGAGGATCCCACGCTAAGGAAGTGTGGGAGCACTAACGAGGAACTCTGGTCGGGGGGGGGAGCTCCGTGGGGGGGAATCTCCGGGTTTCCTTCATGCGGAGTGGTACCCCCTTCTGTCAGTGGTGAATCGGCTAGGACGCTCCAGCAAGCGCTTACCTGGAGCGGTGGGAGAGGATATGTGTGGGGGCAGAACTCGTCCGGGGAGAGCGAGGGAACAGGGAGTAATGTCCGATGCACCGCGAGTCCGAAGGGTGACAACCGAACTGGGAATTAGGGGTGAAATAGTTCTACGAACAGAGCAGGTCACCCGTCTGCGCTCCGTCGCAGGCGTCCCCCATAAGACATACATACATACATACAAGGACATCACATTATTTCTTTTATCTTTAACCGTATGACTTTTAGTTCTATTACCTGAAATCTGCGGTCAGCACCTTCAGCGAGAGGCTTCTTGGCTTCAGTAGCCAGCAAGGCCTGGTAGCCTGAAGGTAGACTTATCTTTTTACCATCTAAAGGATAACCTCGGAAGGATGCTGTAAAACCTTAAAAAAATAATTAAAAGTTAATTTAATGGTAGGTAGGTACAGCATTATTTATAAATATCTAGGAATGTTTCAAAAAAGTTTCAATAATTTATGTACTTAATTATGAAAACCAGCACATCACTGGCTGGTATTTTTAAGGTTATGTACATTGTTGTAACAGTACAATATTATTTAATTCGAAACCGAACTATGGAATTCCAAGCATACCTTCATTTTCATCTTCAGTAACGTATGGCTCGAAATACTTGTCAACATTGGCTTGTCCATCACAATCAATATTACTCGGGATAAAATGCGCCTTTTGGTCAAAAGCGTTCTTACATTCTGTGTTCTTTAAATTGTTTTCTACTTGTATCGACATTTTTTGTTTTTTATTATGTAAAACCGATGAAATAATCAAAAAACGAACTTAATTTAAAAAAAAAGACCAGGCCGCGTTCCGGTACGTGCTTATATCACTTTCGAATCAAACTGTCAGCGCTGTCAGCGATCAGATTGTATGGGTTTCGTTTCGGGTTTCGCCTGCTGAAAGTAATTCGGTACGCGCTTTGAGTGCGCTAATATCGATTTCAGCACGTCTCGGAATGCAGGACAAGAGCCATAGGCCGCGTTCCGATTTGCGCTGACAGCACTTTGAGTACCCAAAATCGCGTACCGAATCACTGTCATTAGGGCTGTATTCCGAATCAGATTTCACGGCTCAAAGTACTGACAGCGATTACTCGCGTACCGATTCAGAAATCGCGATAATACGGCTCATGAGCGAAATCAAAACGGAACGGCGTTTGAGCGCGCTGAAACTGCTTATAACTCAGTCTTGCCAGATGTTGATTACCGTACCAAAACTGGCAAAATTCTAAATTATTATACGTATTAAAAAAGTATCGTACAGCTGTGAAAACGGCACTTTTCGCATGGCTAGTACCCAAAATAAGAAAAGGTATGCGAATTTTTAAAAATTGAGATGTAAATAGGCACATGAAATTAAAAAAATACAAAAAAGAATGTTTGATATTTATATTTATATTTTATCAGATTGCCTATGATATTATTCTTAGCGGCTTCCCCATCTCCAAAACCTGGCCCAAGCAGTCGGCTATAAAACCGATCGAGCCACGTGCTGCCGCCTATTTTGCTGCCAGTTCTCGAGCGGATGTGTGGTTATTGGCTACCTTTGTGTGATTTATAGTTTTTTTCTCATTTTTATGGTGTAAAATTGGTTCTTAGAATTATTTTCATTACGTAATTAGTGCTTAAGATTATTTTGTGATAAATTGTGTAAGAATGAAGTTGAAAAGCCGTTAGGGCAGTGTTCCTTTTATTTTAAAAAACAAACCTCCCTTCTGATCGATAATATCAGAAGTGGGATTTGCCACGCTTTTGCTCGTTTAGCTATCCTAGTTTTTGTGTAGTTTAAAGTTGAAATCAGTTCTATTTTTGTGGAATTATGGCTGATCGTTCGGTACATTCGAAAAATCGTGAAATGCATAACTCTCGTCGTAGGCACCGCGATAGAAGTGAGTCTCACGGGAGGCGCGATAAATCCCGTGCGGCGACGACAGCGGCGTCGTGACAGCTCGTATGCGCGTCGTGATCGATCGCGTGACGAGATCTTAAATCGATTAGTAGGTAGACTTGACGCTATCGAAGATAGGTTGTTACCAGCTAACAGTATGCCAATATCCACACCCTTGTCTCAAGACAAGTGCGGCACACCAGCCCCGGTGCCATTAGTGCATGGCGCTGGGCCAAACAACTCCATAAACCCAGGGCAGAGCATCACGATAGATGCGGAGTCGAGCGGTGTGGCAGGTACGGGGGCAGACGTGTCTGTGGGACCGGCTCGCGACTTCCAGTCGACAGGAGAGAGAAGCAAGCCCGATACGGATACTGTTGTGGGACTGTTGTCCACCTTGATTCAAGTAAGATCTAAACATTTCTATATTTCTAATTTTGACCCTGCTGTGCATGACTTTGATGTCTGGTGTGCCGAGGTCGACCACGCTTGATTATTAAATAAATGGGACGATGGGGAATGTTTAGGTCGTATTGAAAGTTGTTTACGTGGGGAAGCCAAAATGTGGTTAAACGACTGGGTCACGAGTGACCGTACCTGGACCAATTTTAAGTCTGAGTTTCGTTCATTGTGCCCTCGCAATATTGACATGGCCACAATACTTTTTGAAGTGATGACTACAAGTTCAAATAAATTTACAACCTACGCTGAGTATGCTCGTAAGTCGCTTCTCAGACTTAATATTGTGAAGGGTTTGTCGGACGAGCTAAAAACGGCTATTATCGTTCGTGGTATAACTGAACCCCAGGTTAAGGCTGCAGCTACTAATGCCAAATTGCAACCAAAAGACTTAGTAGACTTTTTGTCGGTTTATGTAAAACCTAAATATGAAAACAAAACTACGTACCCTCCTGTGTTAGTGAACTCACCCAAAAAAATGTAATGACGGATCTAAGTGATGTAATAACATCCTATGGAAATAAATTATTTTGACTTTGACTTTGACTTTGACTTTGACCTGTCCGAACGGCAAACGGAAATTCATTTAACACGCGCAAGCGCGAATTACCTAAAGTCGATTCTGACTTATGTTTCAATTGTGGAAATTCGGGCCATAGAAGGCATGCTTGCCCAAAAAGGCGTAAAGATTCCACATACACACACAATAAAGATTCTTTGCTTAATAATTCGAGTCACACTAATTCAAATCACCCTTATATCGCGCAAACTAATAAAACTCAAGTAGGTAGCAGGCCTCCAGTAAACAACACAAAATATTGCACATTTTGCAAACGAAACGGTCATTTGGTTGACACTTGTTTTTCCAAAGAGCGTAGTGAGAAAAATAAGTCGGGTAGTACTACTACTACCTACTAGTGATGTAAATTTTTGTACCGAGTCGAACCCCAACATAACAACGTAATGACTGCCAAAGTGCAAAGCTCACCCACAGCTATTTTAATTGACAGCGGCTCTGATGTTTCGTTAATTTCTAGTGCGGTAGTTAAACATTTTAACTTCAACAAAATACCAACTTACCGGTTATTGCGCGGTATAGGTAGTCAGGACATTGAGTCAACTTGTTACGTTACAACTATTATTGAGTTCCCCGAGATAGCCCTTGAGGTAGATTTATTTATCGTGCCGCCAGATAGCATTAACGCGCCGATTTTAATCGGTACAGATGTTTTGAACCGAAAAGGGGTAACTTATACCCGCACTAGTACTATGCAGCGCTTATGTAGGTCGGTTAGTGAGCCGAGCACGGTTCATCACGTGACCACAGTGGAGGTAGATAACATTAAGACACCTTTGGTAGGTGAAGATAAAAATAAATTGTTAGAAGTTATCAATGAATTTTCGAGTTCTTTTGTTACGGGCACAGCTACTTCCACTGTAAACACAGGTAGTATGGAAATAAAATTAACCTCGAATACACCGGTTCATTATAGACCGTATAAACTCTCTGCTGACGAAAAAGACCGTGTGCGGGAAATTATCAAAGACCTTATGAGCAAGGGAATTATTCGGGAGTCGCAATCGGAGTACGCGAGTCCTATCATTCTCGTAATGAAAAAGGACGGGAGTGATAGGATGTGCGTGAACTACCGAGCGCTCAATGCGAATATCATTAAGGACAGATTCCCTCTCCCGCTCATCGATGATCATATAGACAAGCTTGGCAAGTGTAAGTTTTTCAGTAGTCTAGATATGGCTACAGGCTTTCATCAGGTGCCTATGAAGGATGATGATTCAATAAGTAAAACTGCTTTTGTCACGCCCGAGGGGCATTATGAATACTTAAAAATGCCATACGGCCTTGCTAATGCCCCTATTGTTTACCAAAGAATCATCTCCAAAACACTTAGGCACCTGATAGAAAGTGGTAAAGTACTGACCTACATCGATGACGTCTTGATCATGTCTAGTACTATTCAGGAGGGCCTAGAAACCTTGCGTGAAGTGTTGATGACGTTGACCACGGCAGGTTTCACAATTAACTAGAAAAAGTGCACATTTTTGGACACAAAGATAGAATACCTTGGACGCGTCATCGGTGAAGGTCAGGTACGGCCGAGCCCTACCAAAGTGGAAGCATTAATCAAGGCGCCAAAACCTTCGAACCCCAAAGAGATCCGGCAGTTTTTGGACCTTGCAGGCTATTTTAGACGATATATCGCGCATTATGCGTCAAAGACTGCCTGCATTGCCCGGTTACTAAAGAAAGGTGAGCCCTTTTCGTGGGGAAATGAACAGGAGGCTGCCCGGCAGTATATTATCGAGTGCCTAACCAACGAGCCAGTTTTAGCGATCTTCGACCCTAAGCTGCCTACAGAGCTCCACACTGACGCCAGTTCGATAGGATATGGTGCAATCTTAATGCAGGAGCATGAAGATAAGCGGAAGCGAGTTGTGGCATACTTTAGCAAGTCCACTCAGGGCGCGGAATCTCGGTACCACAGTTATGAGTTGGAAACCTTAGCAGTAGTGCGAGCTTTGCAGCACTTCCGTCACTATTTGATAGGTATAGATTTTAAAATAGTGACGGATTGCATATCGCTAAGGTTTACAGAACGCAAAAAGGATTTGGTGCCGAGAGTCGCGCTCTGATGGGTGTATCTGCAAGATTTCCGTTTTACTATCGAATACAGGAAAGGCTGCAACATGCAACACGCTGACTTTCTAAGTCGTAATCCGGCTACAGTGTCCCATATTCGCAGCCCAAATAATTGGGCAAAGATCGCTCAAACTGCTGACGTTGAAACCCAAGACCTAATCGCAAAAGTGAGAGAGGGTCAACTCGATCCATCACGGTATGTGATCAAGAACGAGCTTTTGTATTATAAGTTTACACCTACGGGGGAAGAGTCACGTTTACTTTGTTTCATACCAAAGGGCCACAGACTGTCACTTTTAAGAATATTTCATGATGACCACGACCACATAGGTATTGACAAAACGACCGACTTAATTCTACGTCATTTCTGGTTCCCGGGGTTGCGACAGTTTGTCCGAAAATATATAACACATTGTTTAGTTTGCTTATCACATAAGAAAGTACCTAGAGCGCCTTCCCAACCGATACAGTCATGGACTAAACCAGACATTCCTTTTTCCGTTATACATGCCGATGTCCTAGGACCCCTCCCTGAATCTCATGGGTTTAAATACGTTTTAATAATAGTAGATGCTTTTTCTAAGTATTGCCTGTTGTATTCTATGTATAGACAGGATTCTGAGGAATTAAAACGCGTGTTCACGAACGCAATTTCCTTATTTGGTACGCCAACCACATTAATAACCGACCGAGGCTGAATGTTTGAGAGTGCTTATTTCCAAAACTGGATAAAAGACCTAGGCTGTGCAGTGCACTATATCACACCTGGCATGCATCGCGAAAATGGCCAAGTTGAGAGATACTGCAGAACTGTCCTCAACATGCTTCGGGTTGAGGTCAATAATAAAGGTGCCGAATGGTCTCAGTCGTTATGGAAAGTACAGTTGACGCTCAATATCACACGACAAGCGACTACGCAGACCTCTCCTTTAAATCTCTTGATTGGCATAGAGGCTGCCACCCCAGTAATAAGATCTTTGGTGCGAGATGTTGCATTAGAGAATTCGCATCCAAACCGAGAAGCATTCCTTACACTAAGACGGCAACATGCAGCGGAATTGTTAGCAGCCAATCAGCAGCGGCAAAACGAGTATGTCAACGAAGCGCGGCGACAGCCCCGCTCCTATGCTCCGGGTGACTACGTTTTCGTCAACAAAACCTCCCAGAGCACGGGAAAGCTGGACTCCGGCATGCGCGGCCCGTATAAGGTTGTGCAAGCCCTCCCACATCACCGCTACGAGCTGGAGCTGCTCGCGGGGTCTTATGGGAAGAAGACTCAAGCGGCCGCTGAGCACATGGTGCAGTGGCGTGGCGAATGGACGCCAGACGCATGTGAAGCTTTCTTTGAAGGCGGTGAGTTGATTTGTGGATATATCTACTTGGGGAAACGCACGTGTGTTTTTGGTAATTATCATCTGATTTAACGATGTTGATTACTAAATACTACGAGTGAGTGTACCTATAGCTACGTCCACGGCAGGCGTCCTCACTCTGAGGTGACATGTGTAGGTTATTACGCGCACACGGTTGTTGTGCCCGCGGCAGGCATGTTGTCCTCACTCTGAGGTGACATGTGTAGGTTGTTACGCGCGCATTACTTTGCCCGCGGCAGACATGTTGTCCTCACTCTGAGCTCTGAGACGACATGTGTAAAGATTATTACGCGCACGTTGCGCAGACTGTAGTGATCCGTGGCAAACATGTCTTACTCACTCGGAGGTGACATGTGTAGGCATTTAGCGGACACACTATATCAACCATGGTTGTGGTTTTGTTTTATTTAAATTTGTTTTGATAATTTCAGATAAGCCTTTACCTTTGGGTACGATTTCATGAGTGCACGCATGTAATCATACAACAAAGATGCAACTAAATTGCTGAATTCTAAATAATTTTATTATACATGATTAGCATTCATCAGCCTTTTAATGATGATGTGTGCATTTCAGAAGCTGACACTGATGAAGACAATCAGACCTGTGATATGGATGCGGGCGAGGACGCCGCACCATCAGGAACGGCCGTCTTAGCGGCTTCCCCATCTCCAAAGCCTGGCCCAAGCAGTCGGCTATAAAATCGATCGAGCCACGTGCTGCCGCCTATTTTGCTGCCAGTTCTCGAGCGGATGTGTGGTTATTGGCTACCTTTGTGTGATTTATAGTTTTTTTCTCATTTTTATGGTGTAAAAATCGGGTTCTTAGAATTATTTTCATTACGTAATTAGTGCTTAAGATTATTTTGTGATAAATTGTGTAAGAATGAAGCTGAAAAGCCGTTAGGGCAGTGTTCCTTTTATTTTAAAAAACAAACCTCCCTTCTGATCGATAATATTATCTTATGTATGTATGTGCCTGAGTCAAAACTATCGTAATATATACAATATAACCTACTCGATACGTTTACTATCGAACATCTGGCAACCCTAACCTACAAAACTGATTGATTTAAAATATTTCAGTAATTTATCTCCATTTCATAATTGAATAACGTGTTTTTAATTTTGTTCAACCAAATAAATATAAGACACGTTAATTTTACATTTAAACATTAAACTTTTAAAATAAATAAACAATATGTCAAAGACGAATTTGACATTACGCTTACGTGAATTTCGCTCTGGAGCATGGGCGCCGTTAGCGAAAGATGGCGGCGGTCATGACGCAATCCGTGACGTCACAATGGCTGCCGTAATCCCAATGACAGTGATTCGGTACGCGGTTTTTGGTACTCAAAGTGCTGTCAGCGCAAATCGGAACGCGGCCTAGGATTACGGCAGCCATTGTGACGTCACAGATTGCGTCATGACCGCCGCCATCTTCCGAACGGCGCCCATGCTCCAAAGCGAAATTCACGTAAGCGTTATGTCAAATTCGACTTTGACATATTGTTTATTTATTTTAAAAATTTAAATGTTTAATGTTTAAATGTAAAATTAACGTGTCTTATATTTATTTGGTTGAATAAAATTAAAAACACGTTATTCAATTATGAAATGGCGATAAATTACTGAAATATTTTAAATCAATCAGTTTTTTAGGTTAGGGTTGCCAGATGTTCGATAGTAAAAGTATCGAGTAGGTTATGTATATATTACGATAGTTTTGACTCAGGCACATACATACATAAGATAATATCATAGGCAATCTGATAAAATATAAATATATATATCAAACATTCTTTTTTGTATTTTTTTAATTTCATGTGCCTATTTACATCTCCATTTTTTAAAATTCGCATACCTTTTCTTATTTTGGATACTAGCCATGCGAAAAGTGCTGTTTTCACAGCTGTACGATACTTTTTTAATACGTATAATAATTTAGAATTTTGCCAGTTTTGGTACGGTAATCAACATCTGGCAAGTCTGAGTTATAAGCAGTTTCAGCGCGCTCAAACGCCGTTCCGTTTTGATTTCGCTCATGAGCCGTATTATCGCGATTTCTGAATCGGTACGCGAGTAATCGCTGTCAGTACTTTGAGCCGTGAAATCTGATTCGGAATACAGCCATAGGGTGTGTTCCGAATCAGGGTGAATCAGATTTCACGGCTCAAAGTATTACCATGGACAAAATAGGGGATATTATATTTTGTCTATTTTTCCACAATTTTGTCCATGGTATTACGCGATTACTCGTCTGCGTTGAGTTAGCAGCCTCACCATCGATTTTGATGGTTTTAACCATGTCAAAAATTGTTAGGAATAGGTTTAAATTTGTTTATAAGTAGAAAAAGTTTGATTGTATTTCAGAAGATATTTGAGTATCTTACTGAGGCTTCTAGATCGACGTCAACCTAGCAGCCTCACCAATATAGACTGGCTCTATGATTATGATTTATATGTCAAAAAATTGTTAGTAAATGGTTTATCTCGTATACAAAGTTTCAACGAAATCGGTTCAGTAGGAGCCGAGATATTACACCCCCTTGGTGAGGCTTCCAGCTTGACGCTTGACGTGAAGACGATTCCCGTCAAACAGAGGTATGTCCAAGCAAAGTAAATATACCAAAAAAATGTTAGGAATAGGTTTATCTTATTCCAGCAAAAAACTTTCAATTTGTTGAGACGTTTACTCAGAAAATGATTCTAAACTTCTACATACTAATTAATTTTCCGACCGTCAATCAATTTTAAACTTTCTGAGAGTAGAAATAGGGTTGAAATTGATGGTTTAGCCTTTGACAGGTACACTTAGGTACAGAAGTATAATTTTACGATTAAGTGATACGATTAAACCTAACAAATCGCTATGAAAGCTGGTAGCAGCTAAAAAAAATCATTATGAGTCAAAATTTGTTCAATTCTGATGATGATACAGATACACAAAAGTGATAATAATAACCTATCACTAGGAACTCCTTACCGGTTTATCGCATAGACATGATAATTTACTTAGACGCTGCTACCTATTGGATTGCTTACATGACCTTCGTCATAAGCTAATTCCGCAGCTAATATTGTCTTCTCACGAGGGAACTCTTCAACGGCTAAGAGCATGGCCATGAAATTTTGCAAAAACGCTTTACTTGTCAAGCTAGACATGTTCTCAGTCATGAACTGATGCTGCAGCCCGAATTGTCTCCTCACGAGAGAACTCCTGGACAGTTAATAGCACGGACAAGAAACTTTGCATTATATGCATAACTTGGATAATTAGACAAATTGTTTATCATAGACTGATGCTGCTGCCAAGACTGTCTACTCACAAGGGAACTCCTCAATGGTTAGTAGCATGGTCTCCAAACTTGCATATATGCTTTTTTTGGTTGTCGTTATCTGCACCAACTTACTGATTTTGCTGCGCTTCATGAGAAAACTCCCTAACGATTAGTGGCATGGATTCTTAATTTTTAAAACCTCTCTTTTTTATACATTCATCTAACCACTAAGCTTAGTTCTGAATACGATTAATTTACTATTTTTGTTCTTGACTGTACCAAAAACGTAGAAGTTTAGAATCATTTTCTGAGTAAACGTCTCAACGAATTGAAAGTTTTTTTTGCTGGAATAAAATAAACCTATTCCTAACATTTTTTTGGTATTTTACTTTGCTTGGACATACCTCGTCTCGAATCGTCTTCACGTCAACCGTCAAGCTGGAAGCCTCACCAAGGGGGTGTAATATCGCGGCTCCTACTGAACCGATTTCGTTGAAACTTTGTATACGAGATAAACCATTTACTAACAATTTTTTGACATATAAATCATAATCATAGAGCCAGTCTATCTTGGTGAGGCTGCTAGGTTGACGTCGATCTCAGTAAGATACTCAAATATCTTCTGAAATACAATCAAACTTTTTCTGAGACTTATAAACAAATTTAAACTTATTCCTAACAATTTTTTGACATGATTAAAACCATCAAAATCGATGGTGAGGCTGCTAACTCAACGCAGACGATTACTCGCGGAACCGATTCAGAAAAAGCGATAATACGGCTCATGAGCGAAATCAAAACGGAACGGCGGCGTAAGGCGTTGAGCGCGCTGAAACTGCTTATAACTCAATCTTGCCAGATGTTTTTTTTTTATTGGCATGGTGCGGTTTGCACATCGCCACAGTTATTTTGTTAAAAAGGAGGAAACGTATTATAAAAATATATTAAATTAGGATCGGAATTTGGATAGGTTTCAGAAAGGTTATAGGAAAATAAACAGAAGCTAAAAGCGGAAATATTATACATAAGATTTAGATAGATAAACAAAAGTTGATAATATATTACTTAGCAACAAAGTACCTACACAAAATATTAAATGCGAATATTATAATTATAAAACTACTTATAGATTTATATATTACAGGATCGTTAGTAGCCAGTAGGATAGGAACTGATGTAGGAAAAGGAATTTTAAAGGACAATAAATCATTTTAGAAAGAAATATAGTCAAGTAACGGACAGGCAAAAAATATATGATTTAAATCACCAACCTTGCCACACTCACACATGTCATCACGAGATTTGTTGATTCTGGCGAGGTGAACCGGCGTATAAGCATGGCCCATTCTCATACGTATAATAATACTAGTGACTCGCTTGACAAACCTTAATTTCGAAAACCAGGGCTTAGAAGTGGAAGGTATAGAAGAATGAATTTTAGCGTAAAATTTGCCTTTTCGTTGAATACTCTCTGTCCACATCTGACTCCAGGAGTTTCGAAGGTCAGATGTGGGCAGGCAGGCCAGATCATGACAATAGTTCATGTATGGTCACAGGGTCGCGGGTTCGAATCCCGCCCAGGGCAAACATTCGTGTGATGAGCACTTATGTTTGCCTTGTGTCTGGTTGTTGTTTATCTATATAAGTATGTATTTATCTATTTATGTATGTATATCAGCTGTCTGGTACCCATAGTACAAGCTCTGCTTAGTTTGGGATCAGATGACCGTGTGTGAAGATGTCCCCGAATATTTATTTTTTTATTTTTATTTTATGGATGCATATCACCACACACAACAGCCTAATTTGCCAGTCTATCAGCTTTAATATTATACCACTGATACCACTGTGTCCTGGTACCCATGCGAAGAAAATTATGACTCCACGTTTAAAACATTCATGTAATAACTGTCGGGTTTTCAATATTATGGGAAAAACAACTCTATTCATTTATTTATTTATTTAAAATTAAAAGGAAATTTGGATAAAGCTTGCAGAGAACTCATTGAATCAGTGAAGATTACACTCTTTTGGAGCTGTGCTATTCGGATATATTCTACAGCTTTATATAAGCCAAAGCACTCACCAGTGAACACCGATGATTCCGGAGGAAGTTTTACTTGTTGATATGTTTTGTATTAGGAATGGTAAATCCCTACACCCATATGACCAGAAGCTGAATGTTTAGAGGCGTCAGTGAAAATATAATGATAATTATCCCAGTTTCGGTCTCTTAGATAATTGAAAGTGACATAGTTATTCGGATCATCTCTGATTATACCTAAATTTAAGACGATTTCAGGAGTATGAATTAAAGAACCAAATGAGTTGCAAAACAAAGCGTGTTTAGAATACCTAAAAGTAGGAGCTTGAATGTTTGAGAGCTTCTGAAAACTTTTTATAAGGCGTGGAACCGATTTGTGCGTCCAATACTTGAAGAGTTAATGCAGTCTGAAAGTAATTTGAGCTTAGAATGAAGGGGATGAGTAGAAAGCTGAAGTGCACGAAATAAAAATTTATCCGCCAAATATTGGCGGCGTAGTTGTAAGGGAGGCTCACAACATTCAACTTGTAATGCATTAATTGGACTCGAATTCATGGCACCTGTAATTAATCTCATAGCCTTTGACTGAATACTATCTAGTTTTTAAAAAAATGTTGCGCTACCTGGTTCTAGTAAAAAGGTTCCATAATCTAATACACTACGAATTAAAGCATTGTAAATCAGTTTCATACAAAAAGGGTGAGCACCCCACCAAACACCTGAAAGACTCCTGAGCATGTTTAATAAACGCTCACATTTAGCATAAATATATTCACAGTGAGGCACACCTGTTAGTTTGGAGTCTAGTAAAACACCTAAAAATTTTGCCTTATCATTTACAGGAATTTTTATATTATTATAATACACGGAAAATGAAGGAGGAAGTCGCTTCCTAGAAAATAACACTGCGCTACTTTTCGATGGCGATAAATCAAATCCATTTCTATCCAACCATTTTTTTTAATGTTTTAAAGAGGTAGTTAAAGAAGAAGTGGCACTTTCAACAGAGCTATTAACGCTGTAGGTATACTAACAAATTGTCATCATACTGAAGAATACTCACATTATCGTCCAACGATGTCTCGAGGTCAAAGGTATAAATATTAAACAATATCGGACTTAAAACAGAACCCTGTGGCAGGCCCTTCCATACCAATCTGGTTTCTTCTTTGCCATCATCCAGGAATAAATGGATACGCCTCTCATATAAAATATTCATAATGAAGTTAGATAACATAATAGGAATGTATAAAAATTCCATTTTCTTCTTTAGCACACTCAAAACAACATTGTCATAAGCGGCGTTTATGTCAAGAAATGCTGCAACCACAGATTTATTAAAAGAGAACGCTAATCTTATATCGGTCACAAATATACTAATGCTGTCTATTGTACTCCTGCCTCGTCTAAACCCAAACTGATTTCGGCCTAACAAATCCCCACTCTCCACAAACCACTCCAGACGGTTTTTTACCAGAAGTTCGGCAATTTTCATCAGAACTGATGAGAGAGCGATAGGTCTATACGACGAAGGATCGCATGAATCTTTATGGGGTTTCAAAATTGGGATAACTTCTTGGGATTTCCAAGATGAAGGAATATTGCCTGATAATAAAAATGAATTAATAAGTTGGAGGAAATAAGAGAGAGAATCATCACTTGTAACTCCTCGACCCTAATGTAAATTAAAACTATGTAGAACAACGTGTGTCTGTTGTATGACATAGAGAAAGTTATAATAAAAGATTCGAGACGAATTAAGAGAATTTTTGTTTTTTTAATAATAACTCAGAAACTAAAAGAGATAATGCAAAACTAAATGCATACTTGGGGTGCAGAGACTGAGATACGTTTGCATTGTGAGTTTCAGAAATATCGAATAAGTTTAGGAAAAGGGCTTGTTGACCTAGCGCGTACCGTCGATGCGTGTCGCCAATATACATGGTGGGAGGCAGTCGGCCGTCTAGGAATAGATGGCTGGCGGAACGTTAAGTTCAAGAAAATTTACATTATTGTAAAAGTGCAAAAATAGACTAATATAAGTCTATACTTGGAAAACCAAGTGAAATAATTGCCGAACCTAAAGTCGCAGGCGCTGCACAGCCTCTCACTGCCTTTCGACGGGATTTTGGTCCCTGAAGACTGGCGTGCTGCCTGTTTGATATAAGAACGGTTAATTATGCCTCTATGGATGACATATCCCATCCGAGATGGTCAAAAATGAAAATCAAGGGAATCATAGGATTGACGCTCCTAGATGACCTAATGAAAGCGGACACGGCCGCTGGATCAAACTGATCACATAATGCACTATATTTGACCATCTCATAGAGAACCCTTATCTGACGCATGAAGACGAGGTATAACTATCGCTGCTATGATATTGTTGGCACTGCATGTTTGGCTCTGAGCTGGAGTATGGGTCGCATCCTAGGCGTGATAAGTACACTAAGCATTATCCCTGATAGTGGAGTTAACAATATCTTAGTGGCTACCTTCAAGACGCCAGTCTGTGGAGAGATTTCCGTATCTGACCTATGAAGATGTGGAGTAACCATTGGGCTGCTATGAATGCCGCTAACTCATGGCTAGCTCTGAACCGCTGATTGACCGAGACGCATACAGCGACTTGAATACATCGTCGTGGAGGGGGACTTGTCCACATCCAGGCACGGTGTACGTCAGACTGATTAGTGTCGACGATAGTCTTTCAAGTATTATCCCTGATAGAGGTAGCGGAGGACATAGTGGCTTCCTTCAAGACACAAGTCTGTGAAGAGGCATACTGGAACGAGCATATTAATTGAGAACGAGAAACTGGACGTGGACTGCTCTGGCTAATATCATCATGTATGATTTATTACCGACTTATATTCAGAGCGATAGCTGAAATGAGTCTTTAGATTCATATGCGGTCTCAGGCACGGAGACGCGCGACGGAGATATGGAGATATGGAGATATGAAGTTGGAGCAGATCTGCCCTGGCAGTACCGTTCAGATAGACGGAGATCCAGTATGCAGGAGCAATCCAGATATGAGACCCATAGTCAGTAGCAGCTGTGAGGTCATCCCTTCGAGCTTGCTCGTTGGAAGATGGTTTACCATCATGGGCGCTGGTTCACGTGTGAACTATCCTATAAACACACCCTTGAACGCAATACGTTGGACACTTCGGTGGAAGACGGGATTAGCCTCCCAAAAGGTTACTATAACGGCTCAGCCGTATCGGGAACGCTTCGGCTAGTATCGATTGGACGTTGTCCACTAGCTTCGGCTACAACGTGAAGCTTAGGCTTCCTACGATGGGACTTCGGTCTCCTTCCATCGCTTAAGGCGCACCGGTCGGACCAGAGTCCGCTGTAGACAATCCTTCGGGGTTGTCTATTATTTTAACCTTTTTTCCTACACCTCTGTGGTGAGGGGAGGACAGGAGCATTCTGAAGGACAGAGTGGGAAGTGACTCACAGAGAGCGCGTTGGTGGAGCGTTTATTCTCACTCGTCACGTAGATACTTTGATGGCTGGTTTGCTGTATTGTGTGTACGTCTCGGGTCTTTGCTTCTAGTCTGCTGCCTTGCTTGGGTTCTAAGGTCTTAATAATCGACCAGCTGAGGGAGCAATACTAACTTCGAATTCTGAAACGAACTTCGAAGTTTATTGCTTCTGCAATAAGAGCCCAGATTCCTGAAATGGATCACAGGGATTATTAAATGATATATGTAATTTAAAAGTTTAAATTAGTATTAAAAAAACAAAAATTCTCTTAATTCGTCTCAAATCTTTTATTATAACTTTCTCTATGTCATACAACAGACACACGTTGTTCTACATAGTTTTAATTTACATTAGGGTCTGGGAGTTACAGTATTGCTTAATAAAGTCGCTGGGATTTCCTGGTGACTTTATTCTTTCAGTCCGCGAACATGGGTAATCAGGAGTAGGCTGCTTGCCGGCTGGCAACTGGTACTCCTGTGTTCGGGCGAGAGATAGGGACGAATCAGTATATAGGAATAACATAGAAGTTGAGTAGGTGACTCTATGTTTAATTCCACAGTTAGAAAACATAATATAAAGACGATCACATTGTAAATTTCTAAACGAGTTTGGGTTACTCTCATAACGTAGTAAGGATCTGCTACTAGATGATCAACGGCCAATTTTGATTATTATTTTAGAGATCAGATGTTCAGTTACACACTAAGGTGGGAAAGAAAAGAATAAGGGATCCCATCTAACCCCGGAGCAGAATCTTTGACTTTGGCCAAGACGCCCTTTAATTCAGCTAAAGAAAAAGGGCGATTGAGATCTTCAGGGTCGTCTAATATAAAAGGAATAGTGCTATGTAATAATATATTTTCTGGAGCTGAAGTTGACGCTAAATTATTTAAGAATTTATCAGCCAAAGCAGAAGGAATTAGACGAGGAGTAGAGTCTATAAAAGCGGATCGAAATCTTCTTATGTTCCGCCACACTTCAGAAGGGTGCACGTCAGGAGATAAAGACAGACAAAAGGCCCGCCAACTGACAAACTTTTTCTTTTTAGTTTACTAGTGTTTGTAATAGCCTCAGAAAGTTTAATAAAATTTTCCTCGGAACCACATTCATTGTAAATCAATTCTATTTCTTTTCTACTTCTTACAGCCTCAGTGCATTCGCTATCCCACCAAGGTGGGGATGGAATGCAGTTACTGCCCCTACCCTTCTGAGGAAAAACTTCATCAGCAGTTTCAATAAAAAAAAAAAAAAAAAAAATGTAAATTTGTTTATTTTCTCCACAAACAGTACTTTATAAACTAGGGGCAGGTGCCTCCCATTAAGCTTATCGCCTGTGTTAGGAGACACCGCTCTTCTAAACATATTTATGAAAATAAACAGTTTTTACGTAAAACTAGAACAAAAACAGAAAATAATTATGACTCATAGCATTTGAAAATAACTTATGTTCACATAAGATGAGAAGAAACACCCAAGCAGCTAGCCCTACGACTAAAACTTGGGGTCAGCATGCTTGTTCCACTAGCTATTAGCTACTCAGCAATCCCTTCAACCAATCACACTAATGTAATAATATAAATACTCAAGTTTGTTTATATTATATATATATGTATGTGTGTGTGTGTAATAAAGGCCTTAGCTAGCAATGATGCACAGAGAGGTTCACTTCCCTGATTGACACTGGGAAGAGATATAATTCTACGTTCGAATCTTCTATTAAACCGATGCCAATCAGGGTCGTTTAATTTATATTTAAGTCTTGGTGGTCGCTTCTGAACCGCACTAGGAGAAAGGGGGAATTCTATCAGAATCGGATGATGATCACTACCAAAGGTTGTTGACAAAGTTTGCCAAGTTACTGAAGACGCTTGACTAGGAGTACATAAACTAAGGTCAGGAGCACTTTTACCTTCATTGGGACCAGTGCGTCGTGTTGGAGAGCCATCATTAAGAAGACAAATATTATAAGTATCTAATAAATCCAATACTATAGACCCATAATGGTTTGAAGTGGAACTGCCCCAAGATTGATGTTGGGCATTAAAGTCTCCTAGAATCACATATGGTTTAGGGAGTGATGCAATTATATTACTAACTTCTTCAAAAATATCAACAGTGGGATGAGCAATATATAAAGATACAAAACAAATACTATGAACTATAGCAGCAATTATAGACAGATCATCATTGTGTGAAGGAATAGGGTGAATAGTAAATGGAGTGGGGTGCCTTATTAATAAAGCAACACCGCCATAGCCATCAAAACGATCCTCTCTGAGGTATCGATGGGTGCATGGAACAAAGCCGCAACCGGAGAAATCAAAATGTTCAGGAGAAAATAAAACGTGAAAACTGTCAATATAACTCAATATACGATGCGCATCGTAAAGGTTTCTACATCAACAGAAAGCTAATTTTTTACTCGAAGTGGCAAAAAGACGTTCATATTTCTATCTTTTACGGTTACGAAAATAAATAAGAATTTGTAAATTGCCACATTTTGTGCCAATATGTTGTGACCGCAAGCGTACATTACGGCTTTGTTCCAGAGAAATTTAGTAAAAGTATTGAACGTTAATTATTGTTTACAGCATTAAGTACGTCTGGGTCAATTACGTTAACAGAGTGTTGCTGTCTTATTCGGTAAATTAATTTGAGAGACTTTTTAGTGAATACGGTTTACGGTACTTGTAGAAAGCTATATCATAAAATTTTTCTGTTGTATTCTTTTATCTGAACAAAAGAAACATTAAAGACTAAGATAATGCCAGCAAACTTACTGAGAAGTTGAGTATGCTAGAAAAGTATGGATAGAAAGATCTATGAGAAGGATGAAACAAAACCCTGGTTGAACACCGGTCAACTTCTCCAACAATGATCTCTATCACAAACTCTCACACTAAGATTATATTTAAGACAAATCTTTGTTAAAGCAAACAAATATTTATTTAAGTTTATTGAATCCACTTGGATTAAGTTCCACACTAGTAATGGAAATATTTAAGATATTCAACATTTTATGAATCAGTAAGTTAATATTATGGTACCGATATTAACTCATATCTTAAGTAAAATATGTTGTACACATCTCACAACAACATTAAGTTAAGTAGTGTTAAGTTAAGTAGACAGAACGGCTCCTTAAAGATAAGACAGATCCACTTAAGAGAACAACCGACAACCTATCACTCCCTCCTTAAAAATACTGAATGATGAACAAACAGTAACTAAAAATATTCAGATTTCTTCATTATTACTAATCAAAATACCATGACCATGCTACTATACTTCCTTTACATACTTCATTTATTAATTATAATATTTGCGCGCATATTAATTTAGAAAATAAAATTCATTCATACATAGACCCTTTCATACAATCTCCTTTACCTTTCAGTCATCATATTTTAAAATGTCTTTAATGTGGAAATCCCCTAATGGTTTACCATTTACGTCTGCTAAAGTGTATACTAAAGATGATTTCTTAGCAATTACTATGCATTTTTGAAATTTTGGAGCTAACTTTGAAGTAAACTTCTTTGAAGCATTTGATAAATAAAAAGTACGTTTGTAAACAATCTGTCCTACTTTAAGTTCCACGTGCCTTTTTCTTAAGTTATAGTGTTTTAAGTTATGCTGGTGAGCAACTATTAAGTGTTTCTTCACCTTGTTATAAATTGTATTAAGTTGGGCCAAACGTTTCTTATACGTTTGTGCATCATCAGTCTGTAGTTGCGAGTGTGATACAGGCACATCACTACCACGATACAATGATCCATCCAAAATAAATTCCCTACCGTGTACCAAAAAATACGGTGAACATTTTGTGGATTCATTAACAGCTGTGTTTAATGCACACTGAATCTCCACAAGATGATCATCCCACTTTTTATGCTCAGATTTCACATAGCAAGCGATTGCTGTGACTACATTCCTAATCGCCCTTTCAGCTTGGTTTACCTGAGGATGATACCGAGGATTATAATAAATGTTTGGGACATTATATCGTAATAATAGTTGCCTAAACTGCGCACTGATAAACTGAGGTCCATTATCCATATAGACATATTTGCACACACCGTGAACTAGAAACACACACTTTTCGATAAACTTTGCTACAGCAGCACCTGTTGCGCTCCGTTTAGGATGCAACAGAACATATTTGCTGAAGTAGTCAGAGTACACAATCAAATAAGTGTATCTATTTCCTGACGATGGAAATGGTCCAAGCAAATCCACAGAAATTGCCTCAAAATGTCTTGTTACTGATTTTGGTCTAATTCAAGTTCAGTTTATGTAAAATTAACAAGTGTATTTTAATTTCTATAGCCAACACATTTAGAACCTATAGCATATATCATCAGTCTCATGTCACTTCGATTGTCTAGTCGGTGAGTAACATTTTTATGTTATAAGTTCAGGTACTTCTTATATTAGCTTCATAATATTATGACTAACGTTCCGTTTGAAAGGTTGTACATTTTCAATTTTGAAGTTTTCAAGTACCTATACGTCATACGTTTATGCTGATATTGTATTTATTAAGTAGGTAGGTATACGTAAAAACTATTTAACGTATGAACAAATGCACATGTCTGTGAGAAAAAAATCCTTACTTTGAAAAAGGTAAGTACCTATTGTGTTTCATATTATAATTAAATGGACTGGTAACAACTTATTACGTGGTCGATTTAAAAGATTCATATTGGTATTCGATATAACTGTCTTGTCAACTAAAAACTCTTACCTGGAAAAAAGCCGCATTCGCTGTTACCTGAACAAAATTATGGTAAATATTTTCGCATTCAATATAGTGTTAGTATTCCGGGGGTAAAAGTCACCGTAGCTTGTTTCGAATAAAGTAGTATTTTTTTGTAACTTCATAAATAATCATAGGAATGTCACAAAAAAAATTCACTAGGTGCATTAGGGGTCGTAGATGCCGAATATGGCATTACACGAAAACTGCCGCAATAGCTATTGCGACAATGTTCCATGGACCCATCGGTATGTATAGCCAGGTAACTTAAAATTTGAAACAGGTGTAAACCAAGTTTCCTGGATAGCAAAAATAAAAGGTTTATATTTATTTATAAAAAAATAATATCAGAATTTTTTAAAATGCGCTTCTACAGTTCCACTGTAGGGCGTTGGACCGACTGTCCATTATTAATATTTATTAGTTTAGAAATTGATTCACAGTTGTTAGCATCGTTGGACGGTGAGTTCATGTTTACATTTAAAATTTTGAATTGAAATTGGTAGATTCGTTACTATCATTTTGAAAATTGAGAGCGCATCCATCAACGGGATTGGACATATTGTAATCTTTAGTTAATTCATTATGAGCAGCAACATCATACCCTTTGGATATAATATTATGGGGGAACGGGGTTTTAAAAATACAGTTTTTTTATATAAACTATTTGTGTATTGTTTAGGATTAGAAACATTCTGTTGTATCTTTGGAAAGTCATTAGTAGTAGAAGTAGTCAGAAGAGCATCTGCATAGGACCTCTTCAACACTGGTGCATGTTGTTTGAAGGCTTCTTGATATGAGAGGCAGCTTTTAGAAATTGTTTCTTTAATGGTTTTCTGCCTTTCATATTCAGGACACCTTTTACTATTTGCATAATGGTAACCATTGCATAGGAAACAACAAGAATTTTCTTCATTTAATGAACAATTTATCCCTTCGTGAGTATCTTGACCGCACTTGAAACATCTTGGATTTCTGGCTCTACACAAATCCTTAACATGGCCAAACCTACAGCATCTGTAGCATTGGATTGTAGGGAATATATACAAATCAACAGGTAAGGCAGAATAACAAAGAAAATATCCGTTTAGGCAAAACCTGTCCGTCAAATGTGATCACCACTGATTCCGTGGATTTAAGTTCAGAGATGTCATTACTAGTTACTTTCCTTTTCAGGCGTCTTACCTTTAATACAGGACCACAACCAATTGGAACACCAATGTTTTCTATAATCTCTTCCTCCGACCAATCAGCCGGGACGCCACGTACAATACCCATACGGGTTACATTAAAAGATGGGATGAAAGTTTGCCTGCTTCTAGCAATGGAATGTCTATAATAAGTATATTGATAAAATTGAAAATTATACAAAGAAAATTCTACCGTTCTTTGCATTATAAGTGCTTTCATAAGAAGCTATTATGACTCGTCGTGATTGAAGAGACATTACTGAATACTTACGTCACGGCTCAAAGTACTACATTACTGTTACATATAACAAACAAACATATAACAAACAACTAAGTACTTACTCTGCTATTGTTATGTGATAAATGCACACTGGCAGCTTTGATTGATTGATTGATATATACTTTATTGCACCAAAAAAGGGGTGTAGGTACAAAGGCGAACTTAATGCTATATAGCATTTTCTACCAGCTAACCTTTGGTGGTTAAGAGCAGGTTGAGGGTAGTGCCGCTAAAAACAGCGTTCAACTTGAACTACTACATTAATCAGACAATTGATAAACTTACTAATACGTAAATATACATGCAAATATAAAAGAATAAACATAAAGGTACCTTAGGTACATAATATATAAAAGTACTACATAAATAATAATAATAATAATACATAAATATTAAATATAATAAAAATCAGTCATTCACACCACACTGCATTTGTAAAAAGTGTTCGGATACACGCGATTTGAAGACATCGATTGACGGAGCATCCCTAATCTCAACCGGTAAGCTATTCCATAATTTTGTTGCTGTGCAAGTATAAGACTGCGCATACAATTCCGTGTGACTTTGAGGGGTAGTAAGGGATTTATTGTAATTCTTGCGGGGTACACCTCCGACAAACTTTTTGAATTCGAATCGCTCACGGAGATATTCTGGAGACCAGGCATTGTGAAGTATGTTGTATAACAAAGTGAGCGTGTGTACATTTCTTCTATTGCGTATGTTAAGCCACTTCAACTGAGTCCGGTAACGAGTCACATGATCATATTTACGTATTCCGAAGACAAAGCGTATACACAAGTTTAGCAGACGTTCGAGTTTATTTAAAAGACATTCAGTGACATCAGTGTAGCAAACATCTGCATAGTCGATGATGGGCATTAATAATGAACTAACTAACGTGATTTTAGTGGGCAAAGGAAGATAGTTCTGCAGGCGTTTCAGGGAATGGAAAGACGCAAAAACCTTTTGACTAACCTTCGTGACGTGAGGAGACCAAGATAGATCATGTGCAATATGCAACCCGAGGTTTCTCACCGTCTTACAATATGGAAGAGGTAAGCCATTTAGTGTCACAGGTGGTAAATTCTGAAAATCAACTAACGAAAGGTTTCTTGAGCTACCAACTAACATGATTTGTGTTTTTACAGGATTTACCAGCAGCCCGTACCGTTCCGTCCAGCTCTTAATGTTGTTGAGATCCAGTGACAGTTTGCTTATACTTTCTCTCAAATCTGATCTTTTAGAGGTTATATACAGCTGTAGGTCATCCGCATAAATATGGTATTTGCTGTGCTCAATGGCACGGGTAATTGTATTAATGAATAATGAAAACAGTAGTGGTGAGAGTACCCCACCCTGGGGAACGCCAGCAGATACACCGTGCCAGTTGGACCACAGGTCGTCCATCCTTACGCGTTGATTTCGGTCATTTAAATAAGAAGTGAACCACAAGATGACATCGCTGGACATATTAAGTGAGCTCAAGATAGACATTAAAATCTCATGATCAACACAGTTAAACGCATTGCTGAAATCAAGTAGCGCAAGAAGAGTGAGCTGTGTGTCATCCATGCCCTTGCGTATGTCATCCATGATTTTGAGCTTTATTTTGTTTAGCTTTATTTTGTTCTAGAATTGTATTTTTCTAGAACAAAATAAAGCTGCCAGTGTGCATTTATCACATGCCAGCATTTTTAAATAATAGAGCAAAGAGTGTAGGTATTGCTATACCTAACACATTGCCTATGCTTATGTTAGGCATATTTACATAGCAATTCGTCATGATCTTGGTCTTGGACATGTTCATCCTAAGACCGATTTTTAAGGAAGCTTCGTGCAGTTCTGCGAGCATATTCTGGAGATCTAGGACGCCTTCGGCAACGAGAATAAAGTCATCCGCAAACCTCAGATGCGACAAGCGCACCCCATTAATATTAACTCCTCTCTCACTCCAATCCAACGTCTTCATTACGTCTTCAAAGACAGTTTGGGCGAGAGAGTGTCCCCTTGTCGGACACCTCGGTCTATTGACACGGACTCGGTGTTTCTGTGCATGCGCACCTGCATAGTCGCGGACCCGTACAGCTCCCGGAGGATATCCACATATCGCTTATCGATTCCACTGCGATGGAGAGAGTGGAATACAGCCCAGTGCTCGAATAAGTAGATACAATTAAAAAAGATCAACTAAAAAAGATCAACTAGTATTCGAATTCTATAAATACTCGAGTACATTCGACTGCTCATCAGTCAGTGCCCAGTGGTAAGGTGTTAACATTTTGACCTTGAACGCTTTTTACTTCTAAAGCATTATGATCGAGATTTGTAACTAACATTTCCACTAACTTGCGGTTGACGGTACCTGGGTATTCAACTGCTATATTCTGAATTCTCGAATATGTGAATATGTGGTATTCAAGTCAGTACTCGAGTCAGCTCGACTCGGCACATCACTACGACAATATCATGCAATATCGTCTCGAATACGAATTAAAAACGGATCGGATACGGATGAGTGCGCAAACGCTAAACGTGAATTTACCGTTTTTTTTACGGATTAAAAACGGACCGGATAATAATCGGATACGGATGAGTGCGCAAACGCCCTTACGATCTCCTATGCGCCGGATAGTGTCAACCTATAACGATAGATTCACACATATCGACTTATTTTCAACATCATTAAATGTTTTTAAGAACTTGGTGTTTAAAGAACTGCTAGATCAATAACATGTTTTGGTAATGTAACTTTACTGTTTATTTACTTTTTGAACCTACTTTATAAGTTTTTGTCTGCTTCTGACCTTCTACTTTATTTTTTAAATTTAACCTGTGAACATTGTCGCTGGCTGTGTATAGACCTGTCAACCATAGTTGGGGGTGAATCGGAACTTATTTTATTTTATTCGTTTGGAACATACAACAGCAGTGTATAAACGCTTACAAACAAAATAATAATAATACTTATAGGTCCTTACTTATTTTTTATTCGCACGACATGTTTTTTATTACCAAATTTGACCAAATTTAATGAAACAATAATAGGGGATCGGACTAATTTTTTTTTATTTCATTATAATCTAAACTTTTTAGTTTCTGCTATCGAACACTAAAAGATTTTATGCTGTATCTTTAAAATTGACCGAGTTATAAAGGTTTGAAATTAAAGATTAGACAGAGAGGCACATACCCACTTGTGACGTCATTTGTTAGTAACGCCATATAATCTCCATACTAATCTATATTTTAAAAATAATTAATAAAATATGGTAAATTTAGAAACAGTCCGATCCCCTATTAAAAACCTGACAGGTCGGACGGGCACCGTCTAATTTGGTTGGACACACAAAAAGCCTGACCGTGTCCAGCTTTAAGCCCGTCACAGACGGAGCTATAATATATATTATAGCACGAGGCAGCCAGCTCTCTCATCACCATTCACTTTGTGTGCAAAGCGGGGGTCAAGCAGAATGGCCGGTGACTGATTGATTCGCCATTTTGTTTGACCCCCGCTTTGCGTGAAAGTGAATGGCGACGAGAGAGCTGGCTGCCTCGTGCTATAATATATATTATAGCTGCCGTGTGTGATGCCCTTTATCCGGACGCCTGGCAACCCTACCCCCACCACTCGTAATTGAGTTCCCACCCATAGTCGAACAGCCTGGCTGGGATCTGGGACATTGTCACACCGCGGTGCGACGTGCTTAGACGTTTGGGAGCTTTTTTGACATCTATTTCTCCTCCTGCGCTGCCTTTGTCGGCGTGCATCGTTTTAATGATGTCCGAAATCTGAAAGGAAAAACAAGACCGCTAGAAGTTTGAAAATTCGAATCTTGTGTCTCCGAATGTTCATTAAAATAATATAACGAAAATATTAAGGCGATATTAGACGGTTCATTTTTGCTAATGTCTAATAGAGAATAATACATAAAATTTAAAGTCTCAAATATTTTTTTCTAGATTCATTATTGTCTTTACATTAGGTATACTTAAAAGGTATTTATTTTATTAGTTATCATTTAAACCCAGAAAATATTATATAAAAAGTGAAAATTATGGGATGGAAATTCAAACTTACAAAACGCCGCCGGTCGAAACGAAATGTGACGTCAATGGTCACGTTAGGTCAGTCACGTCATTGGATTTATCGGTGACAATACGAGGGCTGCTATTTATGTATCCGGAATAACAAAAAATAACAAACATCTATAACCAAATATACTTTTATTGCTTTTCAAAATATTCCCCGTGATGATCGATGCATTTTTTCATACGTTGAAACCAACTTTCGTAGCATTTTTTCCATTCTGTAACGGGTATCTCCAAAACGTGCATTTTGAAAGCATCAACGGCTTCTTCCCGGGTCGAAAATCGGTGTCCACGTAATTTGTTCTTCACGCTTGGGAATAAATAAAAGTCGTTGGGTGCCAAGTCGGGACTGTACGGCGGATGACCCGTCAATTCGATCATTTAACTATTTAAATACTCCGTTGTTGCGGCCGAGGTGTGACAGCTGGCGTTATCGTGGTGAAGGATTATTCTTCGTTGTCGATTGTTCTTGCGTATTTCTCCAAAGACTTCTGGCAAGCAAATGGTGGTGTACCATTCAGAATTAACCGTTTTAAGATTCTCTAGTGGTACTGTAGCCACATGTCCACTAATACCAAAAAAGCAGGCAACCATTTGACTTTAGTTGGGTTTGGCTCATTTTGGAACACCCAAACCGTTGACTGCTGTTTAGTTTCGGGATCATACGCATATATCCAAGATTCGTCTCCTGTGTAGATATTATGAACAGCTTTTGATGTACCACATTTACATTTTTCTATCATTTTTTTGCACCAATCAACACGAGCCTGTTTTTGTTCAACTGTTAAGTTGTGCGGGATCCAACGAGAACAATTTTTTTTTACAGCCAAATGTTCGTGTCATATTTTATAAATACTCGTCATACTAATGCCCAGAAATGCCTCTATCTCGCGATATGTAACATGACGGTCTTGCATTATTAGTTCGCGCACAGCATCAATATTTTGTGGTACCTACAACAGCCGATTTAGGGCGACCTTCTTTAAAATCGTCCGCAAGCATACGACGACCACAATTAAATTCACTGAACCAGTGATACACAGTGGTTTTCGATGGGGCTTCCTCCCCAAAAGTCGACAAAAGTTGATCCATGCACTGTTTTTGAGTTAATCCACGCCGAAAGTGGTAATAAATCATAGCACGAAAATTTTCACGAGTCAAATCCATGGTGATGATAGACAATGAATTTAAAAAATGGCGCCACAATGTAAAAACAATTGACAAATGAATGAAGCAAACTTTATTTTACAGCCAAAGAGTTCTATTTTTAAATGTTATAATTTCTTTTTAAATATTGTTTATGTAAGTGGCCAGTTCCGGATACATAAATAACAGCCCTTGTAGTCATAAAAAAATTCTAAGTCTATGGTTAATAGTGTTTGTGAGAAAAAATATTTAAAGCTGTATTCCTTGTGAATGATTTGTAAAAATTATGTTAATTCGAATATTTATTTTTTTACTTTTTACTTTACTTATAATATCTTATAGTCAATCTATGACGATGACAGAAACTGGTTTTGTCAAAGCACAATCGGATAATCTACCGAAAATATCTGTTTCGAAAGTTGTCATGGAGCTACTCCAATCACAGGAATATTCACAGCTCCACGTCTATCTTATTAACCATACCCCGTCACAAGACAGCAGCTTTCCGCGGAAGTTACAAATTCCATATAAATGCCGGAATGATCTCCCGCCAACAATACGCTCCATTCCTACAAAGCGCCGATTTAAAAATGATCTCAGAAAGTATTTTTTTTTTTAATTGGCATGGTGCGGTTTGCACATCGCCACAGTCATTTATTATCTCTGCAGAAAGTTGAAAGCAGGTTTACCTGATATCACGTAATAGTATATTACGGTACAAGGATCGTGGGTGGCATAAATTACAAATGAGGTGACTTTTGTGAGCCCGAGCTGCAGGCGAGGGTTTATAATGTCACGAGTTTGTTATAAAACCTAAGATCCGTGTGTTGTGCGACGTTTTTCAGTACACTTGTGAGAAAACTGATAAAATTGAAATGGTTAAGAAAGGTACATAGTACCCTACAAAAGGTACGATACTTCAGGTAAAATTGATCATGTCTTCCCTTCTTCTTCAGCCTTTTTCAAGCATTTTGTGTAGGCCTCCTTCAACTTTCTCCATTCCTCTCTGTGTTGCGCTCTTTGTATCCAATTCGAGCCCGCGACTTTCTTTACGTCATCTTTCCAGCGCATTTGTGGTCGTCCTTGAGGCCGCTTTTCTCCCCATGGTTTCCATTCGAGGATACGTCTACACCAGGACGCCTCATTTCGGGCCACGTGTCCAGCCCACTTCCATTTAAGGTGCGCTACCCGTTTCGTTACGTCTGCGACTTTGCTTTGCTTTCGAAGCCATTTATTTGTTTTGCGGTCCATCAATGACACTCCTACCAGTTTTCTCTCTACCGCCCTCTGGGCTACTTCCAATCTGTTGATAATGTCTCGAGTGAAAACCCAGGCCTCAGCACCATGAGTGAGCACCGGCAGGATGCACTGATTGAATATTCTAGCTTTTTGTTCCGCAGAGAGTTTCATCTTGAAAGCAAAGTCCAGTTTCGAGTAGGCAGCCCACATAAGTCTCACTCGTCGATGGATCTCATTTGATCATGTAGAACTTGTAAAAACTAACCTTTATTATATCCCGCACAGTTTGAGTATCCTTACTAATTCACATTTATCATTAATCACTCATAACTCATAAAACAATATTCAATGTAAAACAATTTTATTTTTTATTTTTTATACACACATTTGCTAAACGACAATAATAACCATTAAAGTAAGAGCAGAGACAGGTTCAAAACTTACCTATTTCGCTATTAATGGTGTTTGACAGTAGCAACCCAAATACACCACTGTCTGTGCTAGGGTTAACTACATAAGTTAAATCGTACCTAACTTTATCGTCTTCCTGTTACTTATTTGTCTTGTAACTCAAGAAACTAAATTAGAAAAGAGAAAACCAGGACATTTTTATGTATTTAAATCTAAATCTACTATATAACACTAACATAACATAAAATAACATCAGGACATAACATACACAGGGGCGTGCACAGGGTTTAGGGCTAGGGTAGGCACTAGTAGGCAGGCAGGTATAAGGATAAAAAAGCACTTACCAAAAAATTTCATGAATTAGGTTATTACTGTATTGTGTTGACCGGCGACCGGTGGTGTGGTGTTTCCATGCAAAGTGATGTAATGTAAGTTTGGCCACCTCAAGTATCTAACCAGGTGATTGAATATTTTTAACAAGTCACACTAGAAGATACCCGAAATGGCATTGAAAAAGGCCTTGGTTTTTTTTGTTATTAACTTTTTTGTTATAACGCACAATTGACAAAATAAATTAACGGTATGATACTACAACTTTGTTTCTATTTATAAATTAAATCTACGCGCCTATCTTTGAGCAAATATTTTTGCAATACGTCATCGTAAAACGCAGGTGATCGTTTTACATCAATTAGGAGCTGTTTTTCAATAGAAATCATAGAAAGAGCTGCGAGTCTTTGTTGCCCCTGGTGGTTTTCGACTTTTCGTGCTTTTTGGCCGCGTTAGTAAAGTTATTCAAATCGACATAGCCGGCGTCGTTCCAAACGTTCAAAGAAGTGCAGAATAAAGTACACGGAAAACAAAACAAACTATTGGTGTGTACACAACCTGTTAGCCAGTTGAAAGTCTCGTAAGATTTAATTTGAAAATGACGAGTTGCATTACCCTTCCTTTGAGTTAAATGCAACTCGAGTACACACCTTCCTCTATGAACGATATTCGCCTTAGCTTCAAAATTACACGTTGCAAATCCACCTTTTTTCAGTTTAAACAAACACGGCCCGTCGGCACAAAGTTCACAGCTATTACTCATTGTTATTAAAGTAATTTACTAACACAAAAAGCACTAATTGCTCAAAAAACCAAAGAAAAACACAAAAACTTAAAAAATCACTGTGCGTCACAACAAGAAAGGTAAACAATATGGCGATTCCAAATTCCGCAATGAAAAAAGTGATTAAAATATTGTTTTTACCCAATTCAGCATTGCGCGCTTTATTCATAATGCGTCTTGAGACTATTAAAGCTTTAAAGCGACCGACGCCCCCACCGCTCGCGAGCTCGCGAAGCGTCGCGGTGCTGAGGTGGCTGAGAGTTGTGATTGGTCGTCGTATTTCTGTCGCCAACTTCGCGCCTGCGCACTGGCTGACATGCGCCTCGCGTGGCGCGCAATTTTTGGAACTCGGGAACGCTTTACATCGGTGCGTTATAAGGGAATGACTTGTACTAAGATCTATTTACGCTACCGATGTTCCTTCGACGACGATTCGCCTTGTATAAGTCCAAGTTGAAAAAGCTGGGCTTTTCGGATTTGTATGGAGCGAAATCACGCACACTAACGCATTGACAAGTTTTGTGTTCGCACATAGGGCCTTTATAGCACACAGTCATATATTTTCTCTCACTACATGTAAGTAAACGTCAGTTGGAATAGGCAGTGCTTTTGGCGAACGTGAACAAAAGACGAGTGGAATTTGTTTAAGATAAGGATGTGTAAAATTAATATGGGTGTTATGGTAGTTAGTATGATAGTGTAGTGTAGTTAATTAATGTATATAATTATGAAGGTATTTATCTGAAAATGACAGGGTAGGCAGTGCTTTTCTGCCTCTATGAAGTGCACGCCCCTGAACATACATACACCTACTTAAATAAAGATATATAAATATACCTATAAAATAATATACATATACCTATAACATATTTACATACACTATTTTATACATATTATACCTACACAACATAATATTATTATTTGTATTTTAATCTATCATATGCCAGTTTTATCCCACAACACATTAAATTCAAATTTGTTCATATTTATTAAGTGATTCTTCTGTGTATATTTTAAACTGTTTATTATCAATTAAATGTTTAATTGTATCGGGTAAAAATTAAAGAAAAAAAACCTTTTTTAAAAAAACAAGCTTTTATTATTTGGAAAATGAACTAAAAAGTTAAAAATAAATTAACTCTAATTAGAAGTATAACACTTTATAAGTTCATTGTAACCTTTAACGATAATTAAGCTTCTTTGTCTACGACAAAATAATTCCATATCGTAATCATATATTTTTAACACCAAAACTTTACACCTTAATTTATTAAATCTTCCCGTTTTTATTACACTCCCAATTTTATAAATAAAAAAGCGTGTTACATTGTGATAGCTTAATTATACCATCAAAATGTAACACGCTTTTATTATTTATAAAATTGGGACTGTAATAAAAACGGGAAGATTTAATAATTAAGGTGTAAAGTTTTGGTGTTAAAAATATATGATTACGATATGGAATTATTTTGTCGTAGACAAAGAAGCTTAATTATCGTTAAAGGTTACAATGAACTTATAAAGTGTTATACTTCTAATTAGAGTTAATTTATTTTTAACTTTTTAGTTCATTTTTCAAATAATAAAAGCTTGTTTTAAAAAAAAGGTTTTTTTTCTTTAATTTTATTTTTAACTTTTTAGTATGTTTAATTCGAGATTTACTACGACGTAGTTAGTAGCGCGTAGCAGCGTTTTTCCGTTATGTAGTCCGTAGTACGTTCACATAATAATGTGCTGCTTTGAGCACTTAAAGTTTATGTATTTTATTTATATTTAAATATTTCCTTTTTTTGTTTGTAGTAGGGTAAACTAATGTTTAAATTAGTTATGTAATCACAAGTTAGTTATTTGTAACATTTCTCATTCTATCAATTTCTTTACATTACAAGGTTTCTTCGAAGTCAACTTGGAGCAGTCAAGTTCTTCGATTAGAAGTCCTGCTAAAGACTTAACTCTGCTTAAAGCCACATAAGCTTGACCAGCAGCAAATAATTTAGAGCCTAGATAAATAACAGCATGATCTACAGTAGTCCCCTGCATTTTGTGCACAGATGAAGCCCAAGACAAGACAATCGGAAGCATTCTTCTTTCAGCTGTACCGTAATTAAATTTAGCAGGAAATTGAATTGATTTAGGCTGTATTATGTGAATGCCATCCTTGCCGAGGTCCATTGTAGAGGGATAAGGGCTTCAGTACAACAGGGTTCGCCCTGGTACCCTGAGGCCCAACGTTAGCGATATGAAATGTTTATACACTCTCATACCATTCAGCCCTCGGCACGTGCTCACCTTGGCATTGGGGCATCCATCTAATCAATCAGACATATAATAATCCACATTCATAACACACGGAACGAACTTTTTCCCAAATCTGTTGGAGTTGCATATTCACGCCAACTAAGATGCTCGTCAAAACGAATCAAATGAGCGCAAACTCGATCGGGTTGCGTCGTTTGATTACGGAGTTCCTATGACCACCTTCCAGCTCCATCATCAGACCCTGGTTACCATATAGTATCAAAGTACTCGACAAGACGAATCAAATGGGCCTAAACTCGATGGAGTTGCGTCGTTCCGGAGTTCCTATGGCCACCTTCCAGCTCCATCATCAGACCCTGGTTACCATGTAGTATCAAAGTACTCGTCAAGACAAATCAAATGGGCCCAAACTCGGTGGGGTTGCGTCGTTTAATTACGGAGTTCTTATGGCCACCTTCTAGCTCCATCATCAAACTCTGGTTACCATTTCTCACATTCGGACACCAGGTTCTCACATTCTTAAATTACATTTAAATTGTTATTAAACTTTGTACTTTTAGTTTAAGTCTGTGGGAACAAATAAAAAATCTTTATTATTATTATTATTTAGTATCAAAGTATTCGTCAAGACCAATCCAACAAGCCCAAACACGACTATGTTATGTTGTGTATTTGTGGAGTTCCTGTGACCACCTTCCAGCTCCATCATGAGACCCTGGACATCACGTAGGACTGAAGATCTAGTCAAGACAAATCCAACAAGCCCAAACATGACTTAGTTATGTTGTGTATTTGTGGAGTTCCTGTGGCCACCTTCCGACTCCATCATGAGACCCTGAACATCACGTATGACTAAAGATCTTGTTAAGACAAAACCAACAAGCCCAAACACGACTAGGTTGTGTTGTGTATTTAAGGAGTTCCTGTGGCCACCTTCCGGCTCCATCATGAGACCCTGGATATCACGTATGGCTAAAGATCTTGTTAAGACAAATCTAACGAGCCCAAACACGACTCCATCATCAGACCAGCTCCAAGGTACCATAATATTGCATTGTATCCGATTTATACATATGAATGCAAAATTTCAGCTCAATCGGAAACTGGGAAGTGGATCAAATTTAACTTGCAAGATTTGATTACAGACAGACAGACAGACAGACAACGGGACAGGTGAAACTAAATAAAAGCTTGTAAAAAAATGATACAAAAGAGGAGCAATAACAGTGTAGTGTTTACCGCTAAACACACTAGATTGTTTAGGGACCTGGTATTTGCTTTGAGTGTTCACTCTTGTGTTGCTATTTATCGAAAATTCATCCAAGTGCTTGGACATCGATATAATTATTTGCCATAAAAACATTTTTCGCGGTGTTAAAACTTTACATATTATACAGTTCATCTGTCGGGAATGGCTGTTACAGAGGCAGATTGGTTGTTGCCAGTGCAGTTGCAGGATTTAGATCTAGTTCGGCTGAGACAAATTTTAGAGACAGGAGACATGGACGGACACAAAGGGGTTTTTAATAAGTATGAACTTCTGGGAAACAAAGTTTACAAGCGAACTGCTCATGGTCGACGTTGGGTAGTTCCCAAGGATTGTATTTGGCAAATCATAAAAAGTAATCACAACGACCTTGGGCACTTCGCTGTTGACAAGACTTATGAACGTGTTTCAAATTTGTACTGGTTCCCGAAGATGAGACGTACCATTAAAAAATATATAAACAATTGCATATATTAATTGCATATATTAATTGCATATATTAATTGTATATATTATAAAAATAAAGGAGGGCCGAAAGAGGGACATTATATTTTTGGCATACCTAATTTCCCCCGCTCTCGTTAAACAGACAGTTGAGAAATTACCAATATTACTTACTCAGAGATTAGTCTAATTAATAATGGTTGTTGATGTCGATTGTTTGCCATTGGCCATTTGTCTTATTGTTAGTAAAATGTAAACTGTATAGACGCTGGAAAGGAAAAATTATCCAAGCGACATTTTTGGCCATATTGAGTTATATCATTGTTGGAATCGCCTGATTTTTCTGCGTCGTTTGGTCTTACTCACGTCACATCCTTCTACGACGACGTAGAGGGAGAATCTGTCTACGTTCTACGACGACTTTTGATGTCGCTTCGACATTTTGGAGTTACCGAGATTTCATTTTTTTCCTTAAGAGCCCTGGAGACGGTCAAACGGTTTGACTCAAGCCTTACGTGTTTGATCAAACCGTTTGAGGTCGGTTTGAACGGTTTGTCAAACGGCTCTGTGCAGTCTGATTCTGTACTGACGCGTCAAACACAACAAAATTCATTTATTTATTAAAAACTAATAATTACAAAAGACGTCTTCATTACAGGATTGCTCCCAATACGATGACGCCAAATATGAAATTGCATCAAACGAAAAATATGAAATTGCATCAAACATGCTTCAAACACGTAAATGTTTGACAAACCGTTCAAACCACCTTTGTAAACGATCAAAATGGTTTGAGTCAAACCAAACTTTACGTGTTTGAATCAAACCGTTTGATCGTCTACGGGGCCCTTTACTAACCGACAAAATTTTCGACCATTTTTGAAAATTTGATGGTTGTCGTAATAGTGAAATGCTAAATTTGCCTTTGGTCAAGTTTGAAATTTCTGTTCGTACGGTAATTACTCCACTTAGTTAATTTTTCCAGTATCTGGTAATATAGTGTTAGGCGCATAGTGCTAGGCGTCGATCGCCGTCGTTCGTACAATCATTTGGTGGTACCATCATCGAGCTGATCTGATAATGGAGTCAGGAGCTGGAATGTGGCACTCTTCAATAGTTACTAGTAAACCCGAGTTTAGGCTCATTTAATTTATTATGGTAAATTCGAAACAACGCAGTTAGTAACGAGAGTCTAATGATGGAGTTAGGAGCTGGATAGTGGAACTCTTTAATGGCTACTAGTAAACTCCTCGAGTTTGGGTTCTTTTGATTTGTTATGATAAGTTGAATACAGTGCAGGTGGTGACGAGGATCTGATGATGGAGCCAAGAGCGGGATAGTGGATGCCTTTAATGGCTACTAGTAAACTCCTCGAGTTTGGGTTTTTTTTAATGATAAGTCAGACAGTGCAGTTGGTGATGAGGGTTTGATGATAGAACCAGGAGCCGGATGGTAAAATAGTGAAAATTTTGAATGGCTGCTAGTAAATCCCACGAGTTTGGGTTCTTTTTATTTATTATGATAAGCCGTAAATAGTGCAGTTGGTGACGAGGGATTGGTGATGGAACCACAAGTTGGATTTACTGACATAAGCGTGTTTTTTAGTGTTTTTAACATTTATAATTATTATTGCTACAAGATTTTATTTAACTTGCTCTGTTGTTAGTTTGGGACAAATCTTGTTCTTCTTTAGTGTTTAAAATCTTGTGCTTCTTGTCTGTAACTTAAATAAAAAGACGAGATTGCATTACAATAACTTACCGCTTCAGCCCTCTAACTTACCGCTTCAGCCCTCTAACTTACCGCTTCAGCCCTCTAACTTACCGCTTCAGCCCTCTGCAATTGTTTCTTTCGCTGTAACTTCAGCCGATCTATTTTCTTCCTTTCTCTTTCTAACACCAAATACTTTTCTTTTTGTTCTGCCATATTGAGTATTACTGTGATAAAACAACGGATTATTTATTACCCCCTCATAATACTAGTACATTGTTATACGAGGGGTGAAAGTAACTTTTTTAGCGCCGAGACGGGATTTGGTTTGGGGCCTGAGCGTAGCGAGGGCCCTAATAGTTCGAGGCACTAAATAAGTAAACACTGTGCTTTTCATTACGAATACAAGGCAAGAAAGCAAAAATAAAAACACGAATGAGCTAAAGAAAAAATGAGTGACTACCATATCTGAATCAGATGAACTCATTGTAAAAAAAAAACCTACAACTCGAGAAACAAATGATAATCGGATTGTTGTTTTCCCGCCTATTTTTATTTTTTGCTGTGGCCGTGCCGGCCAGCTTTTGAGCCATTATTTTTAATTTCCATCATTGAAAATGTTAAATATTTTGTCCAAATCTATTTTATTATAAAGAAATAGTTGAAAGTTAATTATAATAAAGTTATTTAAAAAATATATATTCTTTATTTATACTTAACTTTATGTTATTTCAATTTAACACTGCACTGTAATTGAGTGGCTGCATAGAAAGATGGAACATAGTTCAATAGAAATGTGAAATTAGAACCAGGTTTTTTGTAATAATTTGCCAGAATGAATGAAAATGAATGAATGAATGACAGCTGTCAGTTGAAAGTGATTCTCCCTCCGGGCTGAAAAGTATTACCTTCAGTCCGCTCCTCAGGCAACTTCCGAACTACTTTCAGAGTATGAGTAATGAAAAACTAATAGTACAGAACAGACCTATCACAGAATATGTGAAATTACCAAAATTGGAACTACAGGACCTACCAACTTATCTGTGAAATGAAAGGCGGCGCACTAGCAAAAGCAAAGCTGCCTGCTGGCTTAAGTAATACAAAATTGTATTTCAACCATCGCGACAGTTCTGAATCTTAACGTTTCCATACTAATGGCTGTAGTAATTTCGGCCATTTCATTTCACAAATACTTTGGTACACACCGTACGTAATAATGGGAGGCGCTTTCACATAGGACGGTAAATGGAAAATCGATAAAAAATTGAATAAAAAAAGATTGGCTATTCGGCCTATAAATAATTTTATGATAAAAATGTTTTCATTTTTGCTCTAATGCAACGAACTATAATAGTAAGCATTTGAAAAAGCCAATTTATAAATTGAAATAAAATATTTTTAGTCCAAAAAAAGTCTGAATCTTGATCAATAGAAGATGGTTTAACTTGCATTGCCGGGTGGTGACGGCAGAGTAGAATACATTTGTCACCATCCCCTACTCTTCCCGTGGGTGTCGTAAGAGGCGACTTAGGGACTACACATTGAACAGGGAACGGGCAGCAGCGCTCTCTGATATAGTAACCTTTTAATCTGCGATCTCCAACCCGCTTGCCAAGCGTGGAGATTATGGCAAAACCCTCCACTTAAGTGGAGGAGGCTCATAGTCCAGCAGTGGACTGTAACGGGCCGTTGATGTTAATGTTAACTAGCATAGATATGCTATCAGTGAGTTTCAATCTATGGGTCGCGACGCGACGAGACGCAACGCGATCCCTAGGGAGGTTGCAAAGCCTTACTCGGGGGGGAAAAGGCTAGGTTCCAAACTCCAATATTACAAGGTTATAATGGGGGGTTACTGACTGACGTTGCTGCGTTCTACTGACGGCAAACTTGCGTATTTCAGTTACTTTCATAATAACAATGTACCCAATTTCACAGAGTACTATAATACTGGCCAATTTCTTGCGGGGTCAAGCTGCTAACATATTAATAGCATTGTTGTGTTACAAAAGAGGTCGATACGTTCTATCTATGTATGGATTGCGTGGCTGCAATTGGAGAACACCGATTGGTTCTCATTTCACATTAAAACATGTTTTATATTAAAGTTTATATCATGTACATTACATTACTTTTTATTTCACTTCAATACATGCAATATTACCAAAGTTATGACTGCGAGAAGTTTAAGGACCTTTTATGAATTAATTACCTATAAAGTTAGTTTTCCCGTAGTACATGGTCACTCGCTGGGTATAGATACATCCCACATGTTGATGATAATGATGATACCTGCTATAAATTGAATACGTACAGGTACTCGTATCTCCCGCTTCAACCGCCTTATTCAAGATCCTGAATTCTGTTTTATGCGAATATTTCTTGGTGATCTCATGGATCATACAAATTAGATGATAGTTGTCCAGGTACAAATTTTGCTGCTGCTCCAGGTAAGTTTGAGTATGAAACATCGAATTAGGATAGGTGCTCAATCGATACACATTGTCCACCATTTTTCTGTATCTGAAGCAGTTTTATAATGAAAATTTTAAATATGAACCGTATAATATCGCCTTAAGACATAAGTATATGGATATTAGACGGTTCATATTTGCTTTCATTTTCGATGCTTCATCGATGTAACATCGAAAATGAAAAGTCAAATTAGGACGTTTCATCTTTCATCACTGATGTGCCTTTGTGATGAAAGTCAAATCCGCCCGTGCGTTTTCATCGGGCATCGCTTTGTCATCGTTCATCGTTCATCGAGACCAACGGTAAATGAAGCGTGTAAACAGCCGCGGCTTCATTTGTTTCACTGCATGTTGTCAGAGTAAAGTGTTTCTATATACACTCTCCGGCACATCTAACTGCCCACCCTTCATTTCAGGGAATATTCGTGATTCTTTATAACTCTATTAGTTACAGCTGATGTTAGTTAAAAAGTAGTTAATTTAACATTTATTTAAGTGTGTTTAATTTATCGTAAAATTATCAATAAATCTGTTGTAATGTATAACAATAAGCGTAGTTTAAAATTAACTCGAAATACAAGGGTGGGCGGTTAGATGTGCCGGTGTGTATATTTTAAAATACATTGACATGGATTTGAAATACTTAGTGTGTTACATGAAAATATTCATAGAATATTTTGGAAAGAACTATTCAAGATCAAGAAATTTCAACACACACTACCTGTTGCCGTGAGTTGCGACATCATTCATTCATAAGAAAATTGTGGGCAGTGTGTCCGCCAAGTTCGCAAAAGAAAAACACGAACCATTACGAGCTACTTTCAATCCCCCCAAAACTTAATACTACATTGTTATACGAGGGGTGAAAGCAATTTATTTAGCGCCGAGACGGGGGCCTGAGCGTAGCGAGGGCCCTAATAGTTCGAGGCACTAAATAAGTCTTTAACCAGAGGTAAACACTGTGCTTTTCATTACGAATACAAGGAAAGTAAAAATAAAAATACGAATTAGCTAAAGACAAAATGAGTGACTTCCATATCTGAATCAGATGAACTCATTGTAAACAAAACACTCGAGAAACAAATGATAAATCGGTTTGTTGCTTTCCCGCTTATTTTTTATTTTTTGCTGACCCGTGCCGGCCAGCTTTTGAGCCATTATTTTTATTTTCCATCATTGAAAAATGTTAATATTTTGCCCAAATCTATTTTATTTTAAAAATATAGTTGAAAGTTAATCATAATAAAGTAATTTAAAAAATATATGTACTTATATTCTTTAATTAATACTTAACTTTCTGTTATTTCAATTTAACATTGCACTGTAATTATTGAGTGGCTACATAGAAAGATGGAACATAGTTCAATAGAAAAGTGAAATTAGAACAAGTTTTTTTTTTATAATTTGCCAGAGTTAATGAAAATGAATGAATGACAGGTGTCAGTTGAAAGTGATTCTCCCTCCGGGCTGAAAAGTATTACCTTCAAACCGCTCCTCAGGCAACTTCCGAACTACTTTCAGAGTATGAGTAATGAAAAATCTATTGGACCTACACACTTGAAATTTTACATGTCTATTAAGCCTTGTCTAATTACCTAGAATTCAAAATGTCATGAACTCTTAATAGTTCATGTAATATAATACTGGTGCGTCGTCGCCTTTTTCTTTTGCATACTTGGCGGACACACTGCCCCGTGTGTCTAGATTCTTTGCTAGAGGCGACTTCACACTCGTAAAAATGGATGTCAAAAATGTAAAGTGATATAAGCAACTCCGAAAACACTAGCGATTGACATGACATTGTCATACTATCAAAATGTTCCTCTTAAAGTGACCTTGCTATAATCCCATATTCATTACTAGAGGCCCACTTTGTTGAAATCGAGGACCAAAATGCCCATTCTCCATCAGACAGGATTTAAGTACCTTGAGAATCTGACGATCTTGTCACAACTTGACAATCTCACAATTTGGCACAATTAACGAACTTTAACAATCGACACGTAGTTTATAGTAAGTACTTACTTTTCCATTATTTCTGAATACACGTATCCAATTTCATAATGAGGTGACTCTTCATACATGAATCGAATATCTTTGAGGTCTGACACCTAGAAGGACATATTTTGGTTAATTATAGAAAATCGGAACTTAGGGCGAAATTCAGAGACAAAGCTTAGCCAAATCAAGAGCCAGCGCATCGTAATTGAACGCGCGTCCGACGTCGTGCGTGCGTTCAATTTATGCTGGTTGGAGCTTAAATATCCTAGTGACCAGCGTACACTGAGCTCACGCACGACGTCGGACGTGCGTTCAATTAATGCTGGTTGAAGCTTAAATATCCTAGTGACCAGCATATACTGAGCTCACACGACGATGCGCTGGCCCTAAACATGCTAAAAAAATATCGAACTGAGCAATACTCGTAAAACCCCAAAAAGAGATTACATTTAGAGCAAAATGAAAATTTAAGTTCCTTCCCAACAAACAAAAATTACTCATGGGGCTTTTATTGCCAAAAATAATATTCTTTTAAGAGCCGTATTATCGCTAATAAGGGTTCGTTTGGGCGCAAATTACCTACAAGGACACTAACCTTATACCGTCTGCAGCATTACTGCAGGTTTTTTTAATAACCTTTTTGGTATGGTTCTTTTTTCTTTTGGCCGGTTTTTATGTCACATTTTCAAATTTAAAATTTTCTTGGTTTGACCTTTTTCTAAATTGTTTATTGTTTTCTCAGTTGTCGTCTGTCATCAGATGGGAACGATTTGTACTTGGTTGAATATAAATCTCTAAATAAAAATATGAGTTAATGTTGTAAGTGGCTTGGAATGCAATAATTATTGGGACAGGCTCCTACTTTGGACTAGCCGGGTAAGTGTGTTGTCTTCCTACTGGTTTTTATCGACGCACTTTTCTCTTTCCTTGTCTTGGTCGGATGGCGATTATTTCTTTGTCAATCTTTACAGTGTATTTCCGGCCTCTCCGACGCACGCACAAGGGTCCCTCCGTGCCTCTCACGATCTCTTGCGGTGGTTCCGGACACCTGAGGCCACCAGGCATTTAACGTGCCTGGATCCCTGCGTTGTGTGCGTCCGCGCCCGTGCCAGCCGAGTGCCGCAGACCCGCACACCGGCGTCCCCCCAGGGTTACTGCACATCACGCGGATTTTTTTAGCCTGTTTTTTGTATCTGTGTATTTTTGTATGCGGATTTTGCCAAATTGTCTAAATTCTTTTTCCAAATTCTAAAAAGGCCCTTTAGGTTTCTCTGGCCCACCTTTTTTGGTTCCCGTTTGGCTATACTCTCTCGGGGTACTCCGCGGTTTTGGTACACCTTCCTGCATCGATACACCACAACACAACACTAGTCCAGCGACACTATATCGACGGAGTCCCCTCAGGACTCGACTCTCGGCTCATGCTTGGCAATTTCTAGGCGCTTTTAAATTTATATTATACCGTTCGGACAAATTTAACTAACTCTTTCTCTGTTCTCCTAAATTTCACGTTTCGCCTGTGGTCGTCGACCACAGGTTAGCTAGCTTTCTTTTTTAACGCTACACTCCCTTATAGTTGCTTTATTGTTAGCTTTTCATTCTTATACGTGCTCTGTTATGACATGCAACAAGGGAGTTAAACTTTTAATGGCAAGAAAAAAGCTCTTTAAAAGCCAATATACTTATAAAACATAATATAGAAAGCGTTAATAAAGACGATCACCCTTGTACATGTATGTGTTTTATATGTATGTGTTTTATATGGTCAGTAACAAGGGAGTAAAAGCTCATAATGGCATAGCAGAGGCTCTTAAAGAACCGCTGGCCCTTATATCCGTGTTGCAATTGTGTATTTTTAACCCCCGACGCAAAAGAGGGGTGTTATAAGTTTGACGTGTCTGTTTGTCTGTGTGTCTGTCTGTCTGTGGCATCATAGCGCCCGAACCACTGAACCGAATTCAGTTTAGTTTTTTTTGGATGAAAGGAGACTTAATCGAGAGTGTTCTTAGCTATGTTTTATAAAAATCGATTGAGCCGTTTAAGAGTTATGAGAGAGTTGTGTATCTGTGTATCTGTCTGTGGTATCGTAGCTCCTAAGCGGATGAACCGATTTTCGTTTAGTTTTTTTTGTAACATAGATAATTTTACCCCGAGTGTTCTTAGCCATGTTTCATGAAAATATCTTCAGCCGTTTGAAGATCATCAGCTCTTTTCTAGTTGATGAGGGGATCTGACGAACTTCCTTATCTCCGATCGATTCGAAATTTGGTACCTTGTTACTTCAATCATATTGAAAGTATATGGTAAGGTAACCATGACCTGATCAGCCGTTTGAAGATCATCAGCTCTATAATAGTTGATGAGGGGATCTGACTTACTTCCATATGTTCTATCGATTCGAAATTTGGTACCGTGTTACTTCAATGATATTGAAAGTATATGGAAAGGTAACCATGACCTGATCAGCCGTTTGAAGATCATCAGCTCTTTAATAGTTGATGAGGGGATCTGACTACTTTCTATATGTCATTTCGATTCAAAATTTGGTACCGTGTTACTTCAATGATATTGAAAGTACCTATATGAAAAGGTAACCATGACCTGATCAGCCGTTTGAAGATCATCAGCTCTTTAATAGTTGATGAGAGGATTTGACTACCTTCCATATGCGATTGATTTGTCATCTCAACTCGACTGATCTCTGCAAAGTGCGTTCCACTCAATTTTTAGATATAACTGTACTCATTATCATAATTTATTTGTAATAAAGTTATGAAATAAAAATAAATTAAAAATTTAAAAACCCCCGAAGCAAAAAAAGCAAAAATTTAAAAAGTCAAAAATAATACTTATTGTTGAGCCATCAAATTCGATAAAGTAACACCTATATATTTTAATTTTATTATAGAAATTGATGGATGGCACGATTTGGTTTGCTCTTTGAAATGACGCTATAATGTCACGTCGGGGTACCGCTAAGTTTAAAAAAAAATATCGTACCAAAACAAGTTGGTCGGATATGCCAGCAAATTAATAGATAGTCAATCAAATGAAGCGTCTGACTTACTTAAGCTTAAGCGGTACCCCGACGCGACATTATAGCGTCATTTCAAAGAGCAAACTAAATCGTGCCATCCATCAATTTCTTTAATAAAATTAAAATATATAGGTGTTACTTTATCGAATTTGATGGCTAAACAATAAGTATTATTTTTGACTTTTTAAATTTTTGCTTTTTTTGCTTCGGGGGTTTTTAAATTTTTATTGCATAGTGAAATAAATATGTGGCAAAAGTTTGGTGAAATAAGAGAAGGCGTCAACCATTTTAATGCAAAGAAAACGGTATGTTATTTATTTATTTTCTGTAGTTTATCTGAATTGGGCTTGTTTATAGTGAAAACTGTGTGGGAATTAAAATGCATGATAAAATATGGTACGCAGTGTGTTATATTATCAACGCACCCTTGAATTTAGGCTGTTTTGTGCGAAAAATGTGGTTTATTTACATAGCTATGTTTTAAACAATGCTATTATAAGAGCAAAAACAATTCACAGAACATTTATAAGGAGTCTATGAAATTAAAAGCTTTATAATAGCAACATAATATGTTGCTTTTGCAATCGCCATTTTATAATATATCGTAGGGTTCCTTTCTCACAAGTAAAATCCTTTATTGACCGAGCGAGCGAAGCGTCTCTGTTTCAGCTTGGCCAAATGTTCCTTTCTCACAAGTAAAATCCTTTATTGACCGAGCGAGCGAAGCGTCTCTGTTTCAGCTTGGCCAAATTTGCTTTTGTATGACCATCTGTCCATCTGTTTCACTCTACAGGTCACGTTTCTCAACCGATTCTCGTGAAATTTTGTGAGCAGGTTCGATAAATTAAGCGTATTTTTTTTCGAGTCAGTTTTTGTAAATTTAAAAAAATGACGTAGTTATGGGGGTTGCCAGCTTACAAGGTCTACCGCTGAGGCTGTTTTCCTCTACAGGTCACATTTCTTAACCAATAAAATAAAATAAGATAAAAAAATAAGTTTAAAAATTAAGGGGTTTGGGATGTTTGTGGAGAAAAAATAAATATTAAAAGATATACAGAGGTATATCGCAAGGTCTACAGCTCACAGAGCCGCTAGTCTAAATATATTTATTTTCTTTTTCCACAGATTTTACAATGGTAGTTGGTTAGGCGTATTAAATAGTAGGTTAATTTTATAACATAATAGACACTCGCAAAGATTTAAATTGGTGCGCCAAATGGTTTGCGTTTGTCTCCGCTGATTCTGACCATGTGTTGCTGGAGAGTACCTAAGAGATGGCGCTAGTGAGACCATTTTGAACTTTAAAGTGCTTTCTTGCGATTGGTCGGTTCGCTCGGCCCTTGGACATGCAGCGCCAGCAGCAGCAGGATTTTCATAATGGCGTCGATCAGCTATCGATAAATTTCCTTTGAGCGAGTATTTTTTTGTCGCGTGTCGCGCGTGTGTTAATCATCTTATTTTGAGAATTTGTGGACATTATGTGCCTTATGTGAAGTGTACGGACTGTTGCTCATACAGACTGCGTTCGTTACAAACTGAACAAGAAGAAAATCATCCACGGCCGTGGTGAAGGAGATAGGTACCTATTCCTGGACGAAGACCGTTCTTCTCTTACTGGAAGGTGATGCAGAGGTTCAAGTTAGTGGGGCATAGCTTACCTTTGGTTAGCTGATGATTTACTTTGCGAGTTGTCTGTTTTAGAGTCGCGAATTCGGTAGGCACCTAACGTACCTATTCTCCAATTTTTTTATGCAGGGTTCATCACCCGCCTGATGCAGGCTATTTACACGCCTCATCAGTAGTTTTCACGGATGTTGAATATTTAAAAAAAAAAAAAAACGAGTTTTACGACCACTTTACTGAAGATGAACACAAATATTGTAATCCATAATTTAAAAAGTTGTAGTATATTTTCTAACTAAAAATTAACATTACTTCAATAAAATATCGTGATTTTAAAGTTAGTTGTTTCATTTCACAAAATATGGATTAATGGTGTTAAATACAATACCAAATTATATTCTACATTTAAAAATTTTCATTTAATGTCAGCACATGAAAAGTTATTTATAATTTTTTTTTGTTTTACTAGCAATATAATTATCACATTTATAAATATTATTAATATCTCAATTCAAGATTATTGTATTGGGCACCTCATGATTTCGTAAGGTTATTTTTATAATTGTGTAAGTAATCCACCAGTAATGTCCAGTATAATATACTTCCTCGCTGTATTCCTGTTCATAATCATGTTCTAAAAATAATCCTCTACGGAACCATTGGCTGATTTGTTGGTATCAGTTTGATCATTTGGTAGATTTTGAACGTTAACTGTCTTAAACAGGTACCTAGTAGTATTGGACAACTACGGAACCCTACACTTTGAGTGGCCCGACACGTGCTTGGCCGGTTACTTAAATGGAACTTTAAAAACTCCATGATCAATTCACAACTGATGCACTTTCAAAATGTTGTATGTAAATCATATTAATGTAACCATATAAAGAATAATTCCTTTATAATTGCTGTATAAGTGAATATGGATTGCTTTAATTCTTGCAAAGACCATATTAAATGCTATAATTCGTTTGTTGGATACATGTTTTATAAAATGTTCCTACAAGTTAAAAAGGATCATAGTTACCTTGTGAATTACATCAGAAAACTCATCACTTGGAGTAATCGAAAAATTGATTGATATAAATGATATAATGTAATAATTAAGTTAATATTTTATAGGAATTTCAAGAAGAGATTATAAGAAAATAAATAAAAACATCCAACTCCTTAGAACATAGACCATAAATCCCTAAGTCCGTTCATTATAACCAAGCCCAAGATTTTTAAGTTTAATTTATATAAAGAGTTATAAAACTTTTTGCTATTTTTTTTTTTGCAAATTGACATGTTTTTTTATAATATTTTATTTACTAAAGTTGTTATTTCAGGAAGGAAAATTGTTTTAAAATATGACATAACTCAAAAGTGAAAAATTGGACATTGTGATTTCTTGAACTGGGCTATCCAATTTTGTCTCTGAATGTCGCCCTTAGGGGCGATCAGTTAAGAAGAATAAAGTACAGTACATTAAAAGTGTACCAATGTGTGGGATACTTCTCGTAGTTAATCGTGATGGTTTTCGACCCCTGTATTGCTTACCATTTTTTCTATGTCCGTCATTAGTTGACTCTCAACTTGTATAAGGCGTTTGCGGTTGCCCTGAGCTAACCGGACCACATCCCACCAGTCCAATACACACCGCGCCAGCTGCACGACCACTACACCACAGAAATAATAATAAGACCTACCAGATTGTAAAAAATTCAAAAGAAATAAAGATTTTTTAATAATAATTATTATTATTACCACATAATTTGTGGAATGGTCAAAATGGAAACTACGACCAATCAATCAATCAAATCAATCAATCAGCCTATTGCAGTCCACTGCTGACGTAGCCCTCCCCAAGGGTACGCCAAAGCGCACGATCACCCGCTTTCCTCATCCAGCCACCACCAGCAACCTTCTTCAGGTCCTCAGTCCACCTGGCAGGGGGGCGTCCCACACTACGTTTCCCGAGACGCGGTCTCCATTCGAGAACCCGTCTGCTCCAACGCTCATCGGTTCTGCGACAGACGTGGCCAGCCCACTGCCACTTCAGCTTGCTACATTTCTGGACAATATCCACCACCTTGGTCCTCTGCCGGATGATTTCGTTTCGGATTTTATCCCGTAGCGAAATACCAAGCATAGATCTTTCCATAGCTTGCTGAGTGACATGTAGCCGGTGAGCCAGCTTCACCGTCATGTTCCACGTCTCGGCTCCGTATGTCAAAACGGGTAGGACACACTGGTTAAACTACGACCATTACTATGGAAATGTCAACTTTTAGGAGAGTCGTGGTTGGTTGAAATGCAATTTTGTATTACTAGTAGCGCCGCCGGTGGAAGTTTTTTTTGCGTTTGTGCATTTGTTCCCACTTGGTCGGATGCATTGTGTTAGGTATGGGTACATACCTACACCTCTTTGCCTCTTTGGCTGTTGCTGGCCGTAAACATTTAGATTATTTTTGAATTAGGAAAATAAGTTTTGACGTGAGAAAAAGAGCTGATTCTAATTTGGGTTTATCATGTGTCCAGACTGATATGCAAAAATAAATGAGATTTACTGAGTATCCCTAGAGTCGTTTTAAATTGCCTCCCCACCGTCGCACATTGGCTAGGGTCGTTGCCATCCAAGACACGCGGAATCCAATTCACAGGGCATGTATTTTCCATTTGTGAATTCATAATAAAATTACTCCTATACTCTTCCCGTGGGTGTCGTAAGAAGCGACTTAGGGACTACACATTGAACAGGGAACGGGCAGCAGCGCTCTCTGATACAGTAACCTTTTAATCTGCGATCTCCAACCCGCCTGCCAAGCGTGGAGATTATGGCAAAACCTTCCACTTAAGTGGAGGAGGCTCATTAGTCCAGCAGTACACTGTAACGGGCCGCTGATTTGATTTGATTAAAATTATGTACGTTTATTTGACGCTCTTACGGCGAAGGAAACATCGTAAGAAAATCTGAACACTCCTGCGTCTCCTGCTGAGTTTAAGTCGACCAACTCGCACTGTGCCAGTGTGTTCGACTTTTTTTTAATTATTATTATTTTAATAAATGTAAGGTTACATTTTTAACGTAAATAACTCACAGTTTGATGGCGAGACGCGCTCGTTTTCGCACATTTACCTTTACTTATTTCTATTTTCTATTTGTAGTACCTATCTTTCGAGTACTTACACTTGTAAGGTCGACCAAAAAAAGTGGTTTACCATTTTTCATTCAATTTCCTAGTTATCGAAAATTTCAGTAAGGTTTATACTCGGTATCTGACAGATCGTTCTGCAAACGAAAATAGTCTTTGTTGTTCTATAATTAGCAACTGACATTCAACCTTAGAGTGATAAACCAATTTATCGGTTGACCCCACCTACTTGCCTCAAAATATGCAATTTTTATTTTTCTTTAACATACCAAAAAATGAACAAGAAAGAAAAACATTATCTAACGCCTATTAGTATTCTAACAGATAACGTCTGTCTACTTATATCTAACGCAAACAGACGCCATCTGCCAAAACACCAATAGGCCGAAGGGATATAAATATAAGTAAGTAACACTACACTACGAAGTATCATAGTATAGTGTCACTCACCCACATTTTCATAATAGTCTCATTTGTCGATGACGCTGCCTCGGATAAAGTCAGCGTTACCGAGCAATGATTCCTTCAGCTTTGATTTTAACAGACTGAGGACTGCTCTACTCTAGGTAGGCTCGAGCCCCTCGGTGGGGACGTATATGAGCTGTTGATGAAAGTTTTCATCGCAGATCATACTACGAATCGAAAAATTGCTATAATGAATTTATCTTTATATTTTCTTTCTTTCTTATAGTTTTTATTTATTACCAAAGTATGCCACTGAATCATTTCCTACAATAATAATAATTTTACATAAAAAAATCTGTTAGTATTATAAACTTACCTAAAAATGTAAATAAACGCAGTACATTCCGCATTCTGAAAATTAAAATAACTCGATATTAAAAGGTTTTTTGCGATGTTCTTATGTAAGTAACCATAATATTTCCATTTCGGATAGGTTGTTACTAAACTTTCACGTTAACAAATAATAACTAATTACACAATAATGAAACTTACATAAGCGTGAAATGTAGGCACTTATTATTCAGATTATGATAAATTATTCAGTTGCCTAAAAATTTTTCCGATTCGATTGCTTTTTCTGTTAACGTTCACGTAAATTAATGATAACCGCCAATAAAAAAATTCACGCAAAATGCTGCCATGACGCAATATGACTCGCACTGTCAAAAATTTAACAACTCTACCTACACGCCCTAACTTCCCAAACTCTACACCTTAAGGTAGCATTCGGATCTCGGATGGGCAGCGCCGCCCGGCAGCACCGCCACAGTACCGCACCGCTTTGTAGGGATTTGTATGAAGCGCATTCCGATGCACGCCGCCGGGCGGCGCTGCCGAGCCGCTCCGGGAGCAGTATGGCGGCGCCGCCCGAACATTACGGAAGGCAAAACAACTGTTCACACCGACGACTCCTTGTTGACTACTGCACGTGGCAGTCGCTGCCGGGCGGCGGCCTCTCCTATCCGAAAGGACCTTGCAGCGCCGCCGGGCAGCGACCGCTGAGATCCGAAGGCTACCTTAAGTTAGTCAAAATATGTGGCTAGTAACACTAACATTAATACTAACATTGAAACTTAATATTTTTCACACGACGACTGCCCTAGTCGTTTAGGGTTCATGCATGTATATATATACATATAAGTATTTATGAGTTTCTTTATTTATATTATTTATATTAAGTATTTATGAGTTTCTTTATTCCAACATAACTTCTAAATTTCTGAACAGATTTGGATGTATGGGGAATCGTTAGAATAATCCTTACATGAGTCCGAGTGACTGATAATACTGGCCGTTTTTTTTAAGGCGCTACGCCGAAAAAAAATTATTGCGCAAGAGGCGTGTGTAAGGTAGACGGCGCGGGCAGCGCCCCGCGTCGTCCAGCCGCTCCCCGTGCCGCCCCGCACAGACCCCGCTCTAAAACATCGAGGCGGGTCTATGACCTCTGCGACAATAATGATAAAATATTAAATTTGTTTAATTTGATGTAATCGCGCAAAGTATATTACTGTGTATGATTCGATCTTTGAGTATATATTTTTTATTTTATTTTAATTGGTCTTTAGTGTAGTGGAGTGTAGGGTAGTAATGATTATAATTTCACCTAAAAATAAAAGATTTAGTATTTCAAGATTCCAGACATTTTGACATTGTAATAGTAACTATAATTTGAATTACTATAATACGGTCCGCCCGCGGCTACGCTCGCGTTGTGTAAGAATTTCCCGTGGGAATAAGCCTTTTCCCGTAAAAAGTATCCTATGTTTTATTCCAGGGTATAAACTAACTTTATTCCAAATTTCTTTCATACCAATCCGTTCAGTAGTTGTTGTCTTCCAGTATCTTCACTTCAAAATTATATAGGGGACAAGGGGAAAATAATTCCCGTTGTCACCACTTTAATTTATTTATAAAATACCTACAGATTTTCGAGTATTTTTATTCCATTTTTTCCAAACTGAAGTCAATTTATTAATTGGATGCAAAAAAAGAAAAATGTGATGTTTATTTACGATTTACAATACGATCGATACGTATCTACTTATTTCTGATACGATCAATATTGTGAATGTTTCCGGAAATACATAATGTTTTCATCATGTCTATTTTTTTCTTTGTGTTAAATCTAACACATCATATATCATACAGCATGATCACTATAAATGTCATTTTAATATTTTTATTACACACACGTCACTTCAACACATCAATTTATTTGTTTCTTTCACTGTCATTATGACGAGTAATTAGTACCAAAGAAATCTTATATCAAATATTTGGTTCAAATCAAGATAAAAGTTTCTGTTTTGTCAATAAAATTGGATATGCAAAGTTTAAAAAAAAAGTATGCTAAATGCAAAACCATTTCGAGATATAAGGTTGGTTCCTAAATATATTTTGCAATTTTTTTGCTCAAAATATTACACGATTGTTTATTTTTTTATAAAATCATTTAATTTCCAAGTGCCCTCCAAAAAGTAACCTGTATCCGTGCCATCCATGGTAGCTTTGACGTCGAAAAATGATTCATAAAAATCTTAATTTGAATAAAACATTTTTATTTGATTTGATATATGGCTGATTCTCTGCCTTGACAAACGAGATATATAAAAAAATAACACAAATGTCAAACTTCATCTTTGAATATGGCACAGAATCTTGCGCCACGTGTAAAGCTTGATCTGCTATTTAAATATATTTAATTGTAAAACTTTTACTTTAGTATTATATCAGACTGCCCACGCCGCGAAATTTTATTAACAAAGCATCGACTATTTGTGTTTACCATTGAAATTATTGGGGCGCTTGATCTGGCATCACTAAAACACATTTGATGGATGACATACGATGACAGCTAACTTCATACCTACATTTTTTGCTTGTCACTAGGCAAAAAATGTATTTTATTCAGCCTACTGTAGTGTATGTATGACTCACTTCAACCACATCTAGATAGATATTATTTAGCATCTAAGTAGCTTGTAGTCAATACGTTTGTCTGACGCACACACAACACGTCTTTCATTCTGACACGCTCCTGTGTCTCCATACCTCATGCATGGTGACCCTGCCAACACTGCCTATAATGCCTATAATATGGGCAGTCCTGTGCCTCGCGATTCGCTAGTGATAAAAATATAACGTGTTCGTTGGTAAAAATTGTAATAATGTGTTAAAACGAGGATCTGATAGGATGATATTTACGTGCTAAAAGTGGGTCTTTTTCGATGGGTGTGGAGTTTTTGAGGAAGCTGCGGCGACTCTTGAGACGGGCAAAAGGAGGGTTGTGCCGTAAAGGAGGTGCCTGCTATCTTGAGACTGTTTCGCTCTTTCAATATCGCAAGCGTCATGTCTCACGCTGGGTGGAACAATTCCTGCCAGGAAGTAAAGCTTTCTCAGTGGTGTCGGTTTCAGGGTGCCCGTGACTATACGACATGATTCGTGGAGAGCCGTGTCCACATTTCTCACATGGGCTAAACGAGCCCAAACTGGACTCGAATATTCGCCTGCTGAGTAGGTGAGAGCAAGACAACTCGTTCGAAGAACGTGTGCGCTGGCTCCCCAGCGGGTAGTGGTTAGGCGTCTCAGGATGTTGTTCCGGGCATCAACTTTACTCTTAAGCTTGCGGCAGTTCTCTCTTTATGTCAAAGATCGATCCCACGTGACACCTAAGTACCGTCAAACTTTCATACAAAATAATTCGATCAGCTGATCACCTTGTTTGAAAAAAATACGAGTTTAAAAAAGTTTTGGAATGAAAGTTGTTCAGTTTCATGGGCCAATTATTACCACACGAGAGGTTTTACGTTATTTTGCTAAGACGTTGACACGTTGTAGTTTTCATTTGTCACGGCAAAGCTAACGATATTAAGCTAATTCATTAAGTATTTTAGAATTTCTAAAGTGTGACAATATTTCCTTATATTTATTAGAGGTTCTATTTTGTCATAAAAACTAAGATTCTTGGTTTTTTTTTTTAACATTGCCTCATTGTTTCCTTGGCAAAATAGTGCTCTCAACCGAGTTTCATCAAACCCATTAACTCATAGAAAAAAAAATTGTTGTTTTCTTAATGGAATAGTCCACTAACCCAAGTTTTATCGTAATCAGACCACTAACAAAATAATAAACTGTCAGTTAAAAAATATGAGTTCATTTTGTTCAATATTATAATTATTTATTAATAAATAATTATCACTCATCCAAAATATCATTTGAATAAAAATACTCGTAAATCAGTCATTCATTTTATAATTATAATTTGTAACGTGGGAGAACGGAAATATTTATTCCCACTGTCCCCTGTGTTTTTTTCGAGTGAACATACTGGGGGACAGCGGGAAAAATCCTTAGTTGTTCCCCCGTGAGGGATATAATCCTTTGGACATAACACTTGGCCCTGCACACACTTGGCTGGTTTTTTGTAAGCCAGGTATAGGCTATAAAATTACGTAACGAGTATGCAAACTTTATTTTTGAATCAATAAATAAATTATATGTTACCTACCTAATACAATAAAAATAATTCTAAAAAACCGCATTAGGTTGAAGAATAGAACTAACTATTCCTCTCGCGCCTGTGTTGTACTAGAAAAATAAAATGATCGACATATGTAACTAGGTAGTATAATAATAACATCTAGTTTGAAAAAAAAATGTATACCTTGATGTGCCGTCCACTGTACATACACATACCCTTTGCGTAGTGTACTCGTATTATTAGTGTCGACCTTGAAAGTGATAGTATCACAAACTTGACTAAACCTTACTAAGTATACAAGAAGTAGGTATGGACTCAACCTATATTTATTTAATTAAAAATCGATTTAGAAATATTGTCAATGTAACGGATCGGACGGACGGATGTGACGTACCTACTCATAGTACGTCTTCTCCAAATAAAATTATTTCGTGAGCCAGGCGGCTTGGAGCGCCACCGAGCGCACATCCGTCGTCGGCAAAGATCATGGGCGACTGAGCTCAAGAAAGGAAAGTGATGACGCTAAGCTTCTCCGCACGTGTTTAACAGAGAAAGAAATAATGTTCGCGCGCTCCAAGTAAATGGCGTAAGTGCCAAATTTACTTTCTCAGTTTATATAAAAAGTACTAATTTGATTTGTATATTGCTTGAGAAAAACATAAAGCAGTCGGAGACCTATCTTGTAACTAAATTTCGGCGACCAATAAATTACCATTTACCTCTCAGATTCAAATAACGAGAATCGAAGACGCTGCTTTGGATAACATTTGTATCGAGAAGATTTTTACCAAACATGTTTTGGTCTTAGTGTAAGCGTAGATAATAGAGTCCAATAACATATTTTAGAAAATCAATACATTTACTGGCGTAGATAATGAGATCTGATTCAACAAAAATCTTGAAAATTCCCGGACTAGCCCCTTAAGGGCAGTCGTGTTTTTATTTTTATAGATACATTATTATTTAAGACCTTGTATTCTCGCAAATAAATATTTTTAATCTATATCTAACTTTAATAAAAATTTGTAAGTGGCAGAGCCTCCAATGTCAAACGTTCGAGATTCGAAACCCGGTAGGAACAATGTGGCCGAACAAAACACACTTCACTTTGTAAGACGATCTGTTCTTAGTCCTTATAATTATATAGAGTTACTTCGGAGACAGTGCGCAAATTTTACATACAGAAAGGTTTAAAAAAAATAAAAGGCATGTGTCTTTTCGTTTTAACACGTTTTGAACAAAAATATACAAAAAACATCGTATGAAAATATCCAGTATCATGGTCACTCTTACTTAGTTACGACAGCGAGACTTGGGCTGTATTCCGAATCAGATTTCACGGCTCAAAGTAGTGACAGCGATTACTCGCGTACCGATTCAGAAATCGCGATAATACGGCTCATGAGCGAAATCAAAACGGAACGGCGTTTGAGCGCGCTGAAACTGCTTATAACTCAGTCTTGCCAGATGTTGATTACCGTACCAAAGCTGGCAAAATTCTAAATTATCATATGTATTACAGCTGTGAAAATAGCACTTTTCGCATGGCTAGTACCCAAAATAAGAAAAGGTATGCGAATTTTAAAAAATGGAGATGTAAATAGGCACATGAAATTAAAAAAATACAAAAAAGAATGTTTGATATTTATATTTATATTTTATCAGATTGCCTATGATATTATCTTATGTATGTATGTGCCTGAGCCAAAACTATCGTAAAAATACATAACCTACTCGATACTTTTACTATCGAACATCTGGCAACCCTAACCTACAAAATTGATTGATTTAAAATATTTCAGTAATTTATCGCCATTTCATAATTGAATAACGTGTTTTTAATTTTGTTCAACCAAATAAATATAAGACACGTTAATTTTACATTTAAACATTAAACATTTAACTTTTAAAAATAAATAAACAATATGTCAAAGTCGAATTTGACATTACGCTTACGTGAATTTCGCTCTGGAGCATGGTCGCCGTTAGCGGAAGATGGCGGCGGTCATGACGCAATCCGTGACGTCACAATGGCTGCCGTATTCCCAATGACAGTGATTCGGTACGCGGTTTTAGGTACTCAAAGTGATGTCAGCGCAAATCGGAACGCGGCCTAGAGCGTGCGCCCGCGCGCCGCGCTCTCACCCCCTTGCACTCCCGCGCCACAGCCCGTGCGTAGAGTGACCATTGTTTTTTTGCGGGAGATAAACTAATAGTTCGCAAAAAAACCATATAGAAAGAAAGAAAGAAATTTATTTGTAGTACACAAAAACAATACAGAAGTAACAGATGAAGGAAGTGAAGTGGGTACATAAAAAACAAAACAATAATAACAAAAAAGGGACAGATCGGACCGCCAGGCGTGCGCCTCGTCGCGCCACTACAATAAATTATAATGGCCCGGAGTAAGCACAATGGCAGCCCGATCGTGTCCCGGTAGGGAGTGTTCACACCAGTCGCGGCAATGATTTAACAGTACAGCAACTGATGTGAACCTTTCCAGCAAAAATAAAAAAGTTATGTACACAATAACAGTAATGTTTTGCGCACTGCAAAGGGGCTCCAGCTCAGCATGAGTTGCATTGAAGCACCGATTAAATGGGGGCCACAATGCAACGCTGTTTTTCAGCTAGCGCCTATGATTCTTTTTCGTGAAATGTGTTCTATTAACGATACTGATAGCATGGAAAAAATATACGCAGTCTCCGAGGTAACCCTGTAGTTTGGGGCTGACTGCACACTAGCGCCACTTCATTAGAAACATAACTACGAGAAAACAAAACATCAAAAAGAATTGTATTTCATAAGTCTTGTAGTAGAGACAAGGTGAAAGTAAAATATCACGGAGACGTCTCCGTGTAAAATATGCTCTTAGAATCTCAAAAATGGTAATATTCTAAGAGCTTTGTTCAATTCAATTCAATTCAATTCATTTATTGAATTCCACAATGGTAGAGTAGATATCATGGACCCTGTTGGGCAGCAATTTGAAATAGGAGAGAGGAGGACGCTTCTTATTACCTATAGGTGCAAAAGTGTTTATTATTTAAATGTTATTTATTAAATATGAATATTCTTGTTTCACCAGTGAGAAACAAAACAAAAAAAATAATATATATATAGTATAAGCAGGCAACCCCGCGCCATCTTGCGTACTCCCTACGTTCCCTATAAATAGCGGTGCAACGCGTGGTCTGACGCTAGTTGATCGTTGGTGCTCGAAGCGGATGGTCGTCAGTACAGCGTTGGATTGGGTCAGGTCGCGTGAGCTATTCTTTTTCTGTTATTTTCATTCTTTTTCTTTTCTTTGTTTCATTATTATTTTTGAAATTACAATTGAGTGCTGTCATGTTTTCTTGTTTTGTTTGAAATTATAATTTTTGATTAAATAAAGTTTAGGTTAAATCACAATTGTTTATTTTAATAAAACTTCACTTCTGAAGCTAAAATCAGAAGTGGGATAAAAGACTTTACAGCCCACTATAACGGGAAACAAGACAACACTCATATTTTCCTTGTGTTTCGAATACTTTGATCATTTTTCACTGCCACCGTCATTTTTCATATTTTTTTGTCGTGAGTTTTTATTTGTGGAATTTTGTTTATTTATCGTGTGTGATAAGTGATAATTAAAATGGTGCGTAGTGAATCACGTGAAAAAGATTGGAATCGTAAACGGAATGGCTCACGTAGCCGAGTGCAAACACGATCGCGTAGTGCAGTGCGTAATAGATCAAAACGTCATCGTACACGCGAATGTTCTCAAAGTCGATCCCGTGATCGCAGTCTAGTGCGACGTCGTTCACGTAGTGCTGATCATGACGAGTCGAACCATCGGCGTTCACGTGTGCGTTCTCTTAGACGTTCTTCCGGCCGTGAAACTAAACGTTCTCGTTCTCGTAATAATAACGATCGATCTGCTCGAAGTAGGGAACGTCGTCCGAGGCGGTATCGTCGTTATCGTCGTTCATATACCCCGTCACGCAGCAGGTCACGTAGTTGTCATGATTTTACACCCGACCCATCGCACCGAATCGATTCACGTCGTTCACGTAGTACTTCGCGTCATAAGGAAAGGAGTCGTGTACGTCATAGTCGTTCGTTTACGCCTAGAACTCCTAGTCCCTTCGTTAGACCTAGTGATCATGTACGTGCTAGGGAAAAAGATATTGGTACGTTGGATAGTATTTGTGAACCAACTAGCGTTACACTGTTGATGAGGGCATAAGCTTGTTGCGTAGGGTTTTGTCAACACTTACAGAGGCCGGTTTTTCAATAAACCTTAAAAAATGCTCCTTTCTTGTGACCGAGATAGAATATTTAGGTAGGGTGGTAAGCCAAGGTCAGGTTAGGCCGAGCCCGCGCAAAGTAGAAGCCCTTGTCAACACGTCCCAACCTGCGAACGTCAAGCAAGTCAGACAGTTTCTGGGTCTTGCCGGATATTTTCGATCTTGAGGTATATAGAGGGGTATGCGACTAAAACTGCTCCAATTGCGCATCTCACCAGGAAAGGGGTCGAATTTCGTTGGAGCTCTGAATGTGAGATAGTTAGTCAGGACCTTATCAAACAACTAACTAGCGCTCCCGTTCTGGCTATTTTTGACCCTGGGCTTCCTACTGAGGTCCATACGGACGCGAGCAGTGCTGGCTATGGTGCTGTCTTACACAGACGGTAAAAAGCATGTGGTAGCGTATTTCAGTAAGGTGACCCAAGGTGCTGAGAGTAAGTATCACTCTTACGAATTAGAGACACTTGCTGTAGTCTCGTAGGCCTTACTTTTACCGTGGTGACTGACTGCAATGCCTTAAAGTCAACTGAGCGTAAAAAAGATTTAATGCCCCGGGTCGCGCGTTGGTGGATTTACCTCCAGGATTTTAACTTTTCTATTCAGTATCGCAAGGGGGTGATGATGCCACACGCCGACTACCTGAGCCGCAATCCCGCAGTAAGTGTCAACCAAATATCCAGACCACGTAACTGGGCTCAAATAGCACAAGCAGCTGACAATGAGACACAGGACCTTCTTCAAAAGCTCCAAGAAGGAACCCTAGACGCAAACAGGTATGTTGCAAGGAATGACCTCCTGTACTATAAGTACACGCCAGTGGGAGGGGAACCACGACTTCTTTGCTATGTTCCCAAAGGTCATAGACTCAGCCTGCTACGCATATATCACGACGAGCATGAGCATATCGGACCCGAGAAGACTCTTGACCTTATACTGCGTCACTTCTGGTTTCCGGGACTCAGGCAGTTTGTAAGTAAGTATATTGGTCATTGTCTGATTTGTATTTCAAAGAAGCGTGTACCTCGGACCCCTTTGCAGAACATTACTTCATGGGAGAAACATGAACTTCAGCTCCTGAGTGGTAGTTATGGTAAAACTACACAGGCTGCAGCACAACACATGGTGCTGTGGCGTGGCGAATGGTGTCCGGAGTCGTGTGCAGCATTTTTTGAGAGTAAGCACCAGATACATATTTGTTTCGACCTAATTAGGTTACTAGGCGTTGACTTTTGTGGTCAAGTCGCCCTTGCGTTGACTTTAATAGTCAAGTCGCACTTGCGTTGGCCTTAGTGGTCAAGTCGCCCTTGCGTTGACTTTAATAGTCAAGTCGCACTTGCGTTGGCCTTAGTGGTCAAGTCGCCCTTGCGTTGACTTTAATAGTCAAGTCGCACTTGCGTTGGCCGTAGTGGTCAAGTCGCCCTTGCGTTGACTTTAATAGTCAAGTCGCACTTGCGTTGGCCGTAGTGGTCAAGTCGCCCTTGCGTTGACTTTAATAGTCAAGTCGCACTTGCGTTGGCCTTAGTGGTCAAGTCGCCCTTGCGTTGACTTTAATAGTCAAGTCGCACTTGCGTTGGCCTTAGTGGTCAAGTCGCCCTTGCGTTGACTTTAATAGTCAAGTCGCACTTGCGTTGGCCTTAGTGGTCAAGTCGCCCTTGCGTTGACTTTTGTAGTCAAGTCGCACTTGCGTTGACCTTAATGGTCAAGTCGCCCTTGCGTTGACTTTTGTAGTCAAGTCGCACTTGCGTTGACCTTAATGGTCAAGTCGCCCTTGCGTTGCGTTGACTTTTGTAGTCAAGTCGCACTTGCGTTGACCTTAATGGTCAAGTCGCCCTGGCGTTGACCATTGTAGTCAAGTCGCCTTGTAGTCCGTAGCGTTTACTCGCTAGTCGGATACGTGCATTCTGGTGGCATGATGACTTCACGAGGTAGCTGCCTGGCTGCCTGTCTAAGAAGAGGAAGAGGAAAAATCAGGATTAATTGGTTTTTGTTTTATTATGTGTGGTAAAATTGTGTGAGAAGAAAGCTCGAGCCTAGTGTGTGTGCTGATGAATAAATTAAATAAAAGAGAAGCTTGAAAGTGAATGTAAGAGAGAATGTTTCGTTTTCTGGTATTTGCAGTTGTTAACATTGGTTTGTTTTCAGATAACGAGTCAAATGATACGGATGTTGTAGAGCCCAGACCAACTGCTGGACCATCAATGCCTTTGCTGGACTCGGAGACTGAAGCTAGCCAGCCAATACAAAATAAAGACCCTGGACCCAGTAACATCATTGTGCATGCTCAGGTCGAGGACGACCAGACGTCAGGAGAGGCCGTATAAGCAGGCAACCCCGCGCCATCTTGCGTACTCCCTACGTTCCCTATAAATAGCGGTGCAACGCGTGGTCTGACGCTAGTTGATCGTTGGTGCTCGAAGCGGATGGTCGTCAGTACAGCGTTGGATTGGGTCAGGTCGCGTGAGCTATTCTTTTTCTGTTATTTTCATTCTTTTTCTTTTCTTTGTTTCATTATTATTTTTGAAATTACAATTGAGTGCTGTCATGTTTTCTTGTTTTGTTTGAAATTATAATTTTTGATTAAATAAAGTTTAGGTTAAATCACAATTGTTTATTTTAATAAAACTTCACTTCTGAAGCTAAAAATAGTATTAATTTGTATTTTCTATTACTTTTTGATAGTATTTTAATTTGTTATATTTTACTTATTCTTGTTAGATATCAAACGGAAATGGACAGTTAAACATAACAATATACCTCATTAACAGCTCATACATTACGTCCCCACGCCCCACCGAGGGGCTACCTATCTAATTTTAATTTGTGTGAAGTTGGGATTAATTTGTGTGTGTGTCTGTGTGCGTGTGTATCTATGGTATGATTTGTATACCTACTTATAAGTCTAAAATTGTTTAACTATTGTATTGACCTATTTACAACCTATAAAAGTATAACTATTCGAAATAATTACTAACATATCAAACCTTTCACCTTATACCTACATATTATTATAACTTCTATTATTTAATTTTGTTTGCATGCATAAGACATTATAATATACACATAAACATTATAATGTATTGTAATGTATATGTAATATATATATATATATATAAATGTACACACTGACGATCCTTGTTATATTTTATATATATATATATATATTTGTGTATGTATACTAGTTAATATTTATGTGTATATAGATGTATAAATATATTATGTTGTGTACAAGTATATGTGTATTTTTGGGTGTAAGTATATTTTACATTGTATATGTAACTAGTTGTTATTGTTCTGTATCTATGTTTCCATGTTGTGCACGTTTTATCCGCGTCCTTTTATTTTATAGGTCTACTGGAAGATATTTCTTTGGAAATAAGTAGGCCTGTGTTGTGTCGTTTTATTGTATATTTTGTCCTTGTATTATTTATTGTGTACAATAAATTGTTAAATAAATAAATAAATTATGTAAAACGATCAATTTAACTTGTCGCCGCGCCTGCGTTTCTCTGGGTTGTGGCTGAAAATCAGCTATATCTGCTCTCCTGAGTATGTATAGAAGCTGATTTATAGCTAGCTAGGTTATGATATTTCATAGTAAATAGGCTAGATTTAATTTTGATATTCAATATTAAATAAACGCTTTATCTATCTATCTAGTATTTTTAGAACTAATTTAAAATTTTCTTAGTTGTAGTTACAGATAGCTAAAGTGCTAAAAACCCCCATAACCATTTTTTGCACGTATGTATTTTATTTCTAGAGTAAGGGCGTGTCACATTTTCATAATAGTCTCATTTCTCGATGACGCTGCCTCGGATAAAGTCAGCGTTACCGAGCAATGATTCCTTCAGCTTTGATTTTAACAGACTGAGGACGGCTCTACTCTAGGTAGGCTCGAGCCCCTCGGTGGGGACGTATATGAGCTGTTGATGAAGGGTGCCTTCTCTGAATAGAGACAAAGCTTCGCCAGATATTAGCTAAACACGCTCGAAAAAATATCATACAAAAGGAATAAAGCTCTAAAAACAGATTCAATTCAAAATGGCGGCGGATTGGCAGCGGCCGGCAGCGATGCTTTAATGACAAAGCATTATGAACTTTATTTTAAAATAAATAGATTCGAGGTAAAACAAAAGGCCGCGCGGTGACGAGAGCAGACAGGCGGCCACGAACAGTTTGTAAATAAAGTTCATGTTGCTTTCCCAACTAGCACAAGAAGACTGCTTAAGACCTTTATAGCGTATATAATTACAGTTAGGAGCTTCAAGATTAAGCTGCATAGCGCGCTATGCAACCCTTTTGCAGCTGCTTTACCCTTAAGGGGGCGAAATTGTAGCCTATTTTTTAGATCTAGTAGACTTGCATAATAGCGCATATAATTTCTTACAAGCGCTATTTTTACTCTTAAGCACCCTTTAAGAAGTGAACATTGTGGGTGAAAGCTGATATTGGCACTAATTGAATGAACGAACGTCAGATCCGCTCATTATTTCATTCACTCCAAATCGTAAATTACAGCTTGCAGTGCGAATCTTAACTATTGTCTAGTTTAGTGATTTTAATGTAAGTATTGGATTTCTATTACATGTAAGATGTTTTTATATAATTATGGTGATGGCAGCGTGTAGTGAAGTAATAAAATGGTGGAATCATAGTGTAACTATACGATTTGAGTTACGTATGGCTTGTTTAGGTGAAAAACATCGGCAAATTTAATTAACTGTAAACATGTATGGTGTTTTTGGATTAAAACTAATGGGCCCTCAATTAATTGAAGATTTTAAGAACATCTAATGAATTTGTAGCTGCGGGTGCAAACATTTTATCCAAATTTTGTTAAGTAAAACTCTGATTTATATTTATTTATGGATGATTAACGATAATATGTTGTTTGTGATCATACTAAACTGTGCCGGGTGGCCCGTGTGTTTAAATAAAAAGAAATAATATAAACAAATGAAGTAATTGTCTCAGAAAATGGCGTCAAAATTTTTGCAGCCTTGGTTTCTAGTTTTCGCTACTGTAGCCCCCTATTGCAGAAATGGGTAATAAAAATCAGTGTTCAGAAGCTCCTAGTTCCAATAATGCTGCAAAATTCTTTGTTTTAGAACTTCTAACTCCATACAATGTCCAATAGAGTGGATATTATAACCTAGAGTGTAAATTCGATGTGATATAAAGCTCGCACCTGCATTGCAGCTCATACAATAAATATAATTTAGGGATCTGCAATCAATGCTGGAAACCCTTGCTTCAATTGATTGATTGATTGATTAAAAAGACTAGTAGTATTATGCCAATAAATTCTTCTGTTATACCTATCTACTTAAATATTTATGATCTCTAAAAATCTGTTGTTTGTAACTTTAAGATTTATTCGTCAAAACAAAACAAAGTTTGTTAATTAATATTTTCAAGAAAATGTGATGATGAGAAATAAAAACACATATTGTTCAAGTCGTGACGTTTTTTTCTCCATTACTATACTATAATATTATGTACTTGTTTTATACCAATACCAAACCAAAATATACTCGAAATATTGTTTAAAAAGCCAGAAAATATAAAATATTACCAGGCATAGTACATCTTTTCCATTTTATTGAACAGCTTTTATTTTATATCATGAAGAACTGCAAAATCCATAGTAGTTCCACAAAAAGGAATTTTACGAGCTTAGGAGCTAATTTTACCACACATGCATAACAGAAACCGTAAGAAGTAAAAAAGTTGCAATTTCCTATCCTGTGCAGAACAGGGTAGTAAAGTATGCCACGCAGGACAGTAATGCAACTAAGAGTGCCAATTAATATGCAATTATAACTACAATGCAGTCAATGGTGGTCTGAAGGTCCGCCAGAGGGCGCTGTTAAGTAAACATCGGTTCCTTGTTGTTCTTAATTAAAAAATAATAAATTCGACTATAAGTGCTTAAAAACTATATAAAACGCCGCGGTATCAGCTAGTTCGCGTGTGTGATTGTTTGTGACTCTTTTCATTGCGTAATCTCTCGAATATTTATCATTAACAGTGACGATTGTACATTTTGGTATAAAAGTGTAAATAGATGTGTACCAATTAATTAAAGCGGGTTAACATAAACTAGTTTGTGCCATAAAACAACGTAACAAAAAATAAGGCAAGTGCTGACATTGTAAATGTGAATATTTTTAAATTTTCTACTTTAACGAACTCAAAGTGCTAAAGATGGACTTTGGACCGCAACATTAACGATCATCTCGATCCGCACACGATATAGAGAAGTAACGCCATCTAGCGTGAGGTAGCAGTATCAAAAAGCCTGGACCATTATATCGTCAATCACCAGACATGACCACATTAATATCTTAGTTCAGCTACTGAACAATAGATGGAGCTTTAACTAACTGCACATTATAATTTTATTCTAAGTAAAAATTATTACTGCTAGTTATCACTGGAGGGATCTGTACCTGTATAATACTAAAACATGGCAACGCAATGTGGAAAATGTAAGATCCCGGCAGAAATCCGAGATACGATCCAATGCTCTATCTGCACACATAGATTTCATTTCGATTGCTCTGGGCGATCTGAAAAATTATACCAGTTAATGACAGCGGAAAAGAAAAAACAATGCAAGTGCAGAGCTTGTGTTACACAGAAGAGTAAAAATGAAACAATAAAAACACAACTTAATGTAACTTTGCACCAAAATATAACCACAAGGAAGAAAAGAACGACGCCTAAAAAGACTACAAACATTGTTCCATCGGAATCACCAAGCAACATAGATTCTACTCTTTTTAAAACTGTCGAAGCCAACTCATCTCCCTTGAACTCTAGTTTATCACCAAGCAACGCGAATTCTACCCTTTCTAAAACTGTCGTAGCCAACTCATCTTCCTTAGACTCCAGTTTACTATCAGACGGCAACACCTGTAATGTATTCTCCCCTCTTGGCCAACTATCTAATAGTATGGAGGAACGAACGTGTATTAGCAGTATTCAGGATTTGCAACACCAGATTGCCACACTTACCTCTGAACTGACGACTACCCAGAATGAGTTAGAAAACACCATCATTGAGAATAATGAGCTAAAAAGAAGTGTAGACAAACTTACACAAGAAATTGGAATCCTTAAAACCTTATGTACAAGTCCTCCACTAGTGGCCCACAACTCGACACCCAGAAAAAACAGGACTTATAATATTAGTCAAGTACTCCAACATCGCATGTCTGCACGAGACTAAAGCTTAGAAATAGACAAAATGAAATTAGAGAAAAAGATCTTAGATTTACAAGAACAATTATCACAGGCTAAAATGGAAATTGTAGAGCTTACAAACATACTGGGTACTCTAGATTTAAAACTTACGCAGAATCCGAATAAGTGTACACTACGGAAGCTAAGCCACATTATGGACCCTCAAACCCGGAATAAGATATGTGTCATTAGTACAAACAGAAGAAATAGAATTCTTAACATAGCAGAAAATACATTTGAAGAGAAAAAATATGATCTCTGTCACTACCTTATGCCAAATCGTGATATAAAAAGCTTGTTAAAAGACATAGAGCTGAAGATTACGGACTATACAATGAATGACTTTTGTATTATACTACTAGGTGAAGACGATTTTAATACCTCCAACAACTACCAAGATCTTGTTTTATCGATCCGAACTACATTACAAAAAATAAAAAGCACCAACATCTTAATTTGTTCACCAACATTCAACTGTGCAAGCTATGGCAACATATTCAATTCGAGAGTGGAATACTTTAATAAGCTACTAGATGAGGATGTAAACAAATACGAGTACGCATATTTGATCGATTCTAACCGTAATTTGAAATACAATGAAACGATGTTCCATCCACGAGGGGGTACTGTAAAAAACCTTGGCATGCGTATTGTGTTTCAGGACATTTATAAAAGGATTTTGGAAATTGAAGACTGGAACTACTCCAACACAAATTCGGACATTCATAATTATGTGAACAATATTAATCAGTAATTTTTTCGTCCCTCAGCCATTTTATAACCGTATATATCCATTAAAACCATTATCAAACACCACACTCGATGACGAAACTAATCTTAATGTATTGTGCCAAAATATTCAAAGTATTTGTAACAAATTACATCTTCTTGACGCACTCATCGAAGAAAAACCTAACCTACATGTCTTGTGTATATCTGAAACTTGGATGAGCAGCGAAAAGAAAGAATTATTGAAAATCCATAATTACAATTGGGGCGCGGCCTTCTGTCGTGAACAACATACTGGTGGGGGTGTGTGTATATTAATAAAAAATACATTTGAATATTTAGAACGTCTAGACATCTCATCTATGTCTATTGACATGATTTTCGAAGTATGCGCAATTGAAATTACCAAAATTAATCTATTAATTGTATATCTGTATTGGCCTAATAGCAATAGAGAAGTAAATACATTCTACAGTTCTTTAGAAAAACTTTTGAGATATATTTATACCAAAGAAAATTCTAAAAACATCATCATGGCAGGAGACATGAACGTGGATTTCTTATGTAAACATGAAAAAGCTAGGCTTTCAAATTTAATGTTAAGTTTTAATTTTTATCAAAAAGTCACAAAACCGACCAGAGTTACATTAACCAGCTCAAGGTGCATAGACCTAATTTTTACAAATTTCAATAAAAACGACTACCACGTTGATGTCCAAGAATTGGGTCTTTCTGACCATAGGAGTGTATTTTTCTCTACTCCTCTCATTACAAAAAATCCAACGCACTTTAAATTGCACAAGCGTAACTTTAACGACTCCAGTATAAATAAATTTAGAAACGAACTCTTAAAAATAGATTGGGATAATATATTGTTGCCTAATAAGAATGTGAATGAAAATTATAATTCATTTGATAAAATTATACATTCGGTCTTAGATAAATGTATTCCTAAAAAATAATAAAATATAAGCTACATCAGAAGAATACTTACTTAACTAAGGGAATTAAAACATCATGTCGCAACAAAAGACAGTTAAAGCTACTAATATCACAGACTAATAATAAAGTTTTAAGAAATCATTATAAATTATACTGCAAATCTTTAAAAAGGATCGTTTATAAATCCAAAAAACTTAGCAATATACATAAATTTAATAATTCTGTTAATAAAGCCCAATGCATGTGGAAAGTTATACACAATGTAACAAACAAATATAAAGTTAGACAAAACATAAGACTAAAAATTTTGAATAATACTCTATCTAATCCGAAAATAATTGCTAATGAATTCAATAATCTGTTTGCATCTATGGGAAAGTCGCATAAATCTAGATCAAAGAAAAACAATCTCCCTTCTTCAAGTACTACAGTAACAAATTCATTTTTCCTCAAACCTGTTGAACCAAAAGAAATCTTAAACATAATAAGAAACCTTAAAAGTAAGAAGTCATCTGGTATAGATGAAATTCATCCGCTGTTGATAAAACATTGTGCAGATATTTTAGCAATCCCATATAGTAAGCTAATCAATCAATCTTTTACAGAAGGACTATTTCCCGACGCCTTAAAAATATCACTTATAAAACCTATCCATAAAAAAGGAACCACTACTGACATACATAATTATCGACCTATCGCTCTACCGCCTACTTCAGCAAAAATATTTGAAACTCCTATGGCCAATAGACTGACTAATTTCTACGAAAAATATAACATATTACATGATAACCAATACGGGTTCCGTAAAAATAGGTCAACTACATTAGCAATATATAATTATGTGCAAAAGATTTTTGAATCAATAGAAAATAAACGGTATGCTGTGGGACTACTGCTCGATATGAGCAAAGCGTACGATAGAGTCTGCTTCGATACTCTATTAGAAAGACTGTACGACTCCGGGATTAGAGGACCAGCATATAGATGGTTCAAGTCGTACTTGCATAATCGTGTCCAATATGTAGAGGTTGAAAATACTAATTTTATGACGGGTAAAGTAGAATGTGTTAGATCGGATAGAGTTCTTTCTACCGGATCTATTCCACAAGGTAGCGTCCTCGGATGTTTGTTGTTTCTAATTTACATAAATAGTCTACCTAATGTAATAGATAACACTTGCACCCTTTTCGCTGATGATATTTCTATTTTGTTTTCTTGCTCGAATACCACCGAATTAAACCATAGTTTGAATATTGCATTAGATAAGATCACTGACTGGCTCGATGAATCAAATTTGGAACTCAATCTCAAAAAGACTAAAATCATTCAATTTAAACCCTCACAAAAAGCCCCTTTACAAATCTCTTACAGCTATAACCAAATACCATTGGACACTACAAAAACAGCAACCTTGTTGGGAATCGACCTGGACACAAACTTGAGCTGGAAACCATACATACAAAGATTGCAAAACAAATTATCATCTTTTATTTACGCTCTCCATCAACTTAAACGGGTAACAGATTTTAAAACTTCTCTTACTGCCTATTACGCATACGCACACTCCAGACTCTCGTATGGTGTCATATTATGGGGAAATTGTTGTGAAGTGAAGGATATTTTTATTCTGCAAAAGAAATGTGTTAGAATACTTGCAAATATCGATCAAATGGTATCTTGCAGATCTTATTTTGTAAAATTTAAAATACTTACCTTAGCATCTATCTACATATTGGAATCCTGCAAGTTTGTTAGAAAAAATAGTCACCTATACTCCCCTCTAGAAAATAAAAATAAAAGGAATAATAGAGACCAGAATAAATTAAAGAAACCATTCACGAAGTTAAAATTGGTGTCTTCTAGTCCTCATCATATGGCCATCAAAATATACAATCACATACCGAATGACTTAAAAACCATAGAGAAAGAACCACTATTTAATAATCATTTAAAGAATTTCCTCATTGACAAATGCTATTATGATGTTAAAGAATTTTTCAATGATAAATTAGATAAGTAAATTGTTGCTTTAATAACATTAGTATTTTTAAGTATTCAATCAATTTTTTAGTGACATTAATATCTTTGAATATAATTTGGTAATGTTTGAGTAAAGTCTAGTCTTATTAGCATATTATTATTATTATTATTTTTATAGTTATTGAATTTCATAATGCAAAATGTTATAATTTTATTACTTATTTTATTGTTGATATTACTTATATAATTTAATTTATGTTTAATTTAGTCACTTTATAAGTTTAATATTTTAATGCATAATTATTGTGATTTAATAGGTATAAATGGGCAACTGATTGTCCTCTGCATGTGTTGCTGTGCCCTAGCAGGGTGTCACAATGTACTTACCTTTGTTCTACCACCTTGTGAAAATTTTGTGACTTGCAATAAATTATTATGAATTATGAATTATGAAGTGCCTTTCGATACCATTATGCGAGTAAAAGTGGCAAAAAAGATACAAATCTAACTATTGTGCAGTTAAAGATGCCATAAGGTGTCACAAAAATACCTTAGGTTCCTGCTGCGGTCAGAGCTATAATTTTAGCTGTTATCGAACTTGTGCCTAATTTTGACTCCCTTATGCCACCCCTATAGACATTTCAGCTTTAAGGAAAGCTGCATTTTTCACTAGTGTGCTAGTTGGGTTGTCATTAAAATCCGCTGCCATTCCGGTGTGAATCGGCCCTAAGTATCACTTAAGTCACTGACTTCGGGGACTTGCACTCGGCTAAGAAAATTCTAAGTATGCGACAGCTACGCCTTTATTTTATCATTCATTCAAAATAATATCATTCGTTCATCGGAATTCATCTCCTCTCTTTTATTGGTCATAAAAACGAAAAATAACTGGATTTTAAAATTAGGACTAGAGTATGACTGTGTGAATCGAGGCCATTATCACCTATTCTCTTAATTTCCCAGAGGAATGAAAAAGACAGATGACCTTATTTAGATATTTATTTAAATATTTGTTAGTAAAACAAGAAACACTATCCGTTTTCGGATACGTGGAGAAATGTTGACATGCGAGCGCCTCAAGGACCTCTGTCTAGCGATCTGCAAATAAAAAAAAACTGTTTTCTTTTGATTATTTTTATCAGGGCCCGTTTCACGAAGCAACAATTTACTAGTAACAAGTTAAAATTTGATATTCATTGCGTAGTTAACTTGCCTAAACAGTAGGCCTTATCGTTTTAATCTCACTGTCTACGCAATGTACATCGAATTGTACTTGTAATTTGTATTTGTAACTTGTAGCTTCGTGAAATGGCTGGTTTACACGTATTAAGTTGTTAACTAAATTTTAACTTAATTTTTCTATTTTTCGGGTAAGTTGGTGGGCGTGGCCTGTCACAGTGTCACTTGACACGTTTGGACAGGCACGATTTAGTTAATTTTAAGTTAAATGCGAAGTGCGAAGATAAGTGCGAGTGTTTTATGTTTATTTTTTGGAAATATTTTAATATATATTATTATATATAGGTATATATAAAAATATGAATGATTAATACATATATTATTAATATTAAATATTAATCATTAAAAATAATAATAATATAATATAAAAAATATATATAATATTAATTATATAAAAACAAATATTTGATTATTACTTTATTTATTATATTTATTACAGATTTGAATTCGCTATTGATCGTCCATCTTGGGCTAACTAAAGAGCTTAACTACTAAAATGACGTGTAAACACTTACTTAAAATTTAGTTGCTACTTGACAACTTAATACGTGTAAACCAGCCAAAACGGGGCCCAGTTCGTTTAAAATTCTTGCTGGCTTAAGTTTTAACAAGTTTAGTTTGTTGAGTTGTTATTAAGGGTGACATTCAGAGACGAAGATAAGCTAAGATTGTTTTTAGAAATGTCAAATGGCGTAATGCTTTTTTTTTATGCTTTTCTTAGTATATATTAATGACATAATGAGTATAACCAAATATAGAAGCATTTTATTTGCTGATGACATCACCATTATTATAGCTACTAATAAAACATTGACATTGAATTATCATGAATCGGAAACCAATAATGTTTTAAAATTAATATCGACATGGCTAAATCAAAATAATTTAAAAATTAACATTAATAAAACTAATTATATTAATTTTAATAATATAAACGTAGACGTAAGACTTGATAATAATATAGCGATTAAAAAAACTGACTGTGCTACATTTCTAGGCATAAAAATTGATAATGCACTAAATTGGAAAGCCCACGTAACACATATCTGTAATAGAATTAATCAATACTCCTATGCACTATATAAATTAGCCAAGGTTACATCTAAAGATACTGCCATAATATCGTATTTCGCATATGTTGAATCGATCCTTCGCTATGGGATTGTTATTTGGGGAAACAGCACTGACATTAGCAAAGCATTTTTGGCTCAAAAAAAATGTGTGAGAGCAATAGTGGGGGCAGCCCCAGATATCTCTTGTAAACCATTGTTCACAAGACTAAAGATTCTACCTCTTCCTTGCCTTTATGTCTTGGAAGTAGCTTTATTTACAAAAAAAAATATCAAACTATTTACAACAACAAAAGATATCACATCTAGAAATTTAAGAAATAAGCACGCATTAGTCTTTAACGTAGTACCAAAAAGTGCCAGATACAGTAGAAATTGTTATGCAATGTGTAAAGCTACGTACAACAAAATCCCAGATGTTTTCAAAAATAATAATTTAAAGCGCTTTAAAAAGATACTGAAAGAATGGCTGTATGAACATAATTTTTATTCATTTAAGGAATTTTTGGAGCATCAGTTTAAGACATGTATTATGTGTAAAAAATATTAGACAAAGATTTGTATTATTATTATTGTTTGCATGCTTAGTTTTAGGCTAGATATGTGAAACTGGTATGTAACCATTTATATTGTAACACCCTTGTAACCATATCTATAGCAAATAAATATTATTACTATTACTATTACTATTTGTAATTTTTTTTTTAGTTTTTCTTTTTGATTCTTTATTGTTCAGTACAAAAGTTTGGCTTAGCTTTGTAAGAATAATTTGAGTACGCTATTTGACATTTAGTTTACGTCTCTGAACGTCGCCCTAAGATTCTTCATCCAGCCACCACCAGCGACCTTCCTCAGGTCTTCAGTCCACCTGGCAGGGGGGCGTCCCACACTACGTTCCCCGAGACGTGGTCTCCATTCGAGAGCCCGTCTGCTCCAACGCTCGTCGGTTCTGCGACAGACGTGGCCAGCCCACTGCCACTTCACCTTGCTACACCTCTGGACGATATCAACTACCTTAGATTCACCATCACCATACATACTTTTCCTGTATTGGTAAAACTATTCTTTGCGTTTCCCTTCACATGCTCGTTCGAATCATATTTTCGTTCAATCGTTGGAGGGTAGTTTTTATGGACATAATCCTTCAGCAACATGAGTTTGGTAGGCCAAGACAGCTCGGAAACAATGGTTTTCTCTATTTTACTCATACGATTACCAACGTTAGCCGCCGCGCCTGAAACAGGAACGACTTTTGAAAGGTTTTGAAAGGCTTAGGTTAGGTTCATCAACATCAACGGCCCGTTACAGTCCACTGCTGGACTATGAGCCCCCTCCACTTAAGTGTTTGGTTTTGCCATAATCTCCACGCTTGGCAGGCGGGTTGGAGATCGCAGATTAAAAGGTTACTGTATCAGAGAGCGCTGCTGCCCGTTCCCTGTTCAATGTGTAGTCCCTAAGTCGCCTCTTACGACATCCATCCACGGAAAGAGTAGGGTAGGTTAGGTCGCTTGCTATAAGGCTGCCTTTCTGTATACCTGTTTGTTGTCTTCAATGTTCTTTATACTTGTTTTCAGTGTGTGTGTATGTGTGTGGGAATATTATACTGCGCTCACGTGTACTATGTATCGTAGGATAAATTGAGAAAACCGGATCGTGGTGAAAAACAATAGTATAACCCATGCAGATTAAAGAATAGATATGAAAATGGCGTCCGCTCGCATGCTAACTCGCTCGCAATCTATCGCTGTCTATACTCACACAGTGAAGTACGCGCTACAAAAAAATATAATGACAAAAATCAGTGTTCGCAAACAATGATAATTGTCATTGATGTTGATGACATTCTTCCGGAAATCGGACATAATAATGTAATATAAATAATTTTAAACTTATCCCATGTTGTTTTTTCTAATATTTACCCTTGCTCCTTACATATTTCATTAATATTTTTTGTCTTTATTATTAGTATCATTAATTAATAATAATAAACCCGTCCCGTCCCGTTTTAAATCATAATAATAAAAATGAATATTTAATAACAAAAAAAGTCATTAGGAAAAATAAAAATTGATTTTTGAGAATTTGTTATGCCAACTGTACTATAAGTACCCGCCGCCATTTTCAGATCTATTCTTTATCTGCATGGCTTATACCATACAAAGGGGCACGAGCTTACTCTGGAACAGGGCGAATAGGCCATAGTGTAGTCGACCACGCTGGCCCAAAGGGCGCATTCCGAATCAGACTTTCAGCGCTGTCAGCGATCAGAAAAGTAAAAAAAATGTATGGCTGACAGTGATTCGGAACGCGATTTCGGGTACTTTAATCGATTTCAGCGCATCTCGGAACGCAGGGAATGTAGATTAGTCGACTTCACCATAACTTCACACACAACATTTAACTTTTTCGTTGACTCACGATGTTTCCATCACCGTAATGAGCGTTAAATAAACGTACTATAAAACGTACCTACATATAATATGAATTCGAAATTCGATAACACATTGGTACTTACCTGGCGGGGATCGAACCCGCGTCTCCTGGACGGGAGGCAGCGGGCCTGCCACTACACCACCGACGCGCGACGCTTTCAATGCAAGCTATCCTACTTCCTTTTAATATAAATGCGAAAGTTTGGATGTTTGTTGCAGAATCACGCTTGAACCACTGGACGGATCGGGATGAAACTTGGCACACATTTAGGTTAGGCCCTGGAATAGGACATAGGATAGTCTTTATCCCGAAAAAACATCTCATTCCTACGGGAACTGGAAAAAGAATCGATTTTTTCTCACAACGATGGCGCCACCTTGTAAAATATAATTATAACAAAATCATAGCAACCAATACATAAACAAAGATATCTAAAAACACGGATTAACAACTGGAAACGCCTGTATACTAAAAGTGGCTCTTCCATAACAACGCACGCAAAAACTACTGAACGGATTGGGATGAAATTTGGAATAAAGACCCTGGATTAGCACATAGCATACATTTACGAGAATAAGTTTTATTCCTACGGGAAAATCTTACACAACGCGAACGTAGCCGCGGGCGGACTGCTAGTAGGTAGCTAATAACAGACATTCCTGAAAATATTGCATTATGGATTACATACAGCTACTTAGACTTACCTATTACAAATGTAACATATTGAAAAAAAATGAACACGATAAAATTCATTTCCAAAATAAGTAAGCTTTTCAAAATAACTTTGGTTATTTATTTTATACGCGTATGATATTAAATTCCTATTTAAAGAAAACACAATATAAAAACTTGAAGCGTCATCTTTCAATTAATAAAACATAGTTTTAGGTAATAATATCATAAAACACTACATTAAAAATTGTTGAATACCAACAATGGTTTAGATCCCATAAAAATTATAATGTGTACCTACCTACCTACATAGTGCTTAAAATGTTTTTAATTGAATAATTTTAATCACCATTTACCAATTATCCCAACGGCTTGAAGCAAAAATATGGGGTTAAACATCAGCTGCAGTAGCGTCACCAATTGAAATAAAATTAAATCGGTGTCGGAGAAAAGTAATATTAATATCAGTTTAAAAAATAATTAAAATGGGTACCATACATAAAAGTTGGGTCTTTATCACGGTGCGTGAAGCCCCGGTATCCAATGCCAGTTGGCACCCCCTTTCCATTGACTGCTCCATCGACGGCCAAACCTTGTCCATCCAAGCTCCTTCTTCCAGGCGGCGAGGTGGAATTTCCAATTCTTCTATTCGGCTTTCGCTTCGCGGCCTTAGACTTCCTGCCAGCAGTACACCTTAAATATTTTCGACACCACTTTTCCACGTCCTCTTTACAGTGTATCCAGTAGAAGTATTGATTGATCTTCACCAAAGTCTTCGATACACCTGAGTGTTCTCCCGATGCTTTTTCATGGCAGCTTCGTAAAATCTCTCCCACTTTCTTCTCTGGAACATTTACTGGAATATTAACTGCAGTGGTCTCTCTTTCCCACACGATGCCTCTAACTTCCGATATAAAAGTCCATCATGCAAGACAAGATTCCGCCATTGCATCCAATAGTTCTTGGTTATTTGAGTCGCACTTGCTAGATCACTCCAATTTGGCTTTGGTGAATTTCACCATCTGTCTAATGTTGCTATCCATACGTTGCGCGTTTCGCATATTCTCTATTCATTGATCATTGTATTTGTTTTTATCATTCGCACATTCACAATATCCCTGGAGTTACGTTTTTGTTCTTCAGAACACGATCTCCACGGTAAAGGTTCTGTCCTTTTATTTAACCTCCCATTGCATCGACCTTCCTCGATTTCTCTGTCCGTTTTAAGACATCTGCTTTTAAAGTGTCCCGGTTTACCGCATCGCCAGCAAAGCATCCGTGCAAAACCGAAGCGTTCGTATCTCTCCAAAACTGCATGCTCAATTTTCTCTTTCTTACAGCAATCCTCCTCTATCTCTTTATCAGTCTTTGGACAGCTGCTTCTGAAGTGTCCTCGTTCACCACAACGCCAACAGAGCATTTGACGGCCAGGAGGCCGTCACCTCGCGCACTCTGTAGTTGCGTGAATCTCTTACTGCTTCTACCTCCAAGGCATGGAACACGGCGTCCTTCAGAGTCTTGTGGTGGGCCAAAAGTACAGCAGCGCGAACTTCAGTGTCGCGAATGCCATCAGTAAAAGCTTACAACACCACTTCTTCCGCTCGATTTGGTGAATCTTGATAAGCTTTCCGTACTAGCTTCTCTATCTCCAAAGCCTATTGTTGCAGTGGCTACCAGCACGTTGAGTATGAGCTCGGTACACGTGCTCCAGATGAGCATCTCCAAATCTGGACTCCAGAGCTAAGTGATGTCATCACTTGTTCCTAAGGCTACCAACACGGCTAGTGCCTTCCCACGAAGCACCACTGTCAAAACTGTCTTAGCTTGCTTCTCTGTCCAGTTGTTGGCTCGGAAAATCGATTGAAATTGCAATCTGTATGCCGGCCGTCCACAATAAAGAGCCGTCAAACTCTGGGACTTTTAAGTTTCCAAAGTTAATCAACATTGAAGCTGCTGGTACCCTCGTAAGTTTCAGTTCTTTTACACTGTTTTCAAGGGTAAGGATCTTCTTTTCAAGTAGATCAATCCTTTCCAATGGTGCTTTTCAAATGTTTTCTCATGACAGTTCGAGAATGTTCCATCTTCTTTTCGTTATTCAATCTTTTTGAGTAGCGACCTTTCTCGAACAGAGCTTCTAGAGTGTTCCATTCAATTTTGACAGTAGCGTAGCGATCTCTTGTGTTGAGTAGCGAATACTTTTTAAAGGGAAATGACTCGAACTTTAACGACGATTGTCAAAGATCACTGACGTCTGGCGATTTCTGGATAAAAACCGGCACTAGATGGCGAAGCTCAAGAAGCACGATTGACAACCTGGAAAGAGAGATACCCAACTGCATCACCTACTTCGCTCTCTGAGCATCTTCTCCCTGGACATAGTCTACCTTGGCCTACTTGGAAGTCTTTGAACAGACTCCGGACCCAAGTCGGCCGAAGCAAGGAGAATTTACACAGGTGGGGCTTTATCTCGGATAGTGCATGCTAGTGCGGTCTCTCCCCAGTCAATAGCACACGTGCTATCCTGCCCAGCGTGTCCCAACACCTGCACACGCGAGGATCTTTACAATGCTACGGATAATGCTATATCTGTAGCTGCGTACTGGTCCGCATGTATGTAATAGCCGTGTATGAACCGATACGCTCAGAAGAAGAACTGGGTTGTGTAATTTATTTGCTACCTTCACGCAGCTGCCTTTTTTTAGTTTTGATAACACCATATTTTTGATGTTCATTTAATATAACTCGCTGCCAAGTTATTTAATTAGTTACAAACACTTAGTCACCATTAAATTCATTAGTTACCCGGAAAATAATAAGCCAATAAATAATGGAGTACACATTACTGTACTGTAATGTGTACTCTAGCAAATAAATAATAGTCAACTGTACTGTAATGTGTACTCTAGCAAATAAATAATAGCCAACTGTACTGTAATGTGTACTCTAGCAAATAAATAATAGCCAACTGTTCTGTTAAATAATAGTCAACTGTACTGTAATGTGTACTCTAGCAAATAAATAATAGCCAACTGTTCTGTTAAATAATAGTCAACTGTTCTGTAATGTGTACTCTAGCAAATAAATAATAGCCAACTGTTCTGTTAAATAATAGTCAACTGTACTGTAATGTGTACTCTAGCAAATAAATAATTGTCAACTGTACTGTAATGTGTACTCTAGCAAATAAATAATAGCCAACTGTTCTGTTAAATAATAGTCAACTGTACTGTAATGTGTACTCTAGCAAATAAATAATAGCCAACTGTTCTGTTAAATAATAGTCAACTGTTCTGTAATGTGTACTCTAGCAAATAAATAATAGTCAACTGTTCTGTAATGTGTACTCTAGCGAATAAATAATAGTCAACTGTACTGTAATGTGTACTCTAGCAAATAAATAATAGTCAACTGTACTGTAATGTGTACTCTAGCAAATAAATAATAGCCAACTGTTCTGTTAAATAATAGTCAACTGTACTGTAATGTGTACTCTAGCAAATAAATAATAGCCAACTGTACTGTTAAATAATAGTCAACTGTTCTGTAATGTGTACTCTAGCAAATAAATAATAGTCAACTGTACTGTAATGTGTACTCTAGCAAATAAATAATAGTCAACTGTACTGTAATGTGTACTCTAGCAAATAAATAATAGTCAACTGTACTGTAATGTGTACTCTAGCAAATAAATAATAGCCAACTGTTCTGTTAAATAATAGTCAACTGTTCTGTAATGTGTACTCTAGCAAATAAATAATAGCCAACTGTTCTGTTAAATAATAGTCAACTGTTCTGTAATGTGTACTCTAGCAAATAAATAATAGCCAACTGTTCTGTTAAATAATAGTCAACTGTACTGTAATGTGTACTCTAGCAAATAAATAATAGCCAACTGTTCTGTTAAATAATAGTCAACTGTACTGTAATGTGTACTCTAGCAAATAAATAATAGCCAACTGTTCTGTTAAATAATAGTCAACTGTTCTGTAATGTGTACTCTAGCAAATAAATAATAGCCAACTGTACTGTAATGTGTACTCTAGCAAATAAATAATAGCCAACTGTACTGTAATGTGTACTCTAGCAAATAAATAATAGCCAACTGTACTGTAATGTGTACTCTAGCAAATAAATAATAGCCAACTGTTCTGTTAAATAATAGTCAACTGTTCTGTAATGTGTACTCTAGCGAATAAATAATAGCCAACTGTTCTGTTAAATAATAGCCAACTGTTCTGTAATGTGTACTCTAGCGAATAAATAATAGCCAACTGTTCTGTAATGTGTACTCTAGCGAATAAATAATAGCCAACTGTTCTGTTAAATAATAGTCAACTGTTCTGTAATGTGTACTCTAGCAAATAAATAATAGCCAACTGTTCTGTAATGTGTACTCTAGCGAATAAATAATAGCCAACTGTACTGTAATGTGTACTCTAGCAAATAAATAATAGCCAACTGTTCTGTTAAATAATAGTCAACTGTTCTGTAATGTGTACTCTAGCAAATAAATAATAGCCAACTGTTCTGTTATGTGTACTCTAGCAAATAAATAATAGCCAACTGTTCTGTAATGTGTACTCTAGCGAATAAATAATAGCCAACTGTTCTGTTAAATAATAGTCAACTGTTCTGTAATGTGTACTCTAGCGAATAAATAATAGCCAACTGTTCTGTTAAATAATAGCCAACTGTTCTGTAATGTGTACTCTAGCGAATAAATAATAGCCAACTGTTCTGTAATGTGTACTCTAGCGAATAAATAATAGCCAACTGTTCTGTTAAATAATAGTCAACTGTTCTGTAATGTGTACTCTAGCAAATAAATAATAGCCAACTGTTCTGTAATGTGTACTCTAGCGAATAAATAATAGCCAACTGTACTGTAATGTGTACTCTAGCAAATAAATAATAGCCAACTGTTCTGTTAAATAATAGTCAACTGTTCTGTAATGTGTACTCTAGCAAATAAATAATAGCCAACTGTTCTGTAATGTGTACTCTAGCGAATAAATAATAGCCAACTGTACTGTAATGTGTACTCTAGCAAATAAATAATAGCCAACTGTACTGTAATGTGTACTCTAGCAAATAAATAATAGCCAACTGTTCTGTAATGTGTACTCTAGCGAATAAATAATAGCCAACTGTACTGTAATGTGTACTCTAGCAAATAAATAATAGCCAACTGTACTGTAATGTGTACTCTAGCAAATAAATAATAGCCAACTGTACTGTAATGTGTACTCTAGCAAATAAATAATAGCCAACTGTACTGTAATGTGTACTCTAGCAAATAAATAATAGCCAACTGTACTGTAATGTGTACTCTAGCAAATAAATAATAGCCAACTGTTCTGTAATGTGTACTCTAGCAAATAAATAATAGCCAACTGTACTGTAATGTGTACTCTAGCAAATAAATAATAGCCAACTGTACTGTAATGTGTACTCTAGCAAATAAATAATAGCCAACTGTTCTGTAATGTGTACTCTAGCAAATAAATAATAGCCAACTGTTCTGTAATGTGTACTCTAGCAAAAAAAAAATAGCCAACTGTTCTGTAATGTGTACTCTAGCAAATAAATAATAGCCAACTGTTCTGTTAAATAATAGTCAACTGTACTGTAATGTGTACTCTAGCGAATAAATAATAGCCAACTGTACTGTAATGTGTACTCTAGCAAATAAATAATAGCCAACTGTTCTGTAATGTGTACTCTAGCAAATAAATAATAGCCAACTGTTCTGTAATGTGTACTCTAGCAAATAAATAATAGCCAACTGTTCTGTAATGTGTACTCTAGCAAATAAATAATAGCCAACTGTTCTGTAATGTGTACTCTAGCAAATAAATAATAGCCAACTGTTCTGTAATGTGTACTCTAGCAAATAAATAATAGCCAACTGTTCTGTAATGTGTACTCTAGCAAATAAATAATAGCCAACTGTTCTGTTAAATAATAGCCAACTGTACTGTAATGTGTACTCTAGCAAATAAATAATAGCCAACTGTTCTGTTAAATAATAGCCAACTGTACTGTAATGTGTACTCTAGCAAATAAATAATAGCCAACTGTTCTGTAATGTGTACTCTAGCAAATAAATAATAGCCAACTGTTCTGTAATGTGTACTCTAGCAAATAAATAATAGTCAACTGTTCTGTAATGTGTACTCTAGCAAATAAATAATAGCCAACTGTACTGTTAAATAATAGTCAACTGTTCTGTAATGTGTACTCTAGCAAATAAATAATAGTCAACTGTACTGTAATGTGTACTCTAGCAAATAAATAATAGCCAACTGTTCTGTTAAATAATAGTCAACTGTACTGTAATGTGTACTCTAGCAAATAAATAATAGTCAACTGTATTGTAATGTGTACTCTAGCAAATAAATAATAGCCAACTGTTCTGTTAAATAATAGTCAACTGTTCTGTAATGTGTACTCTAGCAAATAAATAATAGCCAACTGTTCTGTTAAATAATAGTCAACTGTTCTGTAATGTGTACTCTAGCAAATAAATAATAGCCAACTGTTCTGTTAAATAATAGTCAACTGTACTGTAATGTGTACTCTAGCAAATAAATAATAGCCAACTGTTCTGTTAAATAATAGTCAACTGTACTGTAATGTGTACTCTAGCAAATAAATAATAGCCAACTGTTCTGTTAAATAATAGTCAACTGTTCTGTAATGTGTACTCTAGCAAATAAATAATAGCCAACTGTACTGTAATGTGTACTCTAGCAAATAAATAATAGCCAACTGTATTGTAATGTGTACTCTAGCAAATAAATAATAGCCAACTGTACTGTAATGTGTACTCTAGCAAATAAATAATAGCCAACTGTTCTGTTAAATAATAGTCAACTGTACTGTAATGTGTTCTCTAGCAAATAAATAAAAGCCAACTGTTCTGTTAAATAATAGTCAACTGTTCTGTAATGTGTACTCTAGCAAATAAATAATAGCCAACTGTTCTGTAATGTGTACTCTAGCGAATAAATAATAGCCAACTGTTCTGTTAAATAATAGCCAACTGTACTGTAATGTGTACTCTAGCGAATAAATAATAGCCAACTGTACTGTAATGTGTACTCTAGCAAATAAATAATAGCCAACTGTTCTGTAATGTGTACTCTAGCGAATAAATAATAGCCAACTGTTCTGTTAAATAATAGTCAACTGTTCTGTAATGTGTACTCTAGCGAATAAATAATAGCCAACTGTTCTGTTAAATAATAGCCAACTGTTCTGTAATGTGTACTCTAGCGAATAAATAATAGCCAACTGTTATGTTAAATAATAGTCAACTGTTCTGTAATGTGTACTCTAGCAAATAAATAATAGCCAACTGTTCTGTAATGTGTACTCTAGCGAATAAATAATAGCCAACTGTACTGTAATGTGTACTCTAGCAAATAAATAATAGCCAACTGTTCTGTTAAATAATAGTCAACTGTTCTGTAATGTGTACTCTAGCAAATAAATAATAGCCAACTGTTCTGTAATGTGTACTCTAGCGAATAAATAATAGCCAACTGTACTGTAATGTGTACTCTAGCAAATAAATAATAGCCAACTGTACTGTAATGTGTACTCTAGCAAATAAATAATAGCCAACTGTTCTGTAATGTGTACTCTAGCGAATAAATAATAGCCAACTGTACTGTAATGTGTACTCTAGCAAATAAATAATAGCCAACTGTACTGTAATGTGTACTCTAGCAAATAAATAATAGCCAACTGTACTGTAATGTGTACTCTAGCAAATAAATAATAGCCAACTGTACTGTAATGTGTACTCTAGCAAATAAATAATAGCCAACTGTACTGTAATGTGTACTCTAGCAAATAAATAATAGCCAACTGTTCTGTAATGTGTACTCTAGCAAATAAATAATAGCCAACTGTACTGTAATGTGTACTCTAGCAAATAAATAATAGCCAACTGTTCTGTAATGTGTACTCTAGCAAATAAATAATAGCCAACTGTTCTGTAATGTGTACTCTAGCAAAAAAAAAATAGCCAACTGTTCTGTAATGTGTACTCTAGCAAATAAATAATAGCCAACTGTTCTGTTAAATAATAGTCAACTGTACTGTAATGTGTACTCTAGCGAATAAATAATAGCCAACTGTACTGTAATGTGTACTCTAGCAAATAAATAATAGCCAACTGTTCTGTAATGTGTACTCTAGCAAATAAATAATAGCCAACTGTTCTGTAATGTGTACTCTAGCAAATAAATAATAGCCAACTGTTCTGTAATGTGTACTCTAGCAAATAAATAATAGCCAACTGTTCTGTAATGTGTACTCTAGCAAATAAATAATAGCCAACTGTTCTGTAATGTGTACTCTAGCAAATAAATAATAGCCAACTGTTCTGTAATGTGTACTCTAGCAAATAAATAATAGCTAACTGTTCTGTTAAATAATAGCCAACTGTACTGTAATGTGTACTCTAGCAAATAAATAATAGCCAACTGTTCTGTTAAATAATAGCCAACTGTACTGTAATGTGTACTCTAGCAAATAAATAATAGCCAACTGTTCTGTAATGTGTACTCTAGCAAATAAATAATAGCCAACTGTTCTGTAATGTGTACTCTAGCAAATAAATAATAGTCAACTGTTCTGTAATGTGTACTCTAGCAAATAAATAATAGCCAACTGTTCTGTAATGTGTACTCTAGCAAATAAATAATAGCCAACTGTTCTGTAATGTGTACTCTAGCAAATAAATAATAGCCAACTGTTCTGTAATGTGTACTCTAGCAAATAAATAATAGTCAACTGTACTGTAATGTGTACTCTAGCAAATAAATAATAGTCAACTGTACTGTAATGTGTACTCTAGCAAATAAATAATAGCCAACTGTTCTGTTAAATAATAGCCAACTGTTCTGTAATGTGTACTCTAGCGAATAAATAATAGCCAACTGTACTGTAATGTGTACTCTAGCAAATAAATAATAGCCAACTGTTCTGTAATGTGTACTCTAGCAAATAAATAATAGTCAACTGTACTGTAATGTGTACTCTAGCAAATAAATAATAGCCAACTGTTCTGTTAAATAATAGCCAACTGTTCTGTTAAATAATAGTCAACTGTTCTGTAATGTGTTCTCTAGCAAATAAATAATAGCCAACTGTTCTGTTAAATAATAGTCAACTGTTCTGTAATGTGTACTCTAGCAAATAAATAATAGCCAACTGTTCTGTAATGTGTACTCTAGCAAATAAATAATAGCCAACTGTTCTGTAATGTGTACTCTAGCAAATAAATAATAGCCAACTGTTCTGTTAAATAATAGCCAACTGTACTGTAATGTGTACTCTAGCAAATAAATAATAGCCAACTGTTCTGTTAAATAATAGCCAACTGTACTGTAATGTGTACTCTAGCAAATAAATAATAGCCAACTGTTCTGTAATGTGTACTCTAGCAAATAAATAATAGCCAACTGTTCTGTAATTTGTACTCTAGCAAATAAATAATAGTCAACTGTTCTGTAATGTGTACTCTAGCAAATAAATAATAGCCAACTGTTCTGTAATGTGTACTCTAGAAATAAATAATAGCCAACTGTTCTGTAATGTGTACTCTAGCAAATAAATAATAGCCAACTGTTCTGTAATGTGTACTCTAGCAAATAAATAATAGTCAACTGTACTGTAATGTGTACTCTAGCAAATAAATAATAGTCAACTGTACTGTAATGTGTACTCTAGCAAATAAATAATAGCCAACTGTTCTGTTAAATAATAGCCAACTGTTCTGTAATGTGTACTCTAGAAATAAATAATAGCCAACTGTTCTGTAATGTGTACTCTAGCAAATAAATAATAGCCAACTGTTCTGTTAAATAATAGCCAACTGTTCTGTAATGTGTACTCTAGCGAATAAATAATAGCCAACTGTTCTGTAATGTGTACTCTAGCGAATAAATAATAGCCAACTGTTCTGTTAAATAATAGTCAACTGTTCTGTAATGTGTACTCTAGCAAATAAATAATAGCCAACTGTTCTGTAATGTGTACTCTAGCGAATAAATAATAGCCAACTGTACTGTAATGTGTACTCTAGCAAATAAATAATAGCCAACTGTTCTGTTAAATAATAGTCAACTGTTCTGTAATGTGTACTCTAGCAAATAAATAATAGCCAACTGTTCTGTAATGTGTACTCTAGCGAATAAATAATAGCCAACTGTACTGTAATGTGTACTCTAGCAAATAAATAATAGCCAACTGTACTGTAATGTGTACTCTAGCAAATAAATAATAGCCAACTGTTCTGTAATGTGTACTCTAGCGAATAAATAATAGCCAACTGTACTGTAATGTGTACTCTAGCAAATAAATAATAGCCAACTGTACTGTAATGTGTACTCTAGCAAATAAATAATAGCCAACTGTACTGTAATGTGTACTCTAGCAAATAAATAATAGCCAACTGTACTGTAATGTGTACTCTAGCAAATAAATAATAGCCAACTGTACTGTAATGTGTACTCTAGCAAATAAATAATAGCCAACTGTTCTGTAATGTGTACTCTAGCAAATAAATAATAGCCAACTGTACTGTAATGTGTACTCTAGCAAATAAATAATAGCCAACTGTACTGTAATGTGTACTCTAGCAAATAAATAATAGCCAACTGTTCTGTAATGTGTACTCTAGCAAATAAATAATAGCCAACTGTTCTGTAATGTGTACTCTAGCAAATAAATAATAGCCAACTGTTCTGTAATGTGTACTCTAGCAAATAAATAATAGCCAACTGTTCTGTTAAATAATAGTCAACTGTACTGTAATGTGTACTCTAGCGAATAAATAATAGCCAACTGTACTGTAATGTGTACTCTAGCAAATAAATAATAGCCAACTGTTCTGTAATGTGTACTCTAGCAAATAAATAATAGCCAACTGTTCTGTAATGTGTACTCTAGCAAATAAATAATAGCCAACTGTTCTGTAATGTGTACTCTAGCAAATAAATAATAGCCAACTGTTCTGTAATGTGTACTCTAGCAAATAAATAATAGCCAACTGTTCTGTAATGTGTACTCTAGCAAATAAATAATAGCCAACTGTTCTGTAATGTGTACTCTAGCAAATAAATAATAGCCAACTGTTCTGTTAAATAATAGCCAACTGTACTGTAATGTGTACTCTAGCAAATAAATAATAGCCAACTGTTCTGTTAAATAATAGCCAACTGTACTGTAATGTGTACTCTAGCAAATAAATAATAGCCAACTGTTCTGTAATGTGTACTCTAGCAAATAAATAATAGCCAACTGTTCTGTAATGTGTACTCTAGCAAATAAATAATAGTCAACTGTTCTGTAATGTGTACTCTAGCAAATAAATAATAGCCAACTGTACTGTTAAATAATAGTCAACTGTTCTGTAATGTGTACTCTAGCAAATAAATAATAGTCAACTGTACTGTAATGTGTACTCTAGCAAATAAATAATAGCCAACTGTTCTGTTAAATAATAGTCAACTGTACTGTAATGTGTACTCTAGCAAATAAATAATAGTCAACTGTATTGTAATGTGTACTCTAGCAAATAAATAATAGCCAACTGTTCTGTTAAATAATAGTCAACTGTTCTGTAATGTGTACTCTAGCAAATAAATAATAGCCAACTGTTCTGTTAAATAATAGTCAACTGTTCTGTAATGTGTACTCTAGCAAATAAATAATAGCCAACTGTTCTGTTAAATAATAGTCAACTGTACTGTAATGTGTACTCTAGCAAATAAATAATAGCCAACTGTTCTGTTAAATAATAGTCAACTGTACTGTAATGTGTACTCTAGCAAATAAATAATAGCCAACTGTTCTGTTAAATAATAGTCAACTGTTCTGTAATGTGTACTCTAGCAAATAAATAATAGCCAACTGTACTGTAATGTGTACTCTAGCAAATAAATAATAGCCAACTGTACTGTAATGTGTACTCTAGCAAATAAATAATAGCCAACTGTACTGTAATGTGTACTCTAGCAAATAAATAATAGCCAACTGTTCTGTTAAATAATAGTCAACTGTACTGTAATGTGTTCTCTAGCAAATAAATAAAAGCCAACTGTTCTGTTAAATAATAGTCAACTGTTCTGTAATGTGTACTCTAGCAAATAAATAATAGCCAACTGTTCTGTAATGTGTACTCTAGCGAATAAATAATAGCCAACTGTTCTGTTAAATAATAGCCAACTGTACTGTAATGTGTACTCTAGCGAATAAATAATAGCCAACTGTACTGTAATGTGTACTCTAGCAAATAAATAATAGCCAACTGTTCTGTAATGTGTACTCTAGCGAATAAATAATAGCCAACTGTTCTGTTAAATAATAGTCAACTGTTCTGTAATGTGTACTCTAGCGAATAAATAATAGCCAACTGTTCTGTTAAATAATAGCCAACTGTTCTGTAATGTGTACTCTAGCGAATAAATAATAGCCAACTGTTCTGTTAAATAATAGTCAACTGTTCTGTAATGTGTACTCTAGCAAATAAATAATAGCCAACTGTTCTGTAATGTGTACTCTAGCGAATAAATAATAGCCAACTGTACTGTAATGTGTACTCTAGCAAATAAATAATAGCCAACTGTTCTGTTAAATAATAGTCAACTGTTCTGTAATGTGTACTCTAGCAAATAAATAATAGCCAACTGTTCTGTAATGTGTACTCTAGCGAATAAATAATAGCCAACTGTACTGTAATGTGTACTCTAGCAAATAAATAATAGCCAACTGTACTGTAATGTGTACTCTAGCAAATAAATAATAGCCAACTGTTCTGTAATGTGTACTCTAGCGAATAAATAATAGCCAACTGTACTGTAATGTGTACTCTAGCAAATAAATAATAGCCAACTGTACTGTAATGTGTACTCTAGCAAATAAATAATAGCCAACTGGACTGTAATGTGTACTCTAGCAAATAAATAATAGCCAACTGTACTGTAATGTGTACTCTAGCAAATAAATAATAGCCAACTGTACTGTAATGTGTACTCTAGCAAATAAATAATAGCCAACTGTTCTGTAATGTGTACTCTAGCAAATAAATAATAGCCAACTGTACTGTAATGTGTACTCTAGCAAATAAATAATAGCCAACTGTTCTGTAATGTGTACTCTAGCAAATAAATAATAGCCAACTGTTCTGTAATGTGTACTCTAGCAAAAAAAAAATAGCCAACTGTTCTGTAATGTGTACTCTAGCAAATAAATAATAGCCAACTGTTCTGTTAAATAATAGTCAACTGTACTGTAATGTGTACTCTAGCGAATAAATAATAGCCAACTGTACTGTAATGTGTACTCTAGCAAATAAATAATAGCCAACTGTTCTGTAATGTGTACTCTAGCAAATAAATAATAGCCAACTGTTCTGTAATGTGTACTCTAGCAAATAAATAATAGCCAACTGTTCTGTAATGTGTACTCTAGCAAATAAATAATAGCCAACTGTTCTGTAATGTGTACTCTAGCAAATAAATAATAGCCAACTGTTCTGTAATGTGTACTCTAGCAAATAAATAATAGCCAACTGTTCTGTAATGTGTACTCTAGCAAATAAATAATAGCTAACTGTTCTGTTAAATAATAGCCAACTGTACTGTAATGTGTACTCTAGCAAATAAATAATAGCCAACTGTTCTGTTAAATAATAGCCAACTGTACTGTAATGTGTACTCTAGCAAATAAATAATAGCCAACTGTTCTGTAATGTGTACTCTAGCAAATAAATAATAGCCAACTGTTCTGTAATGTGTACTCTAGCAAATAAATAATAGTCAACTGTTCTGTAATGTGTACTCTAGCAAATAAATAATAGCCAACTGTTCTGTAATGTGTACTCTAGCAAATAAATAATAGCCAACTGTTCTGTAATGTGTACTCTAGCAAATAAATAATAGCCAACTGTTCTGTAATGTGTACTCTAGCAAATAAATAATAGTCAACTGTACTGTAATGTGTACTCTAGCAAATAAATAATAGTCAACTGTACTGTAATGTGTACTCTAGCAAATAAATAATAGCCAACTGTTCTGTTAAATAATAGCCAACTGTTCTGTAATGTGTACTCTAGCGAATAAATAATAGCCAACTGTACTGTAATGTGTACTCTAGCAAATAAATAATAGCCAACTGTTCTGTAATGTGTACTCTAGCAAATAAATAATAGTCAACTGTACTGTAATGTGTACTCTAGCAAATAAATAATAGCCAACTGTTCTGTTAAATAATAGCCAACTGTTCTGTTAAATAATAGTCAACTGTTCTGTAATGTGTTCTCTAGCAAATAAATAATAGCCAACTGTTCTGTTAAATAATAGTCAACTGTTCTGTAATGTGTACTCTAGCAAATAAATAATAGCCAACTGTTCTGTAATGTGTACTCTAGCAAATAAATAATAGCCAACTGTTCTGTAATGTGTACTCTAGCAAATAAATAATAGCCAACTGTTCTGTTAAATAATAGCCAACTGTACTGTAATGTGTACTCTAGCAAATAAATAATAGCCAACTGTTCTGTTAAATAATAGCCAACTGTACTGTAATGTGTACTCTAGCAAATAAATAATAGCCAACTGTTCTGTAATGTGTACTCTAGCAAATAAATAATAGCCAACTGTTCTGTAATTTGTACTCTAGCAAATAAATAATAGTCAACTGTTCTGTAATGTGTACTCTAGCAAATAAATAATAGCCAACTGTTCTGTAATGTGTACTCTAGAAATAAATAATAGCCAACTGTTCTGTAATGTGTACTCTAGCAAATAAATAATAGCCAACTGTTCTGTAATGTGTACTCTAGCAAATAAATAATAGTCAACTGTACTGTAATGTGTACTCTAGCAAATAAATAATAGTCAACTGTACTGTAATGTGTACTCTAGCAAATAAATAATAGCCAACTGTTCTGTTAAATAATAGCCAACTGTTCTGTAATGTGTACTCTAGCGAATAAATAATAGCCAACTGTACTGTAATGTGTACTCTAGCAAATAAATAATAGCCAACTGTTCTGTAATGTGTACTCTAGCAAATAAATAATAGTCAACTGTACTGTAATGTGTACTCTAGCAAATAAATAATAGCCAACTGTTCTGTTAAATAATAGCCAACTGTTCTGTTAAATAATAGTCAACTGTTCTGTAATGTGTTCTCTAGCAAATAAATAATAGCCAACTGTTCTGTTAAATAATAGTCAACTGTTCTGTAATGTGTACTCTAGCAAATAAATAATAGCCAACTGTACTGTAATGTGTACTCTAGCGAATAAATAATAGTCAACTGTACTGTAATGTGTACTCTAGCAAATAAATAATAGCCAACTGTTCTGTTAAATAATAGTCAACTGTTCTGTAATGTGTTCTCTAGCAAATAAATAATAGCCAACTGTTCTGTTAAATAATAGTCAACTGTACTGTAATGTGTACTCTAGCAAATAAATAATAGCCAACTGTTCTGTTAAATAATAGTCAACTGTACTGTAATGTGTACTCTAGCAAATAAATAATAGCCAACTGTTCTGTTAAATAATAGTCAACTGTACTGTAATGTGTACTCTAGCGAATAAATAATAGCCAACTGTACTGTAATGTGTACTCTAGCAAATAAATAATAGTCAACTGTTCTGTAATGTGTACTCTAGCAAATAAAAAATAGCCAACTGTTCTGTAATGTGTACTCTAGCAAATAAATAATAGCCAACTGTTCTGTAATGTGTACTCTAGCAAATAAATAATAGCCAACTGTACTGTAATGTGTACTCTAGCAAATAAATAATAGCCAACTGTTCTGTAATGTGTACTCTAGCAAATAAATAATAGCCAACTGTTCTGTAATGTGTACTCTAGCAAATAAATAATAGCCAACTGTTCTGTAATGTGTACTCTAGCAAATAAATAATAGCCAACTGTTCTGTAATGTGTACTCTAGCAAATAAATAATAGCCAACTGTACTGTAATGCGTACTCTAGCAAATAAATAATAGCCAACTGTTCTGTTAAATAATAGTCAACTGTTCTGTAATGTGTTCTCTAGCAAATAAATAATAGCCAACTGTTCTGTTAAATAATAGTCAACTGTTCTGTAATGTGTACTCTAGCAAATAAATAATAGCCAACTGTACTGTAATGTGTACTCTAGCGAATAAATAATAGTCAACTGTACTGTAATGTGTACTCTAGCAAATAAATAATAGCCAACTGTTCTGTTAAATAATAGTCAACTGTTCTGTAATGTGTTCTCTAGCAAATAAATAATAGCCAACTGTTCTGTTAAATAATAGTCAACTGTACTGTAATGTGTACTCTAGCAAATAAATAATAGCCAACTGTTCTGTTAAATAATAGTCAACTGTACTGTAATGTGTACTCTAGCAAATAAATAATAGCCAACTGTACTGTAATGTGTACTCTAGCGAATAAATAATAGCCAACTGTACTGTAATGTGTACTCTAGCAAATAAATAATTGTCAACTGTTCTGTAATGTGTACTCTAGCAAATAAATAATAGCCAACTGTACTGTAATGTGTACTCTAGCGAATAAATAATAGCCAACTGTACTGTAATGTGTACTCTAGCAAATAAATAATAGTCAACTGTACTGTAATGTGTACTCTAGCGAATAAATAATAGCCAACTGTACTGTAATGTGTACTCTAGCAAATAAATAATAGTCAACTGTTCTGTAATGTGTACTCTAGCAAATAAATAATAGCCAACTGTTCTGTAATGTGTACTCTAGCAAATAAATAATAGCCAACTGTTCTGTAATGTGTACTCTAGCAAATAAATAATAGCCAACTGTTCTGTTAAATAATAGTCAACTGTTCTGTAATGTGTTCTCTAGCAAATAAATAATAGCCAACTGTTCTGTTAAATAATAGTCAACTGTACTGTAATGTGTACTCTAGCAAATAAATAATAGCCAACTGTTCTGTTAAATAATAGTCAACTGTACTGTAATGTGTACTCTAGCAAATAAATAATAGCCAACTGTTCTGTTAAATAATAGTCACCTGTACTGTAATGTGTACTCTAGCAAATAAATAATAGCCAACTGTACTGTAATGTGTACTCTAGCGAATAAATAATAGTCAACTGTACTGTAATGTGTACTCTAGCAAATAAATAATAGCCAACTGTTCTGTTAAATAATAGTCAACTGTTCTGTAATGTGTTCTCTAGCAAATAAATAATAGCCAACTGTTCTGTTAAATAATAGTCAACTGTACTGTAATGTGTACTCTAGCAAATAAATAATAGCCAACTGTTCTGTTAAATAATAGTCAACTGTACTGTAATGTGTACTCTAGCGAATAAATAATAGCCAACTGTACTGTAATGTGTACTCTAGCAAATAAATAATAGTCAACTGTTCTGTAATGTGTACTCTAGCAAATAAATAATAGCCAACTGTTCTGTAATGTGTACTCTAGCAAATAAATAATAGCCAACTGTTCTGTAATGTGTACTCTAGCAAATAAATAATAGCCAACTGTTCTGTTAAATAATAGTCAACTGTTCTGTAATGTGTTCTCTAGCAAATAAATAATAGCCAACTGTTCTGTTAAATAATAGTCAACTGTACTGTAATGTGTACTCTAGCAAATAAATAATAGCCAACTGTTCTGTTAAATAATAGTCAACTGTACTGTAATGTGTACTCTAGCAAAAAAATAATAGCCAACTGTTCTGTTAAATAATAGTCAACTGTACTGTAATGTGTACTCTAGCGAATAAATAATAGCCAACTGTACTGTAATGTGTACTCTAGCAAATAAATAATAGTCAACTGTTCTGTAATGTGTACTCTAGCAAATAAATAATAGCCAACTGTTCTGTAATGTGTACTCTAGCAAATAAATAATAGCCAACTGTTCTGTAATGTGTACTCTAGCAAATAAATAATAGCCAACTGTACTGTAATGTGTACTCTAGCAAATAAATAATAGCCAACTGTTCTGTAATGTGTACTCTAGCAAATAAATAATAGCCAACTGTTCTGTAATGTGTACTCTAGCAAATAAATAATAGCCAACTGTTCTGTAATGTGTACTCTAGCAAATAAATAATAGCCAACTGTACTGTAATGCGTACTCTAGCAAATAAATAATAGCCAACTGTTCTGTTAAATAATAGTCAACTGTTCTGTAATGTGTACTCTAGCAAATAAATAATAGCCAACTGTTCTGTTAAATAATAGTCAACTGTTCTGTAATGTGTTCTCTAGCAAATAAATAATAGCCAACTGTTCTGTTAAATAATAGTCAACTGTTCTGTAATGTGTACTCTAGCAAATAAATAATAGCCAACTGTACTGTAATGTGTACTCTAGCAAATAAATAATAGTCAACTGTTCTGTAATGTGTACTCTAGCAAATAAATAATAGCCAACTGTTCTGTAATGTGTTCTCTAGCAAATAAATAATAGCCAACTGTTCTGTTAAATAATAGTCAACTGTACTGTAATGTGTACTCTAGCGAATAAATAATAGTCAACTGTACTGTAATGTGTACTCTAGCAAATAAATAATAGTCAACTGTTCTGTAATGTGTACTCTAGCAAATAAATAATAGCCAACTGTTCTGTAATGTGTACTCTAGCAAATAAATAATAGCCAACTGTTCTGTAATGTGTACTCTAGCAAATAAATAATAGCCAACTGTACTGTAATGTGTACTCTAGCAAATAAATAATAGCCAACTGTTCTGTAATGTGTACTCTAGCAAATAAATAATAGCCAACTGTTCTGTAATGTGTACTCTAGCAAATAAATAATAGCCAACTGTTCTGTAATGTGTACTCTAGCAAATAAATAATAGCCAACTGTTCTGTAATGTGTACTCTAGCAAATAAATAATAGCCAACTGTACTGTAATGTGTACTCTAGCAAATAAATAATAGCCAACTGTTCTGTAATGTGTACTCTAGCAAATAAATAATAGCCAACTGTTCTGTAATGTGTACTCTAGCAAATAAATAATAGCCAACTGTTCTGTAATGTGTACTCTAGCAAATAAATAATAGCCAACTGTTCTGTAATGTGTACTCTAGCAAATAAATAATAGCCAACTGTTCTGTAATGTGTACTCTAGCAAATAAATAATAGCCAACTGTTCTGTTAAATAATAGTCAACTGTACTGTAATGTGTACTCTAGCAAATAAATAATAGCCAACTGTTCTGTTAAATAATAGCCAACTGTACTGTAATGTGTACTCTAGCAAATAAATAATAGCCAACTGTTCTGTAATGTGTACTCTAGCAAATAAATAATAGCCAACTGTTCTGTAATGTGTACTCTAGCAAATAAATAATAGCCAACTGTTCTGTTAAATAATAGTCAACTGTACTGTAATGTGTACTCTAGCAAATAAATAATAGCCAACTGTTCTGTAATGTGTACTCTAGCAAATAAATAATAGCCAACTGTTCTGTAATGTGTACTCTAGCAAATAAATAATAGCCAACTGTTCTGTAATGTGTACTCTAGCAAATAAATAATAGTCAACTGTACTGTAATGTGTACTCTAGCGAATAAATAATAGCCAACTGTACTGTAATGTGTACTCTAGCAAATAAATAATAGTCAACTGTTCTGTAATGTGTACTCTAGCGAATAAATAATAGCCAACTGTTCTGTAATGTGTACTCTAGCGAATAAAAAATAGCCAACTGTTCTGTAATGTGTACTCTAGCAAATAAATAATAGCCAACTGTTCTGTAATGTGTACTCTAGCAAATAAATAATAGTCAACTGTTCTGTAATGTGTACTCTAGCAAATAAATAATAGTCAACTGTTCTGTAATGTGTACTCTTGCGAATAAATAATAGCCAACTGTTCTGTAATGTGTACTCTAGCAAATAAATAATAGTCAACTGTTCTGTAATGTGTACTCTTGCAAATAAATAATAGTCAACTGTTCTGTAATGTGTACTCTAGCAAATAAATAATAGCCAACTGTACTGTAATGTGTACTCTAGCAAATAAATAATAGCCAACTGTTCTGTTAAATAATAGCCAACTGTTCTGTAATGTGTACTCTAGCGAATAAATAATAGCCAACTGTACTGTAATGTGTACTCTAGCAAATAAATAATAGCCAACTGTTCTGTAATGTGTACTCTAGCAAATAAATAATAGTCAACTGTACTGTAATGTGTACTCTAGCAAATAAATAATAGCCAACTGTTCTGTTAAATAATAGCCAACTGTTCTGTTAAATAATAGTCAACTGTTCTGTAATGTGTTCTCTAGCAAATAAATAATAGCCAACTGTTCTGTTAAATAATAGTCAACTGTTCTGTAATGTGTACTCTAGCAAATAAATAATAGCCAACTGTTCTGTAATGTGTACTCTAGCAAATAAATAATAGCCAACTGTTCTGTAATGTGTACTCTAGCAAATAAATAATAGCCAACTGTTCTGTTAAATAATAGCCAACTGTACTGTAATGTGTACTCTAGCAAATAAATAATAGCCAACTGTTCTGTTAAATAATAGCCAACTGTACTGTAATGTGTACTCTAGCAAATAAATAATAGCCAACTGTTCTGTAATGTGTACTCTAGCAAATAAATAATAGCCAACTGTTCTGTAATTTGTACTCTAGCAAATAAATAATAGTCAACTGTTCTGTAATGTGTACTCTAGCAAATAAATAATAGCCAACTGTTCTGTAATGTGTACTCTAGAAATAAATAATAGCCAACTGTTCTGTAATGTGTACTCTAGCAAATAAATAATAGCCAACTGTTCTGTAATGTGTACTCTAGCAAATAAATAATAGTCAACTGTACTGTAATGTGTACTCTAGCAAATAAATAATAGTCAACTGTACTGTAATGTGTACTCTAGCAAATAAATAATAGCCAACTGTTCTGTTAAATAATAGCCAACTGTTCTGTAATGTGTACTCTAGCGAATAAATAATAGCCAACTGTACTGTAATGTGTACTCTAGCAAATAAATAATAGCCAACTGTTCTGTAATGTGTACTCTAGCAAATAAATAATAGTCAACTGTACTGTAATGTGTACTCTAGCAAATAAATAATAGCCAACTGTTCTGTTAAATAATAGCCAACTGTTCTGTTAAATAATAGTCAACTGTTCTGTAATGTGTTCTCTAGCAAATAAATAATAGCCAACTGTTCTGTTAAATAATAGTCAACTGTTCTGTAATGTGTACTCTAGCAAATAAATAATAGCCAACTGTACTGTAATGTGTACTCTAGCGAATAAATAATAGTCAACTGTACTGTAATGTGTACTCTAGCAAATAAATAATAGCCAACTGTTCTGTTAAATAATAGTCAACTGTTCTGTAATGTGTTCTCTAGCAAATAAATAATAGCCAACTGTTCTGTTAAATAATAGTCAACTGTACTGTAATGTGTACTCTAGCAAATAAATAATAGCCAACTGTTCTGTTAAATAATAGTCAACTGTACTGTAATGTGTACTCTAGCAAATAAATAATAGCCAACTGTTCTGTTAAATAATAGTCAACTGTACTGTAATGTGTACTCTAGCGAATAAATAATAGCCAACTGTACTGTAATGTGTACTCTAGCAAATAAATAATAGTCAACTGTTCTGTAATGTGTACTCTAGCAAATAAAAAATAGCCAACTGTTCTGTAATGTGTACTCTAGCAAATAAATAATAGCCAACTGTTCTGTAATGTGTACTCTAGCAAATAAATAATAGCCAACTGTACTGTAATGTGTACTCTAGCAAATAAATAATAGCCAACTGTTCTGTAATGTGTACTCTAGCAAATAAATAATAGCCAACTGTTCTGTAATGTGTACTCTAGCAAATAAATAATAGCCAACTGTTCTGTAATGTGTACTCTAGCAAATAAATAATAGCCAACTGTTCTGTAATGTGTACTCTAGCAAATAAATAATAGCCAACTGTACTGTAATGCGTACTCTAGCAAATAAATAATAGCCAACTGTTCTGTTAAATAATAGTCAACTGTTCTGTAATGTGTTCTCTAGCAAATAAATAATAGCCAACTGTTCTGTTAAATAATAGTCAACTGTTCTGTAATGTGTACTCTAGCAAATAAATAATAGCCAACTGTACTGTAATGTGTACTCTAGCGAATAAATAATAGTCAACTGTACTGTAATGTGTACTCTAGCAAATAAATAATAGCCAACTGTTCTGTTAAATAATAGTCAACTGTTCTGTAATGTGTTCTCTAGCAAATAAATAATAGCCAACTGTTCTGTTAAATAATAGTCAACTGTACTGTAATGTGTACTCTAGCAAATAAATAATAGCCAACTGTTCTGTTAAATAATAGTCAACTGTACTGTAATGTGTACTCTAGCAAATAAATAATAGCCAACTGTACTGTAATGTGTACTCTAGCGAATAAATAATAGCCAACTGTACTGTAATGTGTACTCTAGCAAATAAATAATTGTCAACTGTTCTGTAATGTGTACTCTAGCAAATAAATAATAGCCAACTGTACTGTAATGTGTACTCTAGCGAATAAATAATAGCCAACTGTACTGTAATGTGTACTCTAGCAAATAAATAATAGTCAACTGTACTGTAATGTGTACTCTAGCGAATAAATAATAGCCAACTGTACTGTAATGTGTACTCTAGCAAATAAATAATAGTCAACTGTTCTGTAATGTGTACTCTAGCAAATAAATAATAGCCAACTGTTCTGTAATGTGTACTCTAGCAAATAAATAATAGCCAACTGTTCTGTAATGTGTACTCTAGCAAATAAATAATAGCCAACTGTTCTGTTAAATAATAGTCAACTGTTCTGTAATGTGTTCTCTAGCAAATAAATAATAGCCAACTGTTCTGTTAAATAATAGTCAACTGTACTGTAATGTGTACTCTAGCAAATAAATAATAGCCAACTGTTCTGTTAAATAATAGTCAACTGTACTGTAATGTGTACTCTAGCAAATAAATAATAGCCAACTGTTCTGTTAAATAATAGTCACCTGTACTGTAATGTGTACTCTAGCAAATAAATAATAGCCAACTGTACTGTAATGTGTACTCTAGCGAATAAATAATAGTCAACTGTACTGTAATGTGTACTCTAGCAAATAAATAATAGCCAACTGTTCTGTTAAATAATAGTCAACTGTTCTGTAATGTGTTCTCTAGCAAATAAATAATAGCCAACTGTTCTGTTAAATAATAGTCAACTGTACTGTAATGTGTACTCTAGCAAATAAATAATAGCCAACTGTTCTGTTAAATAATAGTCAACTGTACTGTAATGTGTACTCTAGCGAATAAATAATAGCCAACTGTACTGTAATGTGTACTCTAGCAAATAAATAATAGTCAACTGTTCTGTAATGTGTACTCTAGCAAATAAATAATAGCCAACTGTTCTGTAATGTGTACTCTAGCAAATAAATAATAGCCAACTGTTCTGTAATGTGTACTCTAGCAAATAAATAATAGCCAACTGTTCTGTTAAATAATAGTCAACTGTTCTGTAATGTGTTCTCTAGCAAATAAATAATAGCCAACTGTTCTGTTAAATAATAGTCAACTGTACTGTAATGTGTACTCTAGCAAATAAATAATAGCCAACTGTTCTGTTAAATAATAGTCAACTGTACTGTAATGTGTACTCTAGCAAAAAAATAATAGCCAACTGTTCTGTTAAATAATAGTCAACTGTACTGTAATGTGTACTCTAGCGAATAAATAATAGCCAACTGTACTGTAATGTGTACTCTAGCAAATAAATAATAGTCAACTGTTCTGTAATGTGTACTCTAGCAAATAAATAATAGCCAACTGTTCTGTAATGTGTACTCTAGCAAATAAATAATAGCCAACTGTTCTGTAATGTGTACTCTAGCAAATAAATAATAGCCAACTGTACTGTAATGTGTACTCTAGCAAATAAATAATAGCCAACTGTTCTGTAATGTGTACTCTAGCAAATAAATAATAGCCAACTGTTCTGTAATGTGTACTCTAGCAAATAAATAATAGCCAACTGTTCTGTAATGTGTACTCTAGCAAATAAATAATAGCCAACTGTACTGTAATGCGTACTCTAGCAAATAAATAATAGCCAACTGTTCTGTTAAATAATAGTCAACTGTTCTGTAATGTGTACTCTAGCAAATAAATAATAGCCAACTGTTCTGTTAAATAATAGTCAACTGTTCTGTAATGTGTTCTCTAGCAAATAAATAATAGCCAACTGTTCTGTTAAATAATAGTCAACTGTTCTGTAATGTGTACTCTAGCAAATAAATAATAGCCAACTGTACTGTAATGTGTACTCTAGCAAATAAATAATAGTCAACTGTTCTGTAATGTGTACTCTAGCAAATAAATAATAGCCAACTGTTCTGTAATGTGTTCTCTAGCAAATAAATAATAGCCAACTGTTCTGTTAAATAATAGTCAACTGTACTGTAATGTGTACTCTAGCGAATAAATAATAGTCAACTGTACTGTAATGTGTACTCTAGCAAATAAATAATAGTCAACTGTTCTGTAATGTGTACTCTAGCAAATAAATAATAGCCAACTGTTCTGTAATGTGTACTCTAGCAAATAAATAATAGCCAACTGTTCTGTAATGTGTACTCTAGCAAATAAATAATAGCCAACTGTACTGTAATGTGTACTCTAGCAAATAAATAATAGCCAACTGTTCTGTAATGTGTACTCTAGCAAATAAATAATAGCCAACTGTTCTGTAATGTGTACTCTAGCAAATAAATAATAGCCAACTGTTCTGTAATGTGTACTCTAGCAAATAAATAATAGCCAACTGTTCTGTAATGTGTACTCTAGCAAATAAATAATAGCCAACTGTACTGTAATGTGTACTCTAGCAAATAAATAATAGCCAACTGTTCTGTAATGTGTACTCTAGCAAATAAATAATAGCCAACTGTTCTGTAATGTGTACTCTAGCAAATAAATAATAGCCAACTGTTCTGTAATGTGTACTCTAGCAAATAAATAATAGCCAACTGTTCTGTAATGTGTACTCTAGCAAATAAATAATAGCCAACTGTTCTGTAATGTGTACTCTAGCAAATAAATAATAGCCAACTGTTCTGTTAAATAATAGTCAACTGTACTGTAATGTGTACTCTAGCAAATAAATAATAGCCAACTGTTCTGTTAAATAATAGCCAACTGTACTGTAATGTGTACTCTAGCAAATAAATAATAGCCAACTGTTCTGTAATGTGTACTCTAGCAAATAAATAATAGCCAACTGTTCTGTAATGTGTACTCTAGCAAATAAATAATAGCCAACTGTTCTGTTAAATAATAGTCAACTGTACTGTAATGTGTACTCTAGCAAATAAATAATAGCCAACTGTTCTGTAATGTGTACTCTAGCAAATAAATAATAGCCAACTGTTCTGTAATGTGTACTCTAGCAAATAAATAATAGCCAACTGTTCTGTAATGTGTACTCTAGCAAATAAATAATAGTCAACTGTACTGTAATGTGTACTCTAGCGAATAAATAATAGCCAACTGTACTGTAATGTGTACTCTAGCAAATAAATAATAGTCAACTGTTCTGTAATGTGTACTCTAGCGAATAAATAATAGCCAACTGTTCTGTAATGTGTACTCTAGCGAATAAATAATAGCCAACTGTTCTGTAATGTGTACTCTAGCAAATAAATAATAGCCAACTGTTCTGTAATGTGTACTCTAGCAAATAAATAATAGTCAACTGTTCTGTAATGTGTACTCTAGCAAATAAATAATAGTCAACTGTTCTGTAATGTGTACTCTTGCGAATAAATAATAGCCAACTGTTCTGTAATGTGTACTCTAGCAAATAAATAATAGTCAACTGTTCTGTAATGTGTACTCTTGCAAATAAATAATAGTCAACTGTTCTGTAATGTGTACTCTAGCAAATAAATAATAGCCAACTGTACTGTAATGTGTACTCTAGCAAATAAATAATAGTCAACTGTACTGTAATGTGTACTCTAGCGAATAAATAATAGCCAACTGTACTGTAATGTGTACTCTAGCAAATAAATAATAGTCAACTGTACTGTAATGTGTACTCTAGCAAATAAATAATAGTCAACTGTACTGTAATGTGTACTCTAGCAAATAAATAATAGCCAACTGTACTTTAATGTGTACTCTAGCAAATAAATAATAGCCAACTGTACTGTAATGTGTACTCTAGCAAATAAATAATAGCCAACTGTTCTGTTAAATAATAGTCAACTGTTCTGTAATATGTTCTTTAGCAAATAAATAATAGCCAACTGTTCTGTTAAATAATAGTCAACTGTACTGTAATGTGTACTCTAGCAAATAAATAATAGTCAACTGTACTGTAATGTGTACTCTAGCAAATAAATAATAGTCAACTGTACTGTAATGTGTACTCTAGCAAATAAATAATAGCCAACTGTACTGTAATGTGTACTCTAGCAAATAAATAATAGCCAATTGTACTGTTATGTGTACTCTAGCAAATAAATAATAGCCAACTGTACTGTAATGTGTACTCTAGCAAATAAATAATAGCCATGTGTACTCTAGCAAATAAATAATAGCCAACTGTACTGTAATGTGTACTCTAGCAAATAAATAATAGCCAACTGTACTGTAATGTGTACTCTAGCAAATAAATAATAGTCAACTGTAGTGTAATGTGTACTCTAGCAAATAAATAATAGTCAACTGTAGTGTAATGTGTACTCTAGCAAATAAATAATAGTCAACTGTACTGTAATGTGTACTCTAGCAAATAAATAATAGTCAACTGTACTGTAATGTGTACTCTAGCAAATAAATAATAGCCAACTGTACTGTAATGTGTACTCTAGCAAATAAATAATAGCCATGTGTACTCTAGCAAATAAATAATAGCCAATTGTACTGTAATGTGTACTCTAGCAAATAAATAATAGTCAACTGTACTGTAATGTGTACTCTAGCAAATAAATAATAGCCAACTGTACTGTAATGTGTACTCTAGCAAATAAATAATAGCCAACTGTACTGTAATGTGTACTCTAGCAAATAAATAATAGCCAACTGTACTGTAATGTGTACTCTAGCAAATAAATAATAGCCAACCGTACTGTAATGTGTACTCTAGCAAATAAATAATAGCCAATTGTACTGTAATGTGTACTCTAGCAAATAAATAATAGCCAACTGTACTGTAATGTGTACTCTAGCAAATAAATAATAGCCAACTGTACTGTAATGTGTACTCTAGCAAATAAATAATAGTCAACTGTACTGTAATGTGTACTCTAGCAAATAAATAATAGTCAACTGTAGTGTAATGTGTACTCTAGCAAATAAATAATAGTCAACTGTTCTGTAATGTGTACTCTAGCAAATAAATAATAGCCAACTGTACTGTAATGTGTACTCTAGCAAATAAATAATAGCCAACTGTACTGTAATATGTACTCTAGCAAATAAATAATAGTCAACTGTACTGTAATGTGTACTCTAGCGAATAAATAATAGCCAACTGTACTGTAATGTGTACTCTAGCAAATAAATAATAGTCAACTGTTCTGTAATGTGTACTCTAGCAAATAAATAATAGCCAACTGTACTGTAATGTGTACTCTAGCGAATAAATAATAGCCAACTGTACTGTAATGTGTACTCTAGCAAATAAATAATAGTCAACTGTACTGTAATGTGTACTCTAGCGAATAAATAATAGCCAACTGTACTGTAATGTGTACTCTAGCAAATAAATAATAGTCAACTGTTCTGTAATGTGTACTCTAGCAAATAAATAATAGTCAACTGTAGTGTAATGTGTACTCTAGCAAATAAATAATAGTCAACTGTAGTGTAATGTGTACTCTTGCAAATAAATAATAGTCAACTGTACTGTAATGTGTACTCTAGCAAATAAATAATAGTCAACTGTAGTGTAATGTGTACTCTAGCAAATAAATAATAGCCAACTGTAGTGTAATGTGTACTCTAGCAAATAAATAATAGTCAACTGTAGTGTAATGTGTACTCTAGCAAATAAATAATAGCCATGTGTACTCTAGCAAATAAATAATAGCCAATTGTACTGTAATGTGTACTCTAGCAAATAAATAATAGTCAACTGTACTGTAATGTGTACTCTAGCAAATAAATAATAGCCAATTGTACTGTAATGTGTACTCTAGCAAATAAATAATAGCCAATTGTACTGTTATGTGTACTCTAGCAAATAAATAATAGTCAACTGTACTGTTATGTGTACTCTAGCAAATAAATAATAGCCAACTGTACTGTAATGTGTACTCTAGCAAATAAATAATAGTCAACTGTACTGTAATGTGTACTCTAGCAAATAAATAATAGTCAACTGTACTGTAATGTGTACTCTAGCAAATAAATAATAGCCAACTGTACTGTAATGTGTACTCTAGCAAATAAATAATAGCCAACTGTACTGTAATGTGTACTCTAGCGAATAAATAATAGCCAACTGTACTGTAATGTGTACTCTAGCAAATAAATAATAGCCAACTGTACTGTAATGTGTACTCTAGCAAATAAATAATAGCCAACTGTACTGTAATGTGTACTCTAGCAAATAAATAATAGCCAACTGTACTGTAATGTGTACTCTAGCGAATAAATAATAGCCAACTGTACTGTAATGTGTACTCTAGCGAATAAATAATAGCCAACTGTACTGTAATGTGTACTCTAGCAAATAAATAATAGCCAACTGTACTGTAATGTGTACTCTAGCAAATAAATAATAGTCAACTGTACTGTAATGTGTACTCTAGCGAATAAATAATAGCCAACTGTACTGTAATGTGTACTCTAGCAAATAAATAATAGCCAACTGTACTATAATGTGTACTCTAGCAAATAAATAATAGTCAACTGTACTGTAATGTGTACTCTAGCAAATAAACAATAGCCAACTGTTCTGTAATGTGTACTCTAGCAAATAAATAATAGCCAACTGTTCTGTAATGTGTACTCTAGCAAATAAATAATAGTCAACTGTACTGTAATGTGTACTCTAGCAAATAAATAATAGTCAACTGTACTGTAATGTGTACTCTAGCAAATAAACAATAGCCAACTGTTCTGTAATGTGTACTCTAGCAAATAAATAATAGCCAACTGTTCTGTAATGTGTACTCTAGCGAATAAATAATAGCCAACTGTTCTGTAATGTGTACTCTAGCGAATAAATAATAGCCAACTGTTCTGTAATGTGTACTCTAGCAAATAAATAATAGTCAACTGTTCTGTAATGTGTACTCTAGCAAATAAATAATAGCCAACTGTTCTGTTAAATAATAGTCAACTGTTCTGTAATGTGTACTCTAGCAAATAAATAATAGCCAACTGTACTGTAATGTGTACTCTAGCAAATAAATAATAGCCAACTGTACTGTAATATGTACTCTAGCAAATAAATAATAGTCAATTGTACTGTAATATGTACTCTAGCAAATAAATAATAGCCAACTGTACTGTAATATGTACTCTAGCAAATAAATAATAGCCAACTGTACTGTAATGTGTACTCTAGCAAATAAATAATAGCCAATTGTACTGTAATGTGTACTCTAGCAAATAAATAATAGCCAATTGTACTGTAATGTGTTCTCTAGCAAATAAATATTTTTGAGCGTCGGTGGTGTAGTGGCTAGGGCCGCTGCCTCCCATCCGGAAGACGCGAGTTTCGATCCCCACCACGTACCTACTTACTACTTACTACGGTGAAGGAAAAACATCGTGATGAAACCTGCACATTCCTGCGAAGAAAAGAAAGGTTTTAAGTGAAGTTAATCAACCCGCACTGGGCCAGCGCGGTAGGCTAAGGACTAATCGTCTTAATTCAGGGTAGGCTCGAGCCCCTCGGTGGAGCTGGGGACGTATTAGAGCTGTTGATGATGATGATAGAGTTAATAACACACATATCTACCGGGTTATTACGGGGTAGATATATGTGTTATCAACCGCGAAAACCTAAAAGTGTTGATGATTGAGTTGTCGTAATATTTAGAGAACTGACCAAAAATACTAACAGGTAAGAAACCCTCTTCACGCGAGTTCGACTTGCACTTGACCAGTTTTTTTTTAACGACTATGTACGTTCGTCTACGTATATAAATAAGCATAATTAAGTATTCAAATAAAACAGTGCTGGCACTAAGGAATTAATGTAAAGATACCACTATTTTGTGAGGCATAATTCCAGAAAAAGTATTTTACATTGATACATTATTAAAAAAAAAATGTAAAATACTTTTTCTGGAATTATGCCTCACAAAATACTGGTATCTTTACATTAATTCCTTATGTGTGTGTTTTTTTTTCTAACAAAAACCTCATTTGATTTCATTAATTTCTTTTTATTCTTATTATGTTTATCGAGTTTTAAAATGATTCAAATGAGGTTTTCATTGGAAATGTCCGAAAAAAATACTATTGTTTTTTGATACCTTTTTTTACCCATAGCTTTTCAGAAAAGGGTTGATATGCATTAAATATGACATTAGTCATATGTTTAATTGTGAACATCTACTTCACGGTTCAGGGCGGTAAGTAACCTTAAGTTATCGCACATTTGTTGACCAACCCAGCACATACCCATAACAATTAGCTGACTACATAACATCTAATAGTCTACTCTCTCCATTCCAATCTGGTTTTCGCGCTGGTCACAGTACCGTGACTGCGTGTGCGTCAGAACGACCACCCTCTCGTCACTATGAAATCAAGAGTGCAATATAAGAGAGTCTTTCGAACTGTCCGTGAGTAGTCAGCATAAATTAATTTTTAAAGAAATTGATATCCTCACAGTACATGTTTGAAAACACCTTGTATGTCCGGAAGAACATAATGCTATTTCCTAAGAATTCTGATATACATAATATAAATACTAGAAATAAAAATAAAATAGCGCACCCAAAGTTTAGACTGTGTAAGGTTAATAATTCATTCATGGGGAACTGTATTCGATTCTATAATAAAATACCAGATGATATTGTAAATGTCCGATAGCCAATTTAAACCTAAAATTAAAACTATTTTATGTTCTAAGGCCTATTATACGATAAATGATTACTTAGATGATAAAAACGTCTGGTCAACTGTTGTTCCAAATCAGCGGAGTAGATTGTAATTATGACTCATGTATGATTCTGTATATTTGAAAGAAAAGTACAAAAGATACAATTCCTGTGGAGTTTCTTCTGGCCGTTCTTCTCCACAGAGGGCGTACACTGGTAGTGAACGTGCCATACATGTTAGCTTTGACGTCGAAAAATGATTTGTAAAAATCTTAATTCGAATAAAAAAATAATTTTGACTTTGACTTATTCGACTTATACCAGTGTTGCCTCTATCTCCCTGAGACCATACTGTCATACTGTCTGTGTGGAGGTGTTATCGCTCGCTCCATCAATATCAAGAGAGGCAGAAGGCGATCGTAAACACGAATTGTACACTACTATTAAAAAGTTTTCAAATCTACTAGTAGGCAAAATGAAAACCTCGTATGTACGTGATTCTGAGGTTTTCGCAATAAAATTACTGTCAATATTTTTTACGAGGTTTTCTTACAGTGTAATAGAGCGCCATCTAGTAACAAATTTGCCACTGAATGAAATTCAATCGATACCAGGTTTCCATTTAAAAAATGCAAAAAAAACGATTTTCGATTTTTTTATGTATACGAGGTTTTCACTCGTATCCGACAAGCGTATTTTTTACTGTGCTAGCGCGAAGCGTCTCTGTTTCAGCTTGTCCAAAATTGCTTTTGTATGTCCTTCTGTCTGTTTGTTCTCCTCTAAATACAGGTCGTGTTTCTCAACCGATTCTCGGGAAATTTTGTGAGTAGGTTCGATAAATTAATAGGCTTTTTTGTCGAGTCAGATTAAGTTATGAGGGTAAAAAAATTACTCGCGAGGTCTACACATGGTCACTGTTTATTTTTCAATCTTTTTTTTGACGCAGTAAATGGTCGAAAACTGGTGAACGCCAGCGCCCCTCCGTACCCACTTGATTATGAGGACGAGCGGTTGTTCGATGGCAAGCCAGTGAGGACGAGCGAGGGCGACCCGACACTAGCGCTCCGATCCATGACGACGCCTGCGCCCAAACCTTACAGAAGACGCTATACAGTGGTTCCTTTAGACAAGACGAATTATTACGACAGGAAAGCTATAGAAGCCTTAGTAAAGGAGCTGTACAATGTAAGTACAATGAAAGCTTAGTAAATGAGCTGTGTAATGTAAGAACATACTAAAAATAACAGAAGGTTGTATGAGCATTTCCTTCATCGTGTGGGTTGGACAACCGACCCCACAAACCCCGGTGTGTGTAAGTGTTGTAGAGCCGCTACCAAATGCCAACATGGTTCTTTTTTTTTAATGGACCTAGTGCTTGTGTCGCAAAATCGACGTATCAAACATAACCGGACTTTTGGGGGAGCCTTCCTCTTACCCCTAGAATTTATAGCAAGCCAAATGGCTCGTGTGATGATTATGTCCGAGCAAGCCAAATTACTCGTGGGACGACTATCTCCGAGCAAGCCAAATGACTCGTGTGACGACTATCTCCGAGCAAGCCAAATAGCTCGTGTGACGACTATCTCCGAGCAAGCCAAATGGCTCGTGTGATGACTATGTCCGAGCAAGCCAAATGGCTCGTGTGACGACTATCTCTGAGCAAGCCAAATGGCTCGTGTGACGACTATCTCCGAGCAAGCCAAATGACTCGTGTGACGACTATGTCCGAGCAAGCCAAATAACTCGTGTGATGACTATGTCCGAGCAAGCCAAATGGCTCGTGTGACGACTATCTCCAAGCAAGCCAAATGGCTCGTGTGACGACTATCTCTGAGCAAGTCAAATGACTCGCGTGACGACTATCTCCAAGCAAGCCAAATGGCTCGTGTGACGACTATCTCCAAGCAAGCCAAATGGCTCGTGTGATGACTATCTCCGAGCAAGCCAAATAGCTCGTGTGACGACTATCTCCGAGCAAGCCAAATGGCTCGTGTGATGACTATGTCCGAGCAAGCCAAATGGCTCGTGTGACGACTATCTCTGAGCAAGCCAAATGGCTCGTGTGACGACTATCTCCGAGCAAGCCAAATGACTCGTGTGACGACTATGTCCGAGCAAGCCAAATAACTCGTGTGATGACTATGTCCGAGCAAGCCAAATGGCTCGTGTGACGACTATCTCCAAGCAAGCCAAATGGCTCGTGTGACGACTATCTCTGAGCAAGTCAAATGACTCGCGTGACGACTATCTCCAAGCAAGCCAAATGGCTCGTGTGACGACTATCTCCAAGCAAGCCAAATGGCTCGTGTGATGACTATCTCCGAGCAAGCCAAATGGCTCGTGTAACGACTATCTCCGAGCAAGCCAAATGGCTAGCGTGACGACTATAAGAAAATGCGCCCGCGCGTGTTGCCCGTCGACGTGTTGGTGGCATGTTGGCGGCTTGCGTTAACTTGCGTACGCAAGCGCTCAGTTGCCCGGCGACACTCGAGCGATAGTGGTGTCAATTCCCGCAGCGAAACTAAATTTAAGTTTTATATTAGTCTTGTCACTTTCTTACCCACAACGATGAAAAAGGACCCGTCGTCGGGTCGGCAGCTTTGGCGTGTATTGCGCTTGCGTCGGCCGCCCGAACAAAGCTGATCGTTGGCGATGCGATCGTCAAATATTGTAACTAGCCAGTAATCCTTCTATTAGAAGCTCTAAACTGTAATAATTACAAGGTAAAAAATATTTTTTTAACAACACGTTTTTGTTTTACGCACTAAAAAGTATAAAATAATTTTTATTGAGATTTTTATTGGTGTAGTACTTAAATCGAAAAATGTGGGGTGCATGGAATAGATATTCTAAGAAGTAGAGAACGAGGTGATGGCTGAAAAACAGCATAGCTGACGCTGTAAGCTTTTCTTTGTTGTTACGATCTCTTTTGATTTGGTTTTATATTCTTTATTTTTATTACGTCACTTTATTGATTTAATGGCGGATATGTATTCCAGTTTGAGCCAATAAAAGAAATACCTTTACCCATTTATACTTTTATTGAGTTACTTGTAAACAATAGGGGCTTTAATTCATACCATTCCCCACAATAATGGCGACCGTAGATGAAGAATCTGTCGAAATAAAATTTGGGGAGGGCAGACGAAAATCGACGTGACTTGATAACATATCGTCATTGCAGAGTTGTTTTTGGAGTCTCCAGTAGTCCTTTTTTGTTGAATGCCACTATACGTCATCATCTACAAAGTGAGTGTATCCCTTCCCATTTAAAAGATACTGCTGCAAGGTTGAGTCAGTCTTTTTATGTAGATAATTGTGTAACGAGCTGTTCTTCTGTTAAAGATTTACATAAATTTATAGACAATTCAAAAGAGCTAAGGTTGTGATGCCGATGTATTACGTGATTCTAAGTGGTGGGAAGGCCCGGCTTGGTTAAAGTTAGACCCTAAAGAGTGGCCGTTTTCATCGGCATGTACCAGTTATTGTGTTGAAGAGTCTTCGATAGAGATCAATTCTAACGCAGTTAATAGCGGCGTTGTTCTGGAAAGTTTTTCTGATACTTTGTTGTACTTTTCTAAGTATTGTTAAAATGGTTGCTTGGATTATTCGTTTTTATTCTAACTGTAAAAGAATTTCGCGGCGGTCTGGCTGGACCATTTATTTTACGTTCTGGTGATAAGGTTTGGCTGGTTTTGTTTACTTGTGCAGTTTATAGAGCTGTCCACTTGGAGCTAGTTCCTTCGTTATCTACTCATGATTTTTTACAATCTTTTCGAAGATTCATTGCTCGTAGAGGCAGAGTCTTAACCGTTTACTCTGACAACGGGACTAATTTTGTCGGGTGCGTGAATTTATTTAAAAATATAGATTGGGATAAAGTGGTGTTCCAGTCTGCTATTCAGAAAGTTAAGTGGATTTTGATCCCTCCAGGCTCACCGTGGTGGGGAGGATGGTGGGAGCGGATGATCCGAATGGTTAAGGAAATTTTACGCCGTGTTTTAGGGAAAGCGTCACTTACTTTTTTGGAGCTTCAGACATGTGTAGTTGAGAGTGAAGCAGTGATAAATTCGAGGCCTTTGTCTTACATTTCTGATGAGATAGACGTCCTATCTCAGCCTTTAACACCAGCGGTTTTTCTTCAGCCTCTTCCTTGTACTGATGTTTCCGATTTGGATTTTTTAGATGGCAAGATTCTTAACGTGCGAGTCAATTATCTTCAAAAGTTAAGGAGTGACCTTAAAATTCGTTTTTGTAAAGAGTACCTTTCTTTGCTTGTTTTGAAAGGGAAGGAAAGTTTTCACGTTCCTAAAGTAGGCGAAGTTGTGTTAGTGATGACCCCCGAGAAACGTTCTTCTTGGCCTCTAGGTGTTGTCCAGGAGTTGTACGAGGGTAAAGATGGCGTCGCCCGGGTAGCTAAAGTTAGGACTCATCGCGGAGTTTTTAGGCGTACAGTAAGGTGTTTGTACCCGCTTGAAGGAGTATAGTTTAAAACATGTTTAGTTTTTATTTTTTAATATTTAATTTCTTTGTTTTTATTTTTGACAAGGCTCGTATCTTTATTGTCTTAATTAATTAATTTAATTAATGTGATTTTAAGTTTATTTCTTTCTTGTTTTTGTCGAGTGGAGCACTGTTACGATCTCTTTTGATTTGGTTTTATATTCTTTATTTTTATTACGTCACTTTATTGATTTAATGGCGGATATGTATTCCAGTTTGAGCCAACCTTTACCCATTTATACTTTTATTGAGTTACTTGTAAACAATAGGGGCTTTAATTCATACCATTCCCCACCAAATGTAAGATAAATACAAAGTAAGACAAATGTCTTACTTATTTTCATGTCTGTCTGTACTACTTATTGATACATAACATATTATAGTTAATGTAATGACAATGAATAAATGTCTTCTAAATCTTATTAGTGCCAGGGGTTTTCATGAGTTATGTCTTGAAAACTTATAAATAGATATTATTAGTGTAAAATCACTGTAAATTGTCCAAATACTAGGCTCGCCAACACAGACAACCACACGATATGAGACTCACGGTCTTCTCAATCGCTAGCTGTGGGCGACGGGAGCCAGCATCAGCCTTTCGGCTCTGGCTGGGCCTGTCCTCGCGGTCCTCTACTGAGGACCGGGCACGGGGTTGGGCTTAAAAGCCGTTGCCATCTTTGGATGGTGGAACTGTGGCCATCTTTGGGTTGTGGTGCTCAGATCTGGGATGCGGTGCTCTCCTCCTCGGCGCTTCTCGCCAGTAGAAGCTCCCTGGGGAGAGCCTTCGACCTTGTGTCCGGTGGGCACGATATGACCGCTCCGCCTGACGGCCTATCGCCAACTGTCCCCCTCTACTAGTGCCGTCTGCGCTCGAGACTAGATACATACACTACATCCCTTTCTTGTTTAAGTTTAGTTAGATGCAACAATTTAATTGTGTTTATACAAATCACCTTACATTTATATTTATAAATTTTATATGACTAAGCACACACAACCTAATCTGTAAACATATTTTTAAAATTTTAACTATTCTCATTATGAGAGTCAATCGAGTCGTCTTCGTTCGTCCCAGTCTGAAATATCCATTCTCCTTCAACTTTCTTTAGGTATAATATAATAGTTCTCATCGGTATTTTTCCCTATTTTGTCATTGTGAATTTCAATGTTTTTCATTGTCCTTCGGTTTTTTCCACTGTATGTGTTGATTCATTAAAATCCGAACTAAGCTTATTATTGTTAATCATATTTTTTACATACACTTTGTCTCCTGGTTCTTAATCATGTTCTTTGGCCTTTCTCTTCCTGTCAGCGTATTCCTTTCCCTTTTTTTTCATTTCAATTCCTGATCGCTGTCCTTAACATCTGCAAACTCAGAATTCTGTTTGACGTCACTAATCATAGGAATTTTATCTGTAATTTTTTTGTTGATAAATATCTCTAATGGAGTTTTACCAGTTACACTATAAGGAGTGCTATTATAAATAGACCAGTATTCTTGCAAACTTTAATTTTCCAGTTCTTCTTTCCTGCTTGAGCTATTTTTAATCGTTTCAATATGTCTTGATTTTGGCGTTCTACCTCGCTGTTCTGCTGGGGCCATTGTGGGATGGTACTACAGAGAATAATATTTCTCTCCCTGCAGAACGCTTTGAACTCGTCACTACATTGGCATCGGTTATTGATGCAGGATTACCCATACGACAAAATATGTCGCTCAGTGACGAAATTATATCTGCGTTCGTAATCTATTGACTATTTTTTATCTCCTTCTACCTGCTGAAATAGTCAATAGCCACGAATAAATTATCTCCGCTAGGTACTGGATCGATCAAATCGATTGCAATGTGAACCCATGATTCCCGCGGTAATTCCCTACGCATGCGGATTTGAAGACAAAACTAGGTTACAACCTCTGCAAAATTTTACTAGTTTTTCCGCATCTCTGTCATATTCCGGCCTCCATACTTTTGTCCGCAACCTTGCCTTCATTGCTACGATACTTGGAGGGTCTGCGGCATTCAATACTCTGCTTTGTAGTTTCAGTTCTAGTACCTCTTAGCAAAATTCCTTCATAGAAATAGAGCTTAGTCTCAAATATTTTGCATAATATAACGTCGTCGTCGTGTTGCTGTACAACCCTTCTTTTACATTTTGTATTTCATTGTCTTCAGGTGAGCATTGTGTTATCTCATTTAAATAGCAATAATAATAATAATAATAAAAAAAATGAAATAAAATTAAACAAAAAAAAATGAAAATAATAAACTGAAAAGAAAAACTTAGTATGTTCATTACATAATTTAGAAATACACGCACGTTCCTCAGGGTTCATATGGTCGAGTCGTAATTTGGACAAGTTGTGTGTCAATTGTGAGTCTAAGTTTTCATGCATATTGTTGTCAATGAAATTTAGATTACTTTCACTAGGGATATATTCTGTGACTTCAAAAGGGGCTGTAATTACCAACTCCAATTCCTCTTCCAAAGTACTTTGAATGACAGTGGTTGCATAGCCTTTGACGCAATTAACTAATGCATCGGGCATTCGCATACCATCACAAAATTCCGTAAAATTTAGAATTGCTTCGCCTGAGTACATGTTTGTTGGAATTTTAACTCTGGTTTCCGCACGTGGGGGTATCGTCAGGACATAAGTGTCAGAGTGATGAATAATAGGTATGTCCGAGAATTTTGTCCTTAGCACTTCATCCTTGAGGTTGATGATAACGTCTACTAATTGTAAAAGATCGTTTCCAATCAAACCATCATAGCGTGAGTCTACTTCATATAAGTAAAATTTGTGTATCGCTGGATAATTAAATGTTGCCATTAATGGAACCTGAATAACTTCGTCATGTTGTGAACTAGCATGTGTACTTATGACTTCAAATGGTTCGCGAGTCACACACGATGCAAAATACTGATAAGCCTTCCGAGGGCTTATGAATGATCGGGTACTACCGGTATCAATCATAAATTTAGAATAGAATAGAATATACTTTATTGCACACAAGGAGTCAATTTCCGGTAAGTAAATGTATGGTAATTTTAATTTTCTATCACAATTCAGCTCTATACTTTCTTTGTGCCTATCGAGGCCTGTACGTGAAAATTTTGCACCTGTTTGTTATCAACTTGACAATTTTGCTCCGGAGCCATAACATCGTACTGCGGCTTATCGGCGCTTGCTTCCTCTAAGGCAAGCGTGGGTGTTGGTTGCTCATTCATATCGAATGAACTTGAACTTGGATATTAAGAATAGGGATCTTCACTGTACGACGCATACTCATGTGTAGGGGTCTTCCATACAATACGAGTCGTTGGTTTCGTAAAGTTCAGTTTCATTTAATTGAAAACCTTGTCTAGCAGGGTACGCGTGAGGCGCGGTGCGCATGGTTACGTCAGAGGGGTAAGACGTTGTATATTTTGTTGCAGGGATCTGTAACCTTGTTGTTGCCCAAATTGTTGGGGGCGCATAGGGGGCATTTGTTGCAAGCCCACTGGTCTAAAACCATAGGGTGAAGGACGAACTACCTGTTGATTTTGTTGAGGCCTGTATCCAAATTGTACGGGCTGGGGCGGACGATTATAAAATTTATTTGGTACTTGAAATTTAAATTGAGGCGTCCCAAACTTAAATTGATTTTGAGGATTATTCACGTATTGATTTTGCTGCGGCCGTGCACCATAGTTTTGAGAATGATTCATACCAAATTTAAATTGTGGAGTAGATACAAGTGGGACCTAAGGTTTTGAGTATGAAGAAGTGTTTGATCTATTTTTAGTCTGGTATTGATCGTGGAAATTTGTTTCTTCTAGAACTACGCTAAGAGCTTCTTCTAATGTATTAGGTTTATTGAGGCGCACTATCCTCACCATGTTTTCTGGTAAGTTGTAAAGGAACACATTTAGTGCCGTTTTGTTATAAATTGTAATTTTACTATTTCTCATCTCAGCATCATCTAACAAGTTAACCTTGGCAATAAGATTGGCTCTTACAGATTGTACGCGACTGCAAAAATCTAAATAAGATTCACCTGTTTTAATTTTTAATGATTCTATTGCTATGGCAATACATTCCTCTGTACGAGGATCTCCGAAATGTATCTGCAATAATTCTTTGAACTCCGCCCACGTCTTTATGTCCGCACGCTCGCTTATCAGTGCAGCGGCGTTCTCGGTAAGTCTGCTCGCAATAACTTGCATAACGTACTCATTTTGGGCACGATTGCCTTGAAACCTTTCAATAATATACTCGCACTTTCTAAAAAATAGATTAAGTTGCCTGCGATCACCACTAAAGAGGGGGATGATTTTTACAAATTCACCAGGAATCACAACCAAATTAACCTCCGCCATGTCTATAAACTACTAATTTACTTATACAATAACACTTTAAAAAAATCAATCAACAATTTTAAATCACAAGTTATACTTTTTATATTTATGTACCCTTATTAATAAATAAGAGTATTAAGCTATTAAGCTTAATAATATTTAATTCAGATCACGTATGAAATGAGAGAGGTTCGATCTCAAGTACACGTAATAGGGACTAGAAGGGAGGCGAAAAGTTTTACTCACCATTTCCCAACAGCGCCCATCTCCAAATATCTCCACTTTTTACTTGGTCCGATGTATGACAAATTTATTTGTTCGCAAGATTCGCTTAGTCCGGCACTCACGCACTTTTTCCACAACGCGGGCGATTTTAGTCCACTTTTCGCGAAATAGAGCGAAGCGCACGGTATAGGAAAGCGAATCCTACCGTCTGCGCCAGTCAACTCTCGGGAGCTCGGGAGTATGTTTTTAAAAAAAACTAAAATTATAATTAAACCAGTTTTTATTTAAACTGCTAAAATAAATGAGACGTGTACACGGAGTTTGATGCGCGACACGAATGAAAATAAAATGCTTAGGGCTTACTAACGTCTATTTCTTATCTACTGAGTCCAGGAATCACCACCACCCGTGATATGCTGACCTGACAGCATTTATGCATTGACAGCGATAGTTCTTAAGGGTTGTGGGGACATAACTACCTATTGGACCGTTGTCTCTTTAGGTTATACGTAACACATTAGCGGTAGATTATTTTCTTTGGAATAAACAATTTAATGCTCAGATTAAGTTTGCTTATAGCAACACATATTGTGCTTGTATCCCTACAACACGTATAGATATTGTTTACAAACTATAACAACAATTTAATGTTTATTTAGTTAAGACCTTTGTCTGCTTCAAGTCAAGTATGCTTGTCACACAACTTGGACTGCTAAATAACAATTTAATGTTCAGTTACATAATTGTAAGCTGCTATCAATTTCATGATCAACATTTGTTGCTTAGCTGTACAGCTTAATAGCTGTTACACTTTAAGACCTTTGTCTATCTTCAGCCAAGTATGCCTGTTATACAACTTGGACTGCTAAATAACAATAAACCTCGCTGACACTGAGTTACAAAAATATTATACTTTATTTAAACAACTGCCAAACTCGTTTCTAAACAGGTATTTTTTATAAGCACGAAAGAAAAGTAGCGCAAAACATAAGATCTTAAATAAACATAAAATTCTAATTTCATAACTTAAGCTCTGCATGTGAACCAACAAAGATTGGGCACAAAACAAATATGAAATGAAACTGAGGCGACAAGTAGGAAATTTGGTGTGCTTTAATTTAAATTTCATCTATGTCAGACTCGAAACATTTTAGGATAATATAAGCAGTTTTCATAATTTAAGCATTTACGTTTTTCCAGTAAAATTAAAGCTAAGTAAAAAAAAGCTAAGTAGTTTTATTTGAGTTTTTATTTACTAACAAAAAAAAAAAAAAAAAACAATGTTCAGTTACATAATTATTGTAGACTGCTTTCAATTAAATGATCAACAAGCTATTACACATTTACATAAATACACTTCAACAATGTAACTCTGTGACAAATATATTCTTTTTAAGAACATACCTATATTTTATTCCATAATATACTTATCAATGGAAAAACGATACAGCAGCCTTTTTAATTTCTTTCCATTCATACTAAGAATGAACTATATAAACATAGGTCTTACATAGGTGCTTTGTTTTGTGTTGGACATTCAAAACTCACTTTTTATTTGTATTCAAATCTATTGTTTACATCCGCTTATCACCCTAGCCCTAATGCATAACTCACTCACAGTGCATTAACGCAAATAAAGATGGCCTGAGAACCGAATGTATTGTTATGTCACCGGGTTCGACTTATACCAATGACTCTGTTTACAAAATAATTGCAGACATTCAAGGTTTAGTAACTGCGGGTGAAGTTAAAAAATTCTTACGAGAATAAAATTGATCTTTACCAGTACTTCCCTTTCTTGTTTTTCTGATATTTTTCACTTTTAATAAAATATGTGTTTAAGACTTACTTTTTATCTCGTCGCCACATGTAAAATCACTGTAAATTGTCCAAATACTAGGTTTTTTTATTAATTTAATCTATAGTTTTTTGAGAAACACGGTTATGCTTCAAAATCTACTCCATGCACCCCACGTTTTTCGTTTTAAGTCCTACAAGAGAAGTACACCAATAAAAATCTCAATAAAAATTATTTTATACTTTTTAGTGCGTAAAATAAAAACGTGTTGTTAAAAAAATATTTATTACTTTATAATTATTTTGTGCTTTTTAGTCCAGCGTATTTAAATGTTGCAAGATACCCTAAACATCACGTAGGACTAAATTGCTAAGACTAAAAATCCCAAGTATGCCGAGATTATGTTGTTACGATGAGATTACCTTCCGGCTCCATCATGAGACCCTGGACATCACGTATGACTAAAGATCTTGTTAAGACAAATCCAACGAGTCCAAACACGACGAGGTTGTGTTGTGTTTTTTAGAAGTTCCTATGGCCACCTTCCGGCTCCATCATCAGACCAGCTCCATGATATCATGATATTGCATTGTCATCGAGGTTACATAAGTGTACCAAATTTCAGCACAATCGAATGACAGTACGTGCTCCAAAAATGAGTTGCAAGATTCGGACCGAACAAACAAACCCACAAACAAACAAACAAACAGACAGACATACCAAAAACGTGTTAAAAAACTGTTAGCCGATATCCTGATTTAATTCCAAATCATACGTACGTGCTACAGTAGTGCCCCTACATACACCATCGTATCTGTGAAGTGGCCAAAATTGGAACTACGGTGATTAGTATGGAAATGTCAACTTTCATTCAGGGCTGTCGTGATTGGTTGAAATACAATTTTGTTCTACTATTAGCGCCGCCTCAGATAAGTTGGTAGGTCTGTAGATCCAATTTCGGCAATCTTACAGACTCCGTGGTAGGTCTGTAAGCTACTTTCTGCTCGACACATCAATTTTTTATTCACCTTCCTCTTCGAACATTATTTTAATTTATTGTATTTGTTTTTAATAGTACATTGTTATATGAGGGGTGAAAGTAACTTAATTAGCGCTGAGATGGGGTTTGGGACCTGAGCCTAGCGAGGGCCCTAATAGTTCGAGGCACTAAATAACGAATACAATACGAGTACAAGGAAAGTAAAAATAAAAACACGAATTAGCTAAAGAAAAAATGAGTAACTTCCATATCTGAATCAGATGTAAACAAAACCCTACAACTCGAGAAACAAATGATAATCGGATTGATGCTTTCCCGCCTATTTTTTTTTATTTTTTGCTGTGACCGTACCGACCAGCTTTTAAGCCATTATTTTTAATTTCCATCATTGAAAAATGTTAAATATTTTGTCCAAATCTATTTTATTTTAAAGAAATAGTTGAAAGTTAAATAAAATAAAGTCATTTAAAAAATATTTATTTTATTAACTTTATGTTATTTCAATTTAACATTGCGCTCTATTTGAGTGGCTGTATAGAAAGATGGAACATAGTTCAATTAAAATGTGAAATTAGAACCAGTTTTTTTTTAATAATTTAACAGCTGTCAGTTGAAAGTGATTCTCCCTCCGGGCTGAAAAGTATCACCTTCAATCCGCTCCTCAGGCAACTTCCGAACTACTTTCAGAGTATGAGTAATGAAAAAAATTTAAACATTGGTTGGCTACCTATACAAGCATCATTGACATTATGTAATGTTCTGAAATTGAATTGACATTTGCATGCCTGGTTAAGGTAGTGTAGTACTGTGACATACCCAGAATGTAACACCCAGGCTGAGTTGATAGATAGACAGAAGTTCAATGAAGCCAATAAATTGCTCGTTCTGTCTGAACCGACCTGTACTAATATTGTTTTTTGTCGACAGGATGCTCACACAAAGTTATTCTCAGTAAGAGCCATCATTGAAATGCACTCTGCTGCGCTAACTTATGAAATTGGAACAGTAATTGGTTGGTTTATTTATATTACATAATAGGTTTTTATTCATATACTTATACTGTAGTCGAGGGTTTGCATCAGTTGGCTCTCGTCACGCATTGTCTGCTACGCAATGTACTAACGGGGACATTTACGCCTGATCACCACGCACATTTTTGCTTGCGCTCGAAAAATGAACGCGCTCTCTAGCTCTAGCCCCGCTCACTTGACGCCAAGGTCAAATAGTTCGTGCGCAAAATTCAAAAAAGGAGTACACAGGATACGCCACGAAGCTGCGAAGTGCAGATTGCAACTAAGGAGTTCGCTTTCTTCTAATAGGCCAAGGGGGCGTGACCCGGCGCTTCCGCACGAGCCAGGCGAAAAAATTTTTAATTGGTGAGACGGAAAAGTCCCCGATAGTACTTACATCGAATTTTACACGACTGACCAAAAAAAGGTGTGTTCAGGATTCATGAAAGATATTAACAGTTTATTAACTTTGGATGTTACATCTCTTAGTTTCGTCATTACATTTTTTTGGGTGATTCACTACACGATGTGCGGACTCTGAGGAGAAGAACTCGCCAAGAAACCCCGCATGCGTCGAATCTTTTGCGTTTCTTTTTGTTGTTGAAAATGTTGAAACAGCCTGTTATTCGAGAAATCTATTGCCAAGGATATCTGTCCTGTAGTCAGATATTCTATAATAAGCCTTTTTATATAATTTTTGCTTAACAATAACTTTGAACTTATATAGGTAATTTTTTTGAAATCGGTAGGGACCTTATTGTCAATGCGTATTATGCCGTGGCCAAATCGTAGAATTGCCCACATCATGAAATTTTCGATCATTTCATGAAATGCGACCATTGTGGGCAATTAAATTTGACCAGATCATTAAATCGTGAACATTTCACGATTTTATCGTCCACGATTGGCCATATCGTGAGAATAGGGCATCCATGAAATATTTTATAAGAAATATGTTTGGTACTTATTGTTCTCTAAGGGTCGGGCCACAATTATCGACGGCGTTCGGTGGTTTGCCTATACAAAACGCGCTCAAAGTATGGAAATCCTTTCGCATCGACGACGCCGTGTACGCGCCCCGACGACGGCGAAAAGCGGTCGACCGTCCGCAGGTATCGACGGCAATCCACGGCGGTCGACGGCGGACGACGGCGAACGACGGCGATAAGTTGCACCACAGTGAACAAGTACAGTACATCAACAAATGCGAAATAAAAATAAGTTTTTGTTTCAATAATTTTCGACTCCAATGATTTCATATTTTAAGCACAGTTTTAAGCTACTATAGCCATTGTTTTTCGCAATATTCGTAAAAGTGAAAGATTTTTGTATTTATTGTGGGTATTTTACAGGAGCATAGACACTTTTGTTTCCCTTGAAAATAAATAAAAACAGTCGAATTTGGTACAGATAATGAATATTATCATACACATCAAAGAATTTTTCACCCATCAGTTTATGTTCATCAATTCAATAATTTTTACATCAAATAAATTACTTTACTGCAAATAAACAAATTTTTGTAAAAAATAATCTTGACCATTTCATGAAGTAGCTGCGTTTTTAGTTGAACATATCGACAAACGATTTTGTATCATTGATCTGGCCAAGGCACATCATGATGTGGCCAATGGACAGTGAAAATTTCATGAAATGCGGTCTCCGTCCATCTAGCAGCCTCACCATCGATTTTGATGGTTTTAACCATGTCAAAAAGTTGATTGGAATTTGATTAAATTTGTTTATAAATCTCAGAAAAAGTTTAATTGTATTTTGGAAGATTATTTGAGCATCTTACTGAGGCTTCTAGATCGACGACGTCTTAATATAAATTTTTAGTTTTTGACTGTACCAAAAACCGAAGTATGTAGAAGTTTAGGATCATTTTCTGACTAAACGTCTCAACGAATTGAAAGTTTTTTTTGCTGGAATAAGATAATCAAATTCCAATCAATTTTTTTGTATATTTACTTTGCTTCCGTTTGACGGGAATCGTCTTCACGTCAAGCGTCAAGCTGGAAGCCTCATCAAGGGAGTCTAATATCTCGGCTCCTACTGGACCAATTTCGTTGAAACTTTGTATACGAGATAATCAATTCCCAATAATTTTTTTGACATTTAGATCATAATGATAGACCTAGTCTATCTTGGTGAGGGATATTTGAGTAAGATACTCAAATATCTTCCAAAATACAATTAAACTTTTTCTGAGATTTATAAATAAATTTAATCAAATTCCAATCAATTTTTTGACATGGTTAAAACCATCAAAATCAATGGTGAGGCTGCTAGATGGACGGAGACGAAATGCGACAATTTCATGATATGATCGAAAATTTTATGATGTGGACAAAACTACAATATGGCCACGACATTATACTTGTAATTTATAAAAAACATAAATACTATTGAATTTTGTTTATACTATCGAAGGCCGATACTATTGAAGAGTGTCTATAGTATCGATACTATTGAAGAATGTCTATAGAATCGATAGTCCTATCAAAATAGTAACTGAATTTCAAGGTCAACTATTGACCAGCAAGCAACACTAAATTTTCATCAGATATTGAAAATTTGGATTTAGACTGCAATTAATAAATCATTTGATACATGTTTTAGCAATTTATCAAAATCCCTATTTTGAGGGGAAAAGTAGGGGTTAAATGTTTGTATAGAAAGTCTGTCATTTCTAAAGGTAGGAACTTGAAAATTTGGATTTAGGCTGAGATTAATAAATCATTTGACACGTGTTTTAGCATTTTATCAAAATCCCTATTTTGGAAGGCAGAGTAGGGATTAAAGGTTTGTATGTAAGTCTGTCATTTCTAAAGGTAGGAACTTGAAAATTTGGATTAAGACAGAGATTATTAAATAATTTGACACGTGTTTTAGGATTTTTTCGAAATCCCTATTTTAAAGGGAAAGTAGGGATTAAATATTTGTGTGGAAAGTCTTTCTAAAAGATAAGAACTTAAAAATTTGGATGCAGACTGAGATAAATAAAACATTTGACACGTATTTAGGTACTTTTTCGAAATCCCTATTTTAAGGAGGAAAGTAGGGATTAATTGTTTGTATAGAAAGTCTGTCATTTCTAAAGGTAGGAACATGAAAATTTGGATTTAGACTGCAATTAATAAATCATCTGATACGTGTTTTAGCATTTTATCAAAATCCCTATTTTGGGGGCAGAGTAGGGATTAAATGTTTGTATGTAAAGTCTGACATTTCTAAAGGTAGGAACTTGAAAAATTTTGATTTAGACTAAAATTAACAAATAATTTGACACGTGTTTTAGCATTTTTTCGAAATCCCTATTTTGAAGAGGAAGTAGGGATTAAATATTTGTGTGGTAAGTAAGTAATAATAAGTAATAAAGTAATAAAGTATTTATTTCCTCAACAACAATCACATTAATGAAGAACATAACAAGTGATACATATTACATTATATTGTTGAGGCTGGTCTGTCTGTCTGTCATTTCTAAAAGATAAGAACTTAAAAATTTGGATGCAGACTGAGATAAATAAATCATTTTACACGTATTTAGGTACTTTTTCGAAATCCCTATTTTAAAGTGGAAGCAGGGATTTAATGTTTGGATGGAAGGTCCGTCATTTGGGATCATGAAAATTTTTATTTGGACTGCGATTAATAAATCATTTGACACGTGGGGCGGGCCGCTAGTTGTTTCAAATAATGATATAGTGTTGCTAAGAATGACAAATTGAAAATAAAGGTGACCAGTGCTTTGTACAAAGTTCACCTAGGGAAGTATAGTGGAGCTCAAGTCAGGTAAAATCTTTATTCCCAGTCGCCCCGTGAGGGCCACTGGAAACGATTAGCCCCCAAGTGTGATCGTCCTGCTTCTAAGGAGGCCAGTGGGCGTCGAGTACGCGGCAATGAACAGCAATCACAGGGCCTCGTCTATCTGGTGGCAAGCTACCTGAAGGCCCGTAGCTTCGTCTTCTCCGTGCAAGGGGCGATCTCCGGGCCCAAGCCCATCCGGGCCGGGCCGCAGGGAAGTTGTCTTTCTTCCTGCCTCTACGCTCTCTTCACTGACGATATCCCGACGCTCGAAGGCCGTCTCCAGGAGTGGGAGAGCGATGTCAAGCTCGCCCTCTTCGCCAATGACAGCGCCTACTTCGCGTCATCGCGCAAACCCGCCCAAGCGATTTCATTAAGAGAGACATGGGAATCGAGAGTGTGGGGGATTCGTCCATAGGCTATCGAAACAGATGTTTCACCGAGCCGGTCATGGGACGATCCCCTACTTCCACTCCACAACATCGCTCTCCTCCATTCCTGGCCACCTGAACACCGACAACGGTGCGCGCTCCCGCGCGACCTATTGAGTCCACCAACATCACCTCCCGGGGATGGAGTCCAGCGCTCAACAACGACGTGCCACCTAGTGCCCCCAGAGTGCGGACGCGCATCCTGCCCGGTCGCGCACTGGGAGAGTCACCTTAACGACGTAAAGTTACCCGAACAGCGCCCAACACCTCAGCTGCTCACCGCCGACGATCCCCTGATTAGCAGCCGCTCATCAGACAAAGCATGATGCCTGGCCTTAGTGCCACCACCCCTGACCCGTCATAATGACGGAGACGAAGCCCGGGCCATGAAGTAGACCACCAAGTATGTTGATGTGGATGTTGCTAACAATGACGTTGCCAACAATGACGAATGCTAGAATATTCCACGAATCTAGAAAATCATGGTAGGTAGCAAACAAATAATGCGGTACGGGGATCTAGTTCCACGAATACTTCCTCATGGAAACATAATACCACCATAAAATGATTGAATAATTGACGTACAGTTAAAATTGTAAATGACGATTGAAATGACAAAGTTTGGAGAATCGAATTGGACAACTTACTGTTCGAAATGCGATTCGTCCTTCCCTCTCGAAGCATGCCGGCTGACTGAGGAGAGGGGGGAGCGTCGCTAGGCGTCAAAAAGAAATTTGAAGTGCGTTTCGTTTCAGCGTAATTTGGTAAATCAATAGTGTTGCCGTCAATGATGAAAAATCTTTGAACATTGTTTGATACAATTCTTGACTAACTTGTAATTAATTTAGTTGTTATTTTTTTAAGAAGAAGATAGTTTATTGAATTATTTAAAATATTTATGTACTTCGTTTGGCAAATCTTTGTCAGTGAATATTTTATAGGACGAAATAACGAAAACAATGCAAAGGCGACATCCCAAATAATGATATTTTGGATGGAATTTTCTAAATATTTTTTTTTATTGTGATTCAAGCTCTAAGCAGGCTCGATTGCTTCTTTATTATTTATTTAGGAAGTAGAATCAAGATAATTTGTCTCCAAATACTTTAATATTGAAGAGTTTTATTGCGAGACACAAATTTGGAGCCTCTAAAATATTCACCCGACGATGAGATAAATGATTCCAATTTTTCCTTCATACTTTTACGGGCTTAGGACCGTCAAAATAAAGAAGGGAGTTCATGATTGTAAAAAATAAAACATAATTATCCCATTCCAAAATAAATTCACAAAAAAAATGTAAGGTTCTTCATTCAGGCGTTTTTAAAAATTGGAATCAAATGATGTCAAAGATGCACCTCGCTCTAAGCGCCCTGTTACGGATAAAATAAATGCCATTTTTGAAAAAGTGGAGCAAGATCGGCATATCAGTATAGTTACGATGTAGCTGAAGAACTGGGAATTGACCACAAAACAATTTTGGCGCATTTGAAAAAGCTCGATATTTGGGTGCCGCTCATGAGGCACTGAAAGAAACCTTATGAACTGTGTAGTCATTTGCGATTCTTTATTACGACGTAATGAAACCGAACCATATTTGGAAAACCTGATAACTGGTGATGAAAAGTGGATCACGTACGACAAGAACGTGCGAAAAAGGTCGTGGTCAAAGGCTGGTCAGGCTTCACAGACTCTGGCGAAACCCGGGTTATCTCGCAACAAGGTAATGCTGTGTGTATGGTGGGATTGAAAGGCCATTATTCATTATGAGCTGTTGCCGCCAGGCAGGACCATCGATTCTGAACTCTACTGCGAACAACTGATGAGATTAAAGCAAGAAGTTGAGAGATAGCGGCTGGAATTAATCAACAGAAGGGGTGTGGTTTTTCATCGTGATAACGCTAGACCTCACACATCTTTAGCCACTCAGCAAAAATTAAGAGAGTTTGGCTGGGAGGTGTTAATGCATCCGCCGTATAGTCCTGATCTTGCACCTTCAGATTTCCACTTGTTTCGGTCTCTTCAGAATTCTTTAGGCAGTGACAGGTTAACACGAGAGGACTGCCAAAACCACTTGTCGCAGTTTTTTGATCAGAAGCCCAGAATTTCTATAGCAATGGGATCATGTCCCTACCTGCAAGATGGCAGAAAGTTATGGAATAAAATGGCACCTACATACTTTAGTTAAATGTAAATAAACTTTACTAAAAAATGTTTTGAATTTTCATATTTATATGCGAAGAAACTTTTTCCCCAACCTATTATATCATATTGTACACAGTCAAACGCCTAAGATATATCTATAAAGAGACCAACGCACCCTTTTTACCATTGGCTGCTTCCCATATTTGTTGCAAAAATTTAAAGATTGCAGATGTAGTATTTTTGCCTTTTTGAAAACCAAATTGATTTGAATTTACGAAAGAAAGAAATTAATCTATTAAAAATTGATTTTCAAAGATTTTTGAAAAGCATGGTAACAAGCATATTATTATGTTTTTGCCACCTTTTATTCATAAAGATGAAGGTTTTTTTTAGATCATGCGGGAAGCAACCAGTCTCAATAGATTTATTAATAATATAGGCTAAATGTATGCGGTATTACAATAAGGTCCCTACTGATATTAAAAACTTACCTTTAGACAAGTTTAAAATAATTATAAAACAGAAATTGTATAAAAAAGGTTACTATAGGATATCTGATTACTTAAAGGACAGATGTCCATGGGAATAGATTATTTGAGTAGCAGGCTTTTTCAATATATAATTTGCATTAATTTTGCAATATTATTAGTTTAAAAAAGGAAACACAAAAGATGCGATGACTGTGGAGTTTCTTCGGTGTGCTCTTCTGCACAGATTCCGCCATTGTGTTAGTGAACTCACCCAAAAAAAATGTAATGACGGATCTAAGTGATGTAATAACATCTTATTGAAATAAATATTTTTATATTTTATTTTTGATATGTTTGTGAGTTACTTTATTCCACCATAACTTCGAAATGCCTAAACAGATTTGGATGTAAGTATCACCCCACGGACCAGGTCCGTGTATCACCCCGAGTGACACTAGTAATAATAAATTTGTTGGCACGGCAGTCGTGTTTTTTAAATTTAAATAATTATATTAATCTTTTTAAATAATTATAGGTTTACTAACTATTAATAAAAAAAAATTATAATGTTTGCATCCTAACGGTTGTTTACCACGGCTTCACAGGACTGATCCAACAAAGATATCGACATATGATGGAAATATGGCGTGAGGTCCGAAATAAGTGGAGATTTTTCAACCTCGACGCACACACTACATTATGGCCAGCTGGATTTACCTTTTGGAGTACGTATTCGTCGCGTCGCCCCCGAGGAATTCATGCTCAAATTGGGGATTTTCTGACAGCTCTTTAAAAAATAAAATAATAGTTCTGATTAAGACGATAGATGGCACCACGGATTCTTTTTTATAAATCCTGATGTGGACCTGGGTGACTCGCCGGATTTCTTCGGATCCACGAATCGTCAACGCCGTCTATCGAAGATTTAAGTATGAACTATTTTTTGTTATAATTGGCTGTCGGAAAATCGCCCATTGACCGATCCCGCAATGCGCGAGCAAAGCGTCTCTGTTTCAGCTTGGGCAAAAATACTGTCCGGATGTCCGAAGGATGTCAGATTGTTTTTCTCTCACAAAGTTTCATAGAAATGCGACCGCATTTCTATGAAACTTTGTGAGCAGGTCCGATAAATACAACGTGTTAGAAAAATAATGCAAAACCTCTCGGTAGGCTTTCGTTCCCCATTTTTAAAAATTCGTTTTATTTTTTTTGCTAACACGTTGTATATTGCTTTTTTTGCCGATTCAGTTTATTGAAAATTTTCAATATGGCGGGGTTGAAAACATTACAAAAATCATTGTTGCAACAGATTAAATTATATACTGGCCTCGATTCGGGATGTCATGCTCTAATTCTAATTTTAAAATCCAGCTATCCTTTTCGTTTTCATGACCAATGAAAGAGAGGTAATGAACGAATGATATTAATTTGAACGAATGATAACGTAAAATAAGGGCATAGCTGTCAGTTTAAGAGATTTTTAAGTCACATGTTTTAAGTGCTCTCTAAAATTGTGCAATCGACACGGCCATAAGGTTCAAATTCGATGTTCGACAGCTCTAATATTAGGATGGCCATCTCCTGTCCCTTTTCAATCTTTAAAAGGTAAAAAGGACGGACTAACAAAACTAAAAAATTAAATTAAACATTATTATTTTATTATTAATTATTTTTGACTATTAAATTAAGGATTAGAGCGTGACATTCCGAATCGAGGCCACTTACTATTATTTCTTCTGTGGTTTCAATAAATATAGACAGATGGCGTCAGGATCGAGTTAAAACTCGGTAATGATGTGTCGCAGGGATTTAATTACACCTGTAATATTTTTTTCATTGGGCATATAGTAATTTTTTTGTAAGACATGTATTTAACGCGGCGACAAAGTAATAAGAATATGGGTTTTAAAAATAATGAAAAAGGGTAACATACATAATGGGTCAGCAGCTAATATGAAGCATCATAATAAGTAAAAGTCAGCAGAAAAATCTTAGATCTTAAATATAGTTTGATCTAAGAGAAAAAAAAATCTGTTTTAAGCTTCGTTTTAACTTAAACTGGCATCGAGTTTTTCTTTTGGTAACTGAATTTGTGAAGCGGAAACTTGATGGCAGATAAAAAATAGAAAATAAGCATTCATAAATAATACAAAGCGGATTCTATTTAAAATTATTTGGCTGATAAAATAATATAAATTAGCTTATCTAATAAATATATTAGGCGACTTTTAAGAGCTTCAAATAAACTCTAAAATGACATATACAGAAATAATATTAGCGGAAGATTAGCGGCTTCTATTTTTTCTATGAAAGGTGTTTTATCCTGTAAATTACAAACTGTTTTGGCATAAAAACAACAACGCAGTGGTGAAATTGACAAAAATCCAAGATGGCGGCCAACTTTTTTTTGTATGGACCGATTTCGGTGAAACTTGGTTTGACAGACTAATTCGGCATAAAAACAACAACGCAATGTTAAAAATTACCAAAATTAAAGATGGCGGCCAAAAATTTGGTTTTGGACTGATTTCGGTGAAACTTGGTTTGACATACTATTTTGGCATGAAAACAACGCAGTGGTAAAATTGACAAAAATCCAAGATGGCGGCCAACTTTTTTTTATGGACTGATTATGGTGAAACTTGGTTTGACATACTGTTTTGGCATGAAAACAACATCGCAGTGGTAAAATTGTCAAAAATCCATGATGGCGGCCAACCTTTTTGTTTATGGACCGATTTCGGTGAAACTTGGTTTGACATACTATTTTGGAATAAAAACAACAACACAGTGGTTAAATTGTCAAAAATCCAAGATGGCGGCCAACTTTTTTCATTATGGACCGATTTGATTTAAGTGTGCAATAAAGAATATAATAATTATGATTATTTCATTATTTCACTATTTTCCACCTTGGTAATGGTAAAAGCGGGTCATTATCGCCTATTTTGCGTAAAGGTGGGACAATTTATTCGAGTCACCAGATCTCCTCAAGGAACCTTGTCAAGCCATTAATCTTGATGAGGACCACAGGAATCGACCCCGGCGATCCGAGGTGCTGTGCCCGGTACGGGGCCACCTCTCGACACGTAACGTAACGAATAATGTTCGCGCGATTCCAAAAACTGCCCGGCCTATCTATTGCCACAACTAATTACGAGCGCGCTACTCTCAAGAGCGTCAAAAAGCAACTACCCATACAAGAAAGCAAATGGCGGACAGCGCTCGAGCCATGAAGCAAGTAATGTGAGTGAATAGCAGGCATACGCGGGAAAAACAAAACTATATTACCCACTATTATTTAGAATCAAGCATATGTATAAAAACGTACATTAAGTGCACCTTATATCTAAAATCCCGCCCTCGTAGTCTAACCACTACTACTACACTGTGTTGATGATTGCGAGTTGTAAATGAGCACGTTACACGGGATGTTGTCGGATTGGGATGGAATCGCGTCGGGTCTCACAAAGTATGTTTCCGCCATAATATTTCATTTACAGCTTGGCAAAAAAGAGTTTGGCGCGGTGACAGGTGGAACTAAATAATTTAGTTTAAAAAAAAGTCTTTATTGGTTTTGCTGCCATTCATGCTGGGTTGCTTTTTATTATCCCATTTGTATGCCACGTTGATTGTTATTCGTTGATTTTACAATATTTTATAGATTAAGTAATTTTTCCTTTCCAATTTGACTACGAAGTGGCTACAAGTGCGAAAGAAGCGCCCTCATTTTTTAACACGCTTTTATTAGCTTCACTTGTAACTACAGCATGAAATTTACATCGTTTTGTTCCCGCCGTGTAGTGATAGTACCCGTCAAACTGAACAACTTTTCACGAAAAAAAAAAATTCTTGCGACAAAAAAATTTTTGGTCTCTCCATACAAAGTGAGACTCCCGAGCGACCCATTTTGTATGGAGAGACTAAAATTTTTTTTGTCACTGGAATTTTTTTTTTCGTGAAAAGTTGTTCAGTATGACGGGTACTATCACTACACGGCGGGAACAAAACGATGTAAATTTCACGGTGTATGTATGTAAGAAAATCTTGGAATCTTAATTTGACCCACTTTCCGGTCTTAGATTAGGATGAAATTTTGCACACGCTCTGAGTTTTGATGACAATATATGACTAGCTAAGAAACGTCATTACAAATCCAATATGGCGGCCTCCGCAAGATGGCGGACTGGCTGTTTGAAATCCACCCCCCCGTTTTGGGTATCAAATCAAAGGGTTTGCTGTCAGGATAACGAAAAAAATAATCACGTGACTTAAATCCAATATGGCGGACGTCCAAGATGGCGGACAGGCTATTTGAAATGCACCCCCATGATATGGGTATCAAAATTAAATGAAAGGGTTTGCTGTCAGGAATACGAAAAAAATAGTCACGTGACTTAAATCCAACATGGTGGACATCCAAGATGGCGGATTGTTTTTAGTGCGTACTAAAAGCGTGTTTTTTAGTTTTTTAAACTATTATTCCAAACTCTTTTTGCCAAGCTATAGGTACTGACCTATTTTCAGATTATGCACAACATGGGTGGATGAGGTATCACGGTGAACTCACAATTGATGATACATCAAATGATTATTACATAGCAACATATACTATGATATTTGAGCTGGAGCGAGAAATCAGAAAACTGGTATGTATTGTTTGTTTAGATAAATAAAGGCTCGCGCGGCGCGCTACCTAATAACAACAGCTCCGTGAATGCGGCAACTCAATAATGACAATGACAATTTGGAAGGATGCAAGCTCGGAGGAAATACGACGAGACTACGTCGGCGCGAGCTCGGGTAGTATTTGTTGCCGCATTTTACAATTACGCCAGCGGTATCTAGGCAAGCGCCGCGCGAGCCTTTCATTTATCTAAGATTGATTGTTTTCTCGAAAACCTGCGTCAGGGTCAGAACTGATGTGTGTGTGTACGATAAATAGTACTTAGATAGAGATAAGGAATGAAACAAAACTTTTCTAGTCTTTTAAAAACAGTTTTACACAGAAATTGGAGTTATTTTAGAAAATTTTGTTCAAATTAAGCAAAGCGCTTTGGTTTCAAAGATAGCATGTCCTTTACGCCCTATTTTTTTTGGTAATGTCCTTTACATCCATTAAATTACTGTAAATTTTAATCAACTAAAAAAAATGTTAGCTGTAAAGCCTCAAATCAATTGTAAAAAGGCCAAAATAATGCTGTAAACATGACAAGCTTATAGCATACGGTTTTATAGATTAAAATTTATCGCTTTTTTGTATTTTTATAGCAATTTATTTGATTATATTTTAAAATAACAGCTATTTATTGAAAAAATAATACATGTTGGCTATTAATTTGGGCCACTATCATTATTGAATATAGCGATCGGCGGAAAAACAGCCGTTCTATATTGAAACTATCGACACTTGACAATACTATAGATAGTATTGATAGATTAAACATAATCAATACTATTGCTAAACTTGTAATTAATTAAAAGTTGTTGATGACGGACCTAATCACTATTTATACCAGAGTAGTAATATAGTGGGCGCGGACTTGATTGCTAAACTTGTATTTATTAAAAAAAAAATTACTAGCTATCAAGAATCGTAACTACGCTTCAAACTTGACCCCATCAAATGAATACCAAAGAAGCCAGGGAAAAAAACTATAACATACCACATTCAAATACGCGGTACAATGATGTTTTATATAACTCGGTTTGTAAGAACGTCGAAAGTAAGCTTCATTGTACGTTTGCGTTCCCATTGGGGGACCACATGGAATTTTAAGCTTTTGAACGTTCCTTTAGTAAAAGTTCCCAAACAATTGTAAATTCAGCCATTAATTTGTAAAAGTAGCCACTCAAACGTTACAATCAGCTAAAGGTGGTCCCTCAAGCGTGCCTGACAGGAGTTCATATCTCATTATATAATCTAGTTGAAATTCACAACTGCTCTACTTTTAGTAAAACATTTCGATACTTGAAAATTCAATTGTCGTAAAGAACAAAACGCTACTTTATAGTCGACGTCTAACGTCTATAAGTTAGAATGCGGTGTGCGCCAGGGGGGGTTGACCTCGCCGGACCTGTTCATCCTCTATGTAAACGGCTTGATCGAAGAGCTGAGAAGCACCGGAATCGGCTGTCGCGTTATGCTAACACGCATGGACTGAAGTATAATGTTGATAAAACGGAGATGATGGTATTTCGGGCTGGAGCGGGTCCGGCGAAGGTACCAGAGGTGTACCTTAACGGTTCAGCAGTGAGGGTTGTTCGCCGATTCAAGTACTTGGGGCACATACTGACAGAAGACCAGAAGGACGACTTTGACATCGAGCGCGAAAGGAGGGCACTGTCAATTCGGTGCAATATGCTCGCACGCAGGTTTGGCAGGTGTAGCGAATCTGTGAAAACAACACTGTTCCAGGCTTACTGTCAGTGTTTCTACACCTGTCAGTTGTGGACCAAATACACAAAGCGAACCTACAGCACCACGAGGGTGCAGTACAATGATGCGTTCCGCATCCTCATGAGGCTACCGCGGTGGTGTAGTGCGTCAGGCATGTTCGCCGAGGCGCGTGTGCCGGACTTCTTCGCCATCATCAGGACGCGCGTGGCGTCCTTTTGGTCAAGGTTACGGGCCTCCAATAATCTTATTTTGAAGATAGTGTGTGAGGGGGTCTCCAGTCCTATTTTTAAGCACTGGCTCTCTGTGCACCGAGACGCAAATGTAAAATTATTTACATTTTATTTTAGTTATTTTAATTTAATTTATTGCATTTTATTTTATTTAATGTAAATGGGTCTTTTGCCTGAATAAACAAAATTATTATTATTATTATTATAGGAGAGGCTAAAACTAAAAAAAAAAATATTTTCCTCGGTAACTTTTTTATTTTAAAAACTTTTCTAGTCTTTTAAAAACAGTTTTACACAGAAATTGGAGTTATTTTAGAAAATTTTGTTCAAATTAAGCAAAGCGCTTTGGTTTCAAACATAGCATGTCCTTTACGCCCTATTTTTTTTGGTAATGTCCTTTACACCCATTAAATTACTGTAAATTTTAATCAACTAAAAAAAATGTTAGCTGTAAAGCCTCAAATCAATTGTAAAAAGGTCAAAATAATGCTGTAAACATGACAAACTTATAGCATACGGTTTTATAGATTAAAATTTATCGCTTTTTTGTATTTTTATAGCAATTTATTTGATTATATTTTAAAATAACAGCTATTTATTGAAAAAATAATACATGTTGGCTATTAATTTGGGCCACTATCATTATTGAATATAGCGATCGGCGGAAAAACAGCCGTTCTATATTGAAACTATCGACACTTGACAATACCATAGATAGTATTGATAGATTAAACATAATCAATACTATTGCTAAAGTAGGATTTTTAATTGAACGGAGTAATCTGACATATGGTGGGTTGCCGCTTTTTTGAGAAAAAAATATAGTGTTGTGCTAAAAAGATATGATTCAATCACTCATCTGGGCCACGTTTCACGAAGCAACAATTTACTAGTAACAAGTTACAATTTGATATTCATTGCGTAGCCAATTCGCCAAAACTGGAAGCCCTTATCGTTTTACCTCATTGTCTACGCAATGTACATCAAATTGTACTTGTAATTTGTAACTTGTAGCTTCATGAAACGGCTCCCTGGTGATATGGTCACTAAGTAATGTGGACTCCTGGGGGAAGGACTAATGTCCTATAACACAGGTTTAAACTTAGTTTAGGCAACAGCCCTCCACAAAAATTGTATCTCCTGTGCTGAAATGTACATACTTAGTTTTGTGGTGTGGAGATAAATCATTTTTTTATTTGTATTATGTAAAACTAAGTCTATGTCAAAGTAAGTATGCTTAAGCTAAATAGATAGATAGATAGAAGTCATTTATTCATCCAAAAAAATATTTAATAGTGTGAATGATTCAACTCACTTGAGTTAGAATTGAACTGAAAACATCACTAAGATTATGGAGCTGGCAACATTATTTTTCTGTCTAATGTCAAATTACTCCGTTCAATTAAAAATCCTACTTTAAACTTGTATTTATTAAAAAAAACTACTAGCTGTCCGCCCGCGCCTGCGCTTGCGTTATGTTAGATTTTCCCGTGGTTTTTTTTTTCGTATAAAGTATCCTATGTGTTAATTCAGGGTACAAACTATCTCCATTACAAATTTCATCCAAATCCATACAGAAGTTAAGGCGTGAAAGAGTAACAAACATCCAAACATCCAAATATTTTTTCATATTAGTATATATATAAATAGTTTATAAAATATATAGTAGGTATATTATTATTATTTATATATAATTGACAGTTTCTTATCTGTATTACAACATTACTATTATGTAGTTAATATACATAAACAGTTTACATTAATGTAGTCTATTTTGTGTAACGAATTTCCTGCACTCTAAAGGTGCCTTGAAGAAACTGCTAGCTTAACAATAAGATTAAATCTATGTACTTTTATAGTTATCTGTGTTTCTACTAAGTATATTATAATGTGCAATAAAGTATATTATTTTCTATTAAGTGCTTCTGAAAGTATATATATTACTTATAAAAATAAAAGTATTTTGATTAGATTTATCATTGATCTAGCATGAAATATTAAGACTGCGCCGAGCGTACGACGCGAGCGCTAGTTAGGTATCCCTAGTTATGTGTGCGTGACCGCACGCACCCATCTACAAGTTGTCGCGGCGCGGCCGCCACCCGGCTGACGAAAGTGACTAACCAAGTTATTGAAAATCTTGAGTTGTTTGTTACCTTATAAACTGATAGCACTTTAAAAAAGAAAATGTTTGCTCGTTCCCGAAACTGTTGATATCATTTTCTTTTTAAACATAGGGTTTTTTATATGATTAAAATTGTTAATTGTTTATTTATTTATTTGGCACACCAATACAAATAATAAGACCAGACAGACGGGAACCGCTACCTTAAGGCGAAGAAGAAGATGAGATCAAACAGAATGGTTTGTTTTATTATTACACAACGCTCCGGTCCGCTAGGCGACTGTACAGCGATCGTATGAAGTGCGGCAAGTTTGCCGGGTCATGTCGCCCGCTATAAAATCTGGTCCGCGGCCCAAATGTCCACTTTTGTGAAGTCAAGGGGTATTTTCGCCACATTCAAATCTGCTCAGTGGGCGAGTTATCCATTAGTAAAAAGTAACAGGACAACTGGCCTCATTATTCTTACAAGCATAATATGACAGCTGTCAAAATTAAAACAGTCACATCACGGAAACTATTAGTCCTGGACCACTGGTGTGTAGGGTCTAATGAAAGGTCTCGAGGCGTTCTTCATTTTCGATGACAGCTGTCAAATTAAAACAGTCATATCTCGGAAACTATTGGTCCTAGACTACTTGTGTGTAGTAGAGGCAACTGAAAGGTCTCGACGAGATCTACATTTTCGATGACAGCTGTCAAAATTAAATCAGTCATATCTCGGAAACCATTGGTCCTAGACTACTGGTGTGAAGGGACAACTAAAGAGTCTAGACGAGATCTTCATTTTCGATGACAGCTGTGTAGTAGTAGTATTCGAACCGTGGTCACACTCGTCACTCCGCGTTTCTGCAACCGCGTTACGAGGCGCAGTATCGTCGAAAGTCAACGATATAACTTAAACTTAAGAAAAACGCAAAGAACTCTTATAAAATACGTGCTAATTAGCTTAATAATCTGTTCACAGGGTAATCCGATGCCCAAACAGGCCCGCAACGATCGGTACAAATTTATTTAACAAAGCAGGGCAAAAAAAAGGTTATCAAGAAAAAAACGGAAATTCCCGGAATACGGGAAACACGGGAAACGATTCAATAAATTCAAGTTATTACAAATAACCGCCCAGACGCAAAATAAAACAACAAAATATATTTCTGGGTAATACCCAGAAGTACCACTAGTGCTTCCGAGGTTATGCACATCAAAGTCAGAAAATTATTCTCCAAAATTTTTAATATTCCTAATTGTTACGAATCGTACAAGAATAGATTTATAATGAGACGTCTACTCGAACCCCTCGGAGGGGTCGAAACAATAAGTAGAATACAAAATGGAATTTAACCTAAGTCTCAACCTTTTATCTCAATACCTAGTTTGAAGTAAACAATGACATCCGATCCCGACTGATCAGAAAATATCGTGGATTCAAAAGAAATAAAACTTGTTCTATAGAAATTATTTTCAATCTGGACGTGATAAACAGAAGTTGTAGGTAATTTGACAATAGTCGACGCAACAAATGGTGAGATTTACACCGCGTGGAAAATAACCCGATTATACCAACCAATTATCAGTTCTGTGCCGTAAATCGAAAATTCAAACAAACAATCAATATTTAGAAGGGGTTCAAAATTAATCAATGGGTAACTAACCTTTACAGGCAGCCGGCTTCGTGTTAGGAATCCGTACGGCAAGAATGTAAATTCAGTATGTGTACCTAACAGCTAAAGTGATTTGTATTAATGTTACTGTACATATTAGATAGATAGATAAAAAGTTTTATTCAAAAATCTACATAACACATGTACATACATTTAAGAAAAAAGATACAGAAATAGGAAATAACAAAAAAAAAGAAGTACTTATGCGTGCACATGTGTGCTGCAGTGATTGAAAGGGCCATGGCTCAGTGTAATTAGCCCATAGGGCTACACTGATTTTCAGCCGTCATCCGTGGATGACTTGCAATCGCAAGCAGAACAGAAAATAAAAATAAGTAAAAACTGTGGGATAATGACCTAATTGTAATAAAAAAGAAAATCGATGAAACATATATGTGCGTGCAGTTTATTTATGTATTTGAAATTGTGGTGTTGTGCGTGTTTAAAGTTGCAGTACCTACGACTGTTGCGAAAAATGATAATGAAAAATTTTAAATGCACTAATTCCAGACAACTATTGGAATTTTCGTTGTTCATTGAGCAGGTGAAGTTTTAAATTGTTGAGAAACGAGAATTTGTTCGATAATTTTCTTAATGGCGGTGGAATGTCATTCCAACATTTTGTTGCCTGGAATCGAAAGCTGCCTCTAAAAGCCACCGTACGGTGAATATGACCCTCAAGTGGAGCACGCGTGCTTCTGGTTCCAAACCTGTCATGGAATGGAGAGACTCTAAGTTTTTTGAACAGATATTCGGGCTCATTAAATTTCATAACATTGAACATTAAACTTGACAAATGGAGATGTCTGCGTGATTGCATGTTCAACATGCCAGCCGCATTTAAAAATGGAGTGATATGGCTACGAGGTGTTACAGTAAAGCAAAATCTGCAGCAAGCATTCTGCACACGCTGCAACAAACGCTGCGATTTAGATAGCAAACGTGGTCCAAACACAATGTCACCATAATTAAGTCTAGACAGTACTAATGACTCACACAGAGTAACTCGAACTTTTTCACTTAAGAGACTACGTACCTTATATAGAACTTTTAGTCGGTACATGCAATTTTTGACAAGATTCAATACATGTGATTCAAAACGGAGATGACTGTCAAACAAGATACCGAGATTTCTGGCTTCGTCAACACGTTCGACTATCTGACCATGGATATTTACGATGGGATTTGCTAACAATATCTTAGAAACCTGCATTTTTGTACCAATGACCATGAACTTGGATTTCAATGGATTGAGCAGCAGTGAATTTTCACGCGACCAATCAGCTATTCTGCCCAGGTCTTCGTTAAGTTTAGATACAGCATTAAAAATACATTTTGGATCATCTGAGATGTATAGCTGAATATCATCAGCATAACAATGGAATTTGCAGTGATTGATTACAGTCACGATGTCCGCACTATACAAAATGAATAGAAGTGGTCCAAGAATTGAGCCTTGAGGTACTCCGCGTGTGAGTAGCTTGAAATCCGACAGTACATCACCACCATCACCACCATCACCACCATTTGCAAGCTTCACAGATTGTAGTCAGCCACTTAGATAGTTCTTATCGTTTAGATAGTTTAGTTATTATCATGAAATATACTAAATACATTAATAAAAAGGTGTGTAAGTACTTGCTTGCAGGAACCAATCCACCGCCGTGGTGGCCGCGTACTTCACTCAAATCAGTTTTGGAGTGTATTCACAATCTTGTTCGCCAAACACACGAACAAGACCACAAGCTACAAAAAGCTTGCATCACCTTTTGGCAATGTAAAAGACTCGTCGGGAAATCCTGGGGTCTGTCGCCGAAGATCACCTTATGGCTATATACCTCTGTTATACGGCCTATAATCACATACGGTGCCATTGCTTGGTGGCCCAGGACCAAGCTAATTACCGTCAAATCCAAGCTACAGCGCTTTCAAAGACTTGCCTGCACAGCAGTCACGGGCAGTATGCGCACCACCCCGACAGCCGCCTTGGAAATTATCTTAGGACTTAGGCCATTGGACCTATGGATCCAACATGAGGCGAGGATGTCGGCCCTTCGCTTAAAACTTTCGGGCGAAAGGATGTACCAGGACGGCCATGTCGCGGCACTCTGGAAAGATGCTATAGTATCACAGCCAATGTGCCAAGCTCCATGCGACAGGGTCCCCAAAACCTACATATTCACCAAGAACTACGAAATTCAACTATCTGAAGCTAGCAAGGATCATTCAGGCACGGATGAACTAAGAATATACACTGATGGTTCTAAAATGGAGTCTGGAACCGGAGCAGGAGTATTTTCACTAGACTTAAACATCAGAATATCACTGGCCTTAGGCGACTATAGCTCTATTTTCCAATGTGAATGTGTAGCAATTACCGAGGCAGCCACCGCCATTCTGAGAAGGGAGGTTGAAGATTTTACCATCAGAATACTTTCCGACAGCATGGCTGTGCTCCAAGCACTTCGAGGCAACATCTGCAGCTCAGTGCTTATCTTCGAGTGTCACTTAGCCTTAGAGCGAGTATGTGCAAAGAATAAGGTCATCCTTCAATGGATAAAGGGACACAGCGGATCACTGGGTAATGATGCGGCTGATGAACTGGCTAGAAGGGGATCGGAGGCTCTGGTGTTGGGCCCTGAGCCTCTCCTGCCGATACCGTTCAGCCAACTGAGAACATGGCTGCGCAACATTACCCGGGACGAACACAACGCCCAATGGGCTAGTCTAACAAGCTGCAGACAGTCGAAGGCGGTGATCCCAATACTATCGCCGAGACTAACACACAGACTTCTCAGCCTAAACCGTAAAAACCTCCGAATAGTTGTAGGCAGTTTAACAGGTCACATACCTCTCAATAAACACCTATTCACCATCGGCGCGACGGACAGCCCTCTATGCAGAGGATGTCTGGAAGCAGAAGAAACGGTCACTCACGTAATCCTGGAATGCGTAGGGTTGACTGACCAACGGGCAAAAATCCTCCAGAATGTGGGGTCGCTCCGCGAAGCCTGTGACAGTCCCAGGAGGCTTCTGAGCTTCTGGAAGGAGCTGGGCTGGTTGGAGTAACCAGCCAAAACCGAACGTAAAACGGACCAATTCAGAGTCTAATTGCGGAAACGGGAGCCCACCAACTAACTAACACACGAACAAAGATCAGTCCACAAAATTCTGTTATTTTATATTCACAAAGTCAAGATTACTAACGCCACCGTATCGAATAATGTTGAAAGAAACAGACACCGGCAGCCGATCTTCCATCAAACCCCCAGCGGGTAAAGTCTTATACCCCACCCTGCGCAATTAATAGATATGTGTCTACGCCACAACATGCCATTGTCAAGTTTTATCAAGTAATGCAAAGACCCAAGAACCTCAACTACGGTCCCCAACTTCCACTTTCCTTCACCCGTATAATTTCTCACAACAACTCTATCACCAGATAATAATTGTCATGCACGCACAACTTTAAGTTCCCTTTGTGAAAGTTCAGTACCATTGTTCGGACACATCATAGAAAATCGAGATCTGGGACGGTAAGTGAATATCATCTCCGCTGGAGACGCACCAGTCACCGGGTGTGGTGTGATGCGGTATTGGAAAAGTATACTATAGAAATGGACTTAGGAGACCAAAAACCATCTCAGCTTTTACGACGAATGCAGGAACTTGCCCGCGACAAAGTGAAGGATGACACTTTATCAGTTTTGTGGCAAAAACATCTACCAAGTTGGGTGCGTGGAGTTCTCTCAGTTGCAGAAACTACTGATAACGTGAAGCTTGCCAAGATTGCAGATAAGGTAATGGAAAGCGCTAGGCCGAATCAAGCGGTATAAACGGCGCTACCCGGACTCTTAACGAGCTGGGGAAGCGGAACAAGGTCCGACTCGTGTGGGTCCCGGGTCATGAGGGAATACCGGGGAATGAGGGCGCTGATGAACTGGCTAGAAAAGGATCTGGAACACCTATGATTGGACCGGAACCTTTCGTAGGACTGGCCATGAGCACAGTTAAAACGGAAATGAGGGAGTACGCGAGGGCGAGACACAGGGATGAGTGGCTGGGCATAACGGGACTCGCACACTCAAAACAATTCATAGGCTCCCAATTAAATTGGCAGAGCGCTATATGGAGCTTCAGCAGGCGACAGGCCCGTCACCTAGTGGGGGCGATGACCGGACATTTCGGTACTGGCGCCCTCTTTCATAAGATGGGCCTAGCAGACACACCCACCTGCAGAGCCTGCAGGGCTGAAATAGAGAGCATGGAACGCCTCCTGTGTACATGCGATGCCCTGGCTAGAAAACGAATGCGCCTCATAGGATTAGGCTATCCAAGACCTGAGGACTACAGGTTCACACCCCCAGGTCTCATTATAAAGCTCATGGCTGAATTGTTTGACGAACTGGGGAGTGTTGAAGATTAGGTATCTGGGTAAGCACAAAAGATCCCATAGGGTCCAAGTGCTCCGAGACTTTGACGTCTCGGCCCCTCCAAAGATAAGATAAGCGGTATCTAGTGTCGACGATTCGTCATCGGGAATGCTATCCAATGCTATTTCAGAAATAAATAAAAGTTTACACGACGGGCCTGTATACCGGGGGCGGGAGTGGACTGTATACACCTTGAAACATAGAACAGGGCTCCCGGTATACGGCGGTACTGGACTGGGCGAGTCTTGAGGAAAACGGCGCAGTTGCGGGGACGGCGTTGTGGTCGTTGAAAATAAAACGCTTGAGATTTCTTGGCTGACTTGGCTAGATCGACTTCGGGTAGGGGTCGGAGTTTCCTTTCTTGATGTTATCCCGTCGACTGTTCGCTCGGAAGTGATTTTGCCGGGCCGGCGCGCGGTTTATATTTGTTTTTGCATTGTTCGCGGGGTGGCTCCCCTCCCGCTATCCGTGGTTGTTCCCCACTACCCCTTCCGCTACCCGGGGTCGTCTCAGCCACGTGGTCTTTTTATTTTAATATTTATATTTACATTTTTTCCTATACCTAACGTTTTAAATGAAAAGACGAAACATAATGATGTTTATTTACACAAGATCAATTCTAAAAACTAATTATTATTCCGTCGTGCACATTCTCCCGCCGTCGCATCTTGCGAATCTACTGGTAGCACGACGATCCTCTTCGTTGGTCGCCGCAGAACGCTGCCGCTGCTGGTGGTCACGTCGACGACTCGAACCTCGCCGTCCTTCCCGGGGTAGATGGCGGTCACTCGTCCTCGGGGCCAGGTATTGCGGGGTGGATTCGGGTCGCAGATGATGACCATGTCGCCGATCTTGGGCGCGGTGCCGCTCGCGTGGGGCTCCCGCCGACTTTGGAGTAGTGGCATATACTCGCGTACCCAGCGTCGCCAGAAGATGTCGGCGAGGCGTTGAGCGCGTCTCCAGTGTGCACGCGCGTCGACGTCGGTGTCCTCGAAGCGGCCCGGGGCTGGCACGTGACTGTTCGGGCCGAGCAGTATCATGTTCGGCGTGATGGCGGGCGGGGAGTCCGGGGTCACGGCCACGTGAGTGAGCGGCCGTGAGTTGACGGTGGCTTCGACCTCGGCGAGCAGTGTTGCCAAGGTCTCGTCGCTGGGGCGCTGTTCGTGGAGAGCGACCCGTAGTGCTTCTTTCACGGTGCGTACCATCCTTTCCCACGCGCCAGCCATAAAGGGGGCGGCGGGGGGTAGGAAGCGCCAGGCGATGCGGTGGTTTGACGCTTCTTCTTCTAAGGCGCGCCAGGCGTCGGCGAGCTCGCGGTCCGCGCTATGGAAGCATGTTGCGTTGTCGCTCCACAGTTCCGTGGGGCATCCGCGTCGCGTGATGAAGCGGCGCAGGCCGTTGATTGCAGAGTCGGTACTCAGTGAGTGTACCACTTCCAAGTGCACTGCGCGTGACGTCATGCAGGTGAACAGCGCGACGTATCTCTTCTCACGATGACGGCCGACGGTGACTTCTAGCGGGCCGAAGTAGTCGACCCCAGTGAAGGTGAAGGGGCGCGCGTGATGAGCGAGGCGCGCGGCGGGCAGGTTTCCGGTCGACGGGCTTGCCGGCTTCGCCTTCCGCAGACGACACAGTGGGCAGCGCTTGATCACTCCTTTCACCGTAGGTCGTATTCGGACGATCCACAGACGTTGTCGTAGCTCGTTGACGACTGTTTCAACACCGCCGTGATGTAGTCTTTCATGTACATGTTGTATGTACAGCTTCGTGTAGCGGTGTCTTCCGTCGAGGATGGCGGGGTTGGCGGCCTCGTAGTCGATGATTTCGGCTTCGTTGATTCTGCCGCGCAGTCTCATGATGCCGTCGGTGTCTGTTGTCACGCTGAGGCTCGATAGTCCGTCCGTCTTCGTGGTGGTTGATGTTAGGCGCCTGTGTTCGCTCGGGTTCCCATACGATTGCTTTTGCGACAATCGCATCAACAGGCGCTCCGCTTCATATAAGTACTTCGCTTCTAGAAGTCGAAATTTCGTCGCAGTGTGACGCCGAATCGTGGTGTTCATCTTCTGTTTTGGTCCCTTCTTGTACCTTCTGTACGTTTCATCCGTTTCGGCGTTTTTCTTCGTACTTTTTCGTTGTGCAGCGGCGATCAGCTGAGGGCGGCGGCAGAGGTCGACGAATTGTAGTACGCGGCCCATTGTGCGTACCAAACGGCTCCATTTTGAAAACCTGGCGAAGTCGATGAAGTGGTTGCGTTCGGGTGTAGCCCCATGCAGGACGTGGTGTGGCTGGGGCTCTTCCTCCGACGTTCGTTCTTCTCCAGTGACGAGCTTCTCGCGCTTCTCTTCTGTTGGCCAGCTTTCTTCATCTTGATATAAGAAGTTGGGGCCAGTGAACCATCGGTGAGCCGGCGTGAGGTCCTTCGGTGTGCTTCGTGTGGAGTCATCGGCGACGTTCATGTTCGTAGGGACCCAGCGCCATTCTTCTTTCTTCGTAAGATCTTCGATCTCGGCTAAACGGTGCGCGACGAACGCTTTGTAGCTGCGTGGCTCGGATCGTATCCAAGCGAGCGCGGTCCGTGAGTCGCTCCAGTATGTGCGGCGCGCGATGACGAAGTCGTGTCCCTCTTCTACGGTCTTCGCGAGTCTTACTCCGACGACAGCGGCTTGCAGTTCGAGCCGCGGGATGGAGGTTGGCTTCGTCGGAGTGACACGGCTCTTCGCAGCGGCGATGGCGATCTTGATGGAACCATCGGCGTGTAGACGAGCTATATGTAGCGTAGGTAGACGACCGCTGCATAGGCTTCTTCGCTCGCGTCGACGAATGTGTGCATCTCTCTTTCCACCGCGGGCTCGATGTCGTAGCAGCGTGGTACTTGTAGCTCGGGTAGACTTCCTAGGGTCTCCAGCCACGCCCTCCATCTTGGAATGAGAACGTCGGGTATCGCGTCGTCCCAGTCCGTCTTGTACTTCCATGTGTCTTGCATTATTCTTTTTGCCGGCGTCGTGATCGGCGAGATGATTCCCAGCGGGTCGAAGATTGACATGATGAGACTGAGCGCCTCCCTCTTCGTAGGATCGCGTAGGCCTTCTAGTACTTCCGGCGGTACCCTCTTCTTGTTCACGCGGAAGCCGAGTGTGTCTTCTCTGACGTGCCACAGTAGTCCCAGTGTCTTCTCGATCTCGTTGCCGCCGATCTCGACTGTAGCTGTCTCCGTGCCTTCCTCTGCCCGTGCGAATTGACGAATCGCGTTCGCGTCGCTTGCCGCCCAGCCGCGTAGCTCGAACCCTGCCTTGCGATGGATGTAGTCGACCGCTCGTGCTGTGTCGACGGCTTCTTCGACGGTAACGAAGCTCTGAAGGTAGTCATCCATATAATGGTTGTGCTGGATGGCGTGTGCGGCGGCCGGGTGGTCCTCTTCGTTTTCTAGGGCGTTTCGGTCCTTGATGTAGAGCGCGGTGCACGGTGACGAGGTGGCGCCGAAGATCAGTGATGTCATCCTGTACTCATCAGGTGGCTGGTCGCCGCGTCGATCGCCGCGCCATAGGAACCGAAGCGCGTCGCGATCTTCTTCCCTTATCTTCACCTGCATGAACATTTCTTTAATATCCGATGACACGGCGATGGGATGCTGACGAAACTTCATGATGACGCCCGGTAGAGATTGAAGTAGGTCGGGGCCCGGCAGTAGCATGTCGTTGAGGCTGCGGCCGTGCGATATGGCGGCCGCGTCGTGTACTAGTCGAATCTTCTCTTTTTCTGGGTTGACTACGGCGAAGTGCGGGAGGTACCAGGTTCTCCCGCCGGTGGGAGGCGTAGTCGCCCGCTAGGCGTAGTTCGACTTGATTAGATTGTCGATGCGTTCTTCGTACTTCCTTTTCAGAGCTTCATCGCGATCCAACTTCTTTTCGAGACTTCTCAGGCGCTTCATTGTGTTCTCGTAGTTGTTTGGGATCTTCGCGTTTTCGTCCCGCCATAGAAGCCCCGTTCCGTATCTGCCATCGGGCAGGCGTCGACTCTTCTCCTCGAGTATGTTGAGCGCCTGCTGTTCGGGGTCGCTGCCTTGTTTCCTGGCTTCGATGCCCAGCGACTCCAGTGCGAAGTGTTTTTTCATTAATTCTTCCAGGTCGTCGTGTGCCCTGACTGCGCTGCTGACGTGAGCGCAGTACACGACGGGATGAACATGTGATGTGCGGCAGCCGTGCAGCACCCATCCCAGTTGAGTGCGCGATGCCACTGGTTGATGACGTGGACCGTTGCGCACCTCCATTGATACGACGAGCTCCCAGTTGTCTTGCCCGATAAGAAGCGCTGGCGTCGCACTCTCGTATATCAACTTGTCGGTGATGTCTTCAATGTGTTTGCAGCCCTTTATGTCGCTGGCGCGTACAGTTTGCGTGAAGAAGTGGACGTTGTTCACTGTGCGCACGTCCCGCAGTTCGAATTCTTCATCTTCGTATTTGCCTTTGATCTTCGCTGATACTCGCTTGCTGTAGTCGTGCGTGATCTCGTTGCCGTTTATCCCTTGCACCGTCATGACTTCGTTGGGGCCGTCCAGGCCGAGCGCCTCCGCAAGCTCCGTGTCTATGATGGAGACAGTGCTGCCTTTGTCGAGTAAGGCGTAGGCGTCGTGGCTACCTTTCGGACCGCTCAATGTAACCAGAGCGATCTTGAGGTAAGCTCGTCGGTGTGGACGCGTGCCTTCCGCAGCGGCGGCTTGCTCGATGGTGGTTGAAAGCACTCCCTCTTGGACTGGCGGCTTCTCTGGTTGCGGCGGCTCTTCGTGGTGCGGCTCTTCCGTGTCCTTACATTGATGTAGCATCTTATGGTGACGATACGCGCAGCCGTTTTCACCACACACCCGTGCGCGGCAAGTCAGTCGACGATGCGTGTTTCGTAGGCAGCGAAAGCACATTCTGGCTGATTTCGCGAGTTCCCATCTCTTGTTTACGTCGGCGTTGACGAACTGCGGGCACTCGGGAAGCTGGTGGTCCCTGTTGCAGGCCGGGCACTCTCCTTTCTGCTTGCTCTTGTATGAATTGTTGTTCTCTCTTGCGGCATAAATTCGCTCCGTCCTTTTCTTGATAGGCCGGTCCTGTTCTCTCTCCGCCTGAATGTAGTCTGCGCACTTGTCTGCCTCTCGGTCCAGGAACTCGGTCAGCTTCAATAACTTCGGCTCGTCGTCGTCCTGGAACTGCGAAGCGTGGTCGTACCACTTGTTCCTTAGGATGGGCGGCAGCTTGTCCACGACGAGGCGAAGCGTCTGGTGACTGTTGAGATATTGCGTCTTCCCTAAGGCTTGCACGGCGGCGACGATGTTCGCGACCTTGTTCGCGAACACCGCCAATTCTCTCGGGCTGTCCGTAATTCGTGGCAGGATCTTGATTTTGTCCATTTCCGCTGACACTATGGCTTCAGGCCGGCCGAACCTCCGCTCCAATGCTTGAATGATCTTCTCCGGGTCTGTCTGGACGATGAGAAGGGAAGAGACCGCTTCCAGGGCCTGTCCCTTCAGGCTCCTTCGTAGACGGGTGATGTTCTCAGAAGCGGTGAAGTTGATCTGCAAGGTCTGCCAAATCGATGCAGCGGCGAGAACGCGCAGGCGAGCCTTTCCGGGCGGCCCGTTGCTCGTGCGACGTGATAACACGAGCTTCCTGTCCTCGTTCGACGTGTTCTTCACCTTCGGGCCTCGCAGAGGGGCGAGGCAACGGGAGGGGGCTCCTCCCCCGGACATCTGCCGTGGCATGCGGCGCAGCGGAGGCGGGTTGCTTCTCAAACCACATGTCCAATTTCTGTGCGGTCATCCTTGTGTCCTCCTCCATCTCGTCGGCCGATGAATCCGATTCCATATCGGCCATCATTTTCTCCAATCTTGCCTTCTCTAGTTTCGCGGCGGCTTGAATTTCCTTGAGTTCTAGTTCGGCCATCCGCTCCTTCAGCTCCAACCGCGCGAGGCGACGCACTCGTTCTGAGCGGTGCGACGATGTCTTCGAGTGTGCTCGCGGGGTCCGACTTCCATGCTCAGCTGTGACGTGCTGCTGTTGAGCAGCCGACGAAGGTTCCAAGTTCGGGTTCCCAACGACGGTGATCGGGTCGTTTGTGGACGCGGCGACGATATCTGAAGGTGATGCAGGCGAATCCGTGTGTTGCAAGATGCCGCCGCCGATGGTAGCTTGATGTGGTGCGGCGGTGCTGGTCGTTGACACCGCGCGTCGCGCCGTCGATTCTGACGTGAACGTAGCGCCGCTTTGACTTCGCGTTACTGGCATCTTCCTTATTGATCCGGCTCGAAGGACCAGCAAATGTACACGACGGGCCTGTATACCGGGGGCGGGAGTGGACTGTATACACCTTGAAACATAGAACAGGGCTCCCGGTATACGGCGGTACTGGGCTGGGCGAGTCTTGAGGAAAACGGCGCAGTTGCGGGGACGGCGTTGTGGTCGTTGAAAATAAAACGCTTGAGATTTCTTGGCTAACTTGGCTAGATCGACTTCGGGTAGGGGTCGGAGTTTCCTTTCTTGATGTTATCCCGTCGACTGTTCGCTCGGAAGTGATTTTGCCGGGCCGGCGCGCGGTTTATATTTGTTTTTGCATTGTTCGCGGGGTGGCTCCCCTCCCGCTATCCGTGGTTGTTCCCCACTACCCCTTCCGCAACCCGGGGTCGTCTCAGCCACGTGGTCTTTTTATTTTAATATTTATATTTACATTTTTTCCTATACCTAACGTTTTAAATGAAAAGACGAAACATAATGATGTTTATTTACACAAGATCAATTCTAAAAACTAATTATTATTCCGTCGTGCACAAAAAGATTGGCAAACATAGAGGAAAAGAAAATAAACACGTCACCGAGTACATCGACGGACATGATAGCAGAGATAAATTAGGAGATTGAAAAACATCGAGAATAACCAACGACGCAGCAATGTACGTCAAAATCGTTCGCGAACAGTTTCCAGATCGAGGTCACGCGCAAGGAGTGTGAGTAAGAAATCTAATCCGAATTGGCTTTGTTACTATCATTTTCGTTATAAAATGAAAGCTCTCAGATGTATCCAACCTTGCAACTGGAAAGAAGAGAAATCGGAAAACTAGCTACGGTACAGTCAACGGCGGGTGGCTGTGATCCATGCGTTAATTACCGCCTGTGTGTTTCATATGAACGAACTGATTTACGATTTGATAGTGGTGCCAACGTCTCAGTTTTACCACGGTGGACAGTGCGTAATAGCCAAGGTACGTGTGATAACTACGAACTTTACGCTGCAAAAGGTACACCAATTAAAACATAATGGTCTGTATTCTATGGTTATAGATTTCAAATTGAGAAGGTCATTCAAATGGACTTTTATAATTGCTGATGTAAAACAACCAATAATTGGTGCAGATTTTTTAGCTAAATATAAACTTACCATTGATTTCAATTCTCGTAAATTGGTTGATCAAATAACAAATCTTAATATTGTGGCTTATATATCAAAACGCAAGGAAAGTTCTATTAAGACAGTAGATGAAAAGCATCCATATTATGATTTGTTATCTCAGTATCCTGAATTGACAAAACCGGTCTCATTTAAAGAACCACCAAAACATAATGTATGTCATTATATTGAGACAGAAGGATTTCCTATTCGATGTAAGTCAAGGCCATTACCACCTGATAGGTAAAGCTAAAGAGGAGTTTAGACTTATGTGTGATATGGGGATTTGTAGGCCGAGCAACAGTGCTTGGGCAAGTCCTTTACATATTTTTCCCAAGAAAATGGACAGATTAGACCTTGTGGTGATTATAGACGTCTAAATTCAATTACTAAACCTGATAGGTATCCTGTTCCTAGGTTACGAGATTTTACGTACGTTCTAGCGAATAAAAAAATATTTTCTCGATTGGATATTAATAGAGCTTATAATTGTATAGTCAATGAAAACGACATTGTAAAAACTGCCGTAATCACACCCTTCGGTTTGTTTGAGTTTCCGCGTATGCCTTTTGGTTTGAGAAACGCCGCTCAAACATTCCATAGATTTATGTGCCACAGTGTTTTTCCTGATTTAGATTTTATATTTGTTTTCATAGTTGACATAACAAAAAAACACACACATGCACATCTATACTCACTCATGGTTAGCTGGCTTTGATACAACTTGTCATTAGGAAGAGCAGGGCCTCCTAACACAGGCTTTGCTTAACAGGAGACCCTGACAACAAACTGTTATAGTTTTTCATAAGCTAATAAAGAATTTTATTTATTTATTTATTTTGACATAGTTGTCGCGTCTGATGACGTCATTCAACAAAGACAACATTTGAAAGAAGTTTTTGATAGACTCGAAAAATTTGGTATAACTATAAATCTTTCAAAATGTGTTTTTGAGCAGGAAAAGATCGATTTCCTAGGACATGAGGTTACTACTGACGGAATTCCATCATTGATTTTCCGCGACCGACTACAGTAGAGCAACTTAGAAGATTTCTAGGTATGTTAAATTTTTATAGATCTCATACGTGCATCTCCACGTGCAGCTGAAATCCAATCAGAATTAAAGCAGGCCGCTATGTTAGCGTATCCTGATTCTGGCACCGCTCTGGCCCTGATGACTGACGCGTCAGAATCATGCGCCGGCGCTGTACTACAACAGAAACTAGGTAATGATTGGAAGCCATTAGTTTATTTTTCAAAAAGGTTTTCAGAGGCCCAGAAGAAATATAGTACTTATGATAGAGAACTTTCAGCTATTTATTGGACGATAGCTCACTTTCGGTTTTTAATTGAAGGTCGTGAAGTAGAATGAATGAATGAATGAATGAATGAATATACTTGTAGTAGTTGAAGTAGTTGTCTATGTCTATACTGACCACAAGCCTCTTATTTTCGCATTCAGTAAGATGGGAAGCGAGAAGGAGTTACCTAGACGAGCTAGGCAAATTATGTTCATTAGCGAATTCACCACGGACATTATAGTAGCTGATACATTACCCCGAGTTGAAACTATAAACTGTCCCGGCGTTATCGACTTCGCAGAATAGCACGTGTACAAAGTACTGACAAACAACTGACTCAGTGTGTGAGGCAATGTAGCGATAAATTTCAATTTAAACAAATCATGTTACATGGTAGCAACCAGTACGTGATATGTGAAACCTCCACTGACGTAGCGAAACCGTACTTACCGGAAAGTTTTAGGCGAGCTATTTTTAATGCGCTACATAATTTAAATCACCCGGGAGTACGATCTACTTACTAGAAAACTTATTTCAAAAAGATATTTTTGGCCAGGTATGAACAAGGACGTCAATAGATGAACAAAGACTTGCATACTTTGTCAACGTTCAAAAATTCAAAGACATACGATATCTGATTTAGGTGATTTTGAACCTGCAGATCGTTTTGAACATGTTCACATAGACATTATTGGTCCTCTGAATACGTCAACTGACGGGTATAGGTATTGTGTCACCATTATTGACCGTTTTTCACGTTGGCCTGAAGCTTTTCCAATTAAGGAAATGACAGCTGAAGTTGTTGCCGAAATTTTTTATGAGGGGTGGATAGTTAGATTTGGATGTCCGGTGAAATTGACTAGTGATCAAGGACACCAGTTTGAGAGTAACTTGTTTACGCATCTCATATTGTTACTAATGGGAATTAAAAAGTTACACCATATCACTCACAAAGTAACCCCATATCACTGACAAAGTAACGGTAGGGTTGAGCGATGGCATCATTCTTTGAAAACGGCTTTGGCTGCACGGTTAATTTCTAATAGTTCATGGGTTGAGGAATTACCTACTACTCTATTAGGTTTAAGAGCAGCTATTAGGGTTGTGGTTGACACTAACATAAGTCCAGCTGAATTTGTTTATGATTATAATAAAAATGTCAATTTGGATTGTGACAGTTATATCTCCAAGTTAAAAGCTATTTAAAAAAAATTAAAACTAATATAATTATAAAGTAAAAAATATTTTTTTAACAACACGTTTTTACGCATTAAAAAGTATAAAATAATTTTTATTGAGATTTTTATTGGTACTCTTGTAGGACTTAAAACGAAAAACGTGGGGTGCATGGAATAGATATTCTAAGAAGTAGAGAACGAGGTGATGGCTGAAAAACAGCATAGCTGACGCTGTAACCTTTTCATTGTCTTACTTATTTTCATGTCTGTCTGTACTACTTATTGATACATAACATATTGTTAATGTATTGACAATGAATAAATGTCTTCTATATCTTTTGAGTGCCAGGGGTTGTTATGTGTTATGTCTTGAAAACTTACAAATAGTTATTATTAGTATATTATTTGCAGTGCAATTCAATTGTTGTGTTTTTTATTATTGGAAAGACTTGCGTTTGACCATTATTCTAGCTGATGGAAATGCATTATAAGGTGAAAGATGGACCACGCTCGCCTAGAAGATGTTTATGTTGTTTTTATAAAAGGGCTAATCTATAGTTTTTTGAGAAACACGGTTATGCTTCAAAATCTACTCCATGCACCCCACGTTTTTCGTTTTAAGTACTACACCAATAAAAATCTCAATAAAAATTATTTTATACTTTTTAATGCGTAAAAACGTGGTGTTAAAAAAATATATTTTTCACCTCTCCACCTCGGAAAGTTGGCTTTTAATGCCTGAAAACAGGGTCGAAAATCGCTTATTCATTTCTAGACATGCAAACCATTCTCATGTCTAGAGGAGAAATTAGTTTGAATTTCGAACATTATCTTACACAGGAAAAAAGTTTTCTTAAATCCGCGCGTAAAATAATTGAAATGTGCCATATTTTTTTTATTAGGTGTGTTCCGAATAAAACTGTCAGCGCCGTCAGCGATCAGAAAACCAAAATATTCTATGGGTTTCGCCTGCCTTTGAGTGCGCTAAAATCGATTTCAGTGCGTCTCGGAACGCAGGGATAGGTTTCATACAATTTTGGAACGCACCCTAAAAAAATATAACCTAAAAGTTTGTTTATTGTTTTGGTTGTTTATTTTTATCTTATTTAACTAAAAATTTAAAAGTATTATGATAAAATACAGTAATTAAATCTGAACTCATAGAATTATATCGAAAATAAGAGAACTCTTGTACATTTTTAAGTACCGATATTTACGTAGGTAAGTAAATAGTTAATGATTTCCTTGCTGGAACAGGTGAAAGATTATGTATTGGGTTTGAGAGGAATCTTATTCTCACCTCGAACCTTAGAATCCCTCGCGAGCTTCAGGAGTCTATTTTTAGAAACACTCGCTTCGCTCGTGCTTCAATTATAGACTCCTTTGCATGCTCTGGATTCAATATCAGTTCTCTGAGGAAACATCAACATTCCTCTCTTACCTAACAAATAACTATTACTTTATCATTATTTTGTGCTTTTTAGTCTAGCGTATTTAAAAACGTTAAACGTTGCAAGATGCCCTGAACATCACGTAGGACTAAACTGCTTAGACTAAAAATCCCAAGCATGCCGAGATTATGTTGTTACGATGAGATTACCTTCCGGCTTCACCATGAGACCCTGGATATCACGTATGACTAAAGATCTTGTCAAGACAAATCCAACGAGCCCGAACACGACAAGGTTATGTTGCGACGTTGAGAGAGTTCCTATGGCCACCTTCTGGTTCCATAATGAGATCCTGGACATCACATATGACTCAAGAACTAGTCAAAACAAATCCAACGGGCCCAAACACGACTAGGTTATGTGGGGTATTTGAGGAATTCCTGTGGCCACCTTCCGGCTTGATCATGAGGCCCTGAACATCACGTATGACTAAAGATCTTGTCTTGACAAATCCAACGAGCCCAAATACGACGAGGTTATGTTGTGTATTTGAGGAGTTCCTATGGCCACCTTCCGGCTCCATCATGAGACCCTGGACATCACGTATACCTAATTAAAGATCTTGTCAAAACAAATCCAACGACCCCAAACACGTCGAGGTTATGTTGTGTTTTTGAGGAGTTCCTATGGCCAACTTCCGGCTTCATCATGAGGCCCTGGACATCACGTAAGTATGACTAAAGATCTTGTCAAGACAAATCCAATGAGTCCAAACACGACGAGGTTGTGTTGTGCATTTTAGAAGTTCCTATAGCCACCTTCCGGCTCCATTATGAGACCTTGGACATCACGTATGACTAAAGATCTTGTCACGACAAATCCAATGAGTCTAAACACGACGAGGTTGTGTTGTGTATTTTAGAAGTTCCTATGGCCACCTTCCGGCTCCATCATCAGACCAGCTCCATGGTGTATATTGCATTGTCACCGAGGTTACATAAGTGTACCAAATTTCAGCACATTCGAATAACAGCACGTGCTTCAAAAATGAGTTGCAAGATTCGGACCGAACAAACAAACAAACAGACAGACAAGAAAGCGAGTTAATAAAAACGTGTTAAAAATAGAGAAAACCATGCCGACAAAGCTGTAGAATAAAATCTTAAAAAAAAAATGGGTTCCTCTGGTTCAAGTCCGCGCCCACTATATTACCACTCTGGTATAAATAGTGATTAGGTCCGATAAAAAAAAAAAAAAAAAAAGTGTTCCTCTGGTACACGTCAAGTGGGGGTTATTTTTTTTTACGGTTACCTTATAGTACGAGATATCGTTGGATAGTTTTTTTTTAAATAATGAGGGTTTGCTAAAACCGTTTTTCGATGCTAGCGTAAGTTTTAGTGCTTATTTTTGTTCGAGTCAAGTGCCCCCCCCCCCCCTACCAGCGAAACCGTTGTACATATGGAAATGTGAAAACGGTAGAAGTGTATGATGAATTTAGAAGGAAAACTATCAACATCAAGTAGGCTTTACAGGTTATCGAATAAACTTATAAAATGTACTTGTAGAAGTAAGAAATATGGTACTACAAATATCATAGCAAAATATGTTTCATTACTCATACTTGGAATGTAGGTCTGAAGTTGCCTGAGGAGCGGATGGAAGGTAATACTTTTCAGCCCGGAGGGAGAATCGTTTTCAACTGACAGCCGTGACAAAAAACTAGTTCTCATTTCACATTTCTATTGAACTATGTTCCATCTTTCTATACAGCCACTCAATTACAGCGCAATGTAAAATTGAAATAACATAAAGTTAAGTATTAAATTTTTTAAATGACTTTATTATAATTTACTTTCAACTATTTCTTTAAAATAAAATAGATTTGGGCAAAATATATAACATTTTTTAATGATGGAAATGAAAAATAATGGCTCAAAAGCTGGCCGGCCCGGCCACAGAAAAAAATAAAAATAGGCGGGAAGCAGTGATTATCATTTGTTTCTCGAGTTCATCTGATTTATACATATATATCGTATATATGTTATTGATATTCATTCATTCATTCAGATATGGAAGTCACTAATTTTTTGTTTAGCTGATTCGTGTTTTTATTTTTACTTTCCTTGTATTCGTAATGAAAAGCAGTGTTTACTGCCTCGAACTATTAGGGCCCAAACCCCGTCTCGGTGCTAAATAAGTTACTTTCACCCCTCGTATAACAATGTACTATTGATGAATGTTAACTGTCTTAAAAAAATCGTTCTTGGGCCCCTTTTTTAACTCGCGTATCTCACTTCTCGGAATATGTACCAAATCAAGAAAATTTCCACCAACAGAAGAGTTTATCATTTAGCGACGACGTTACCAAGTATATTTTACATATAATCAAGGAATAAAGCAAAAATAAATAATTAAAATCACCGAAAATCAACCCACATTCAAAATTTGCAAATCTGTTTTCTCAATATTTTCACCGACAACAACATATTTTTTTGTATTTTTTGGGTTGCTATATTAATAATACCTAAACGGCGAAACCAGCTAGTTTTTTAATTCGTTCTACATTTTTAACAAAAAAGAGAAATGAGTTCAAGAAAAACTATTTTTTTGCACGATTCCTGCGCAGTGTCGGACGTAACCTCCGTGAAGCATCGCACGCTAATTATGAACGTTATTTCAGTAGTGCGTCGGTTGAACTTTCAACTAAAGCGCGTTGAGTTGCTAATTTAGGATAGGGCCTCGCCTGCAAGTCATCATCAACGGCCCGTTACAGTCCACTGCTGCCTACAAGTACCTAAGTAGTATTGGACAACTGCGGAACCCTACACTTTGCGTGGCCCGACACGTGCTTGGCGATTTTTTAAGCCTTTAATCTATATTTCAGATTGAAATGTTATTGGCGTTTCCACGTGATGAATTGGGTCTACCCCCTTACACAATGCGCGTGAAGACACCTTCGAAGTGGCGTACCGTGAAGGCACACGGCGGGAACGTCAACCCCTACGGCGGCGAAGGAGAGCACGACGACTATGATGAATATGGTATGTTGGTAACATCGGAATCTATACTAATTGTTGCACTTATTAATTGATGTGAATGGAGATTAAAGTAGTACGTGCTCGTCCATACAAAAAGAGAAAACGTTTTTCCACTTCTAAATATTTTCCAATCTCCATGTTTTTTAGTATGTTATTGATGTGGTCAATAACATACTAAAAATCATGGAGATTGGAAAATATTATATATGACTAGGTTTAAAGTTTTTCCTTTTTTCAAAATTTGCTATAGATTCAAACCTAGAGGCACCTCAAGTAACGTAATTTGTGTGATTAAAACTATGTCGAATTAAGCCGTTTTTTGAACAAAAACAATGTATTTTTTTTTTTAAAAAGTGAACCTATCAGTGGCGAAGGGTCCATACAAGCCGATTCCCCTCGGCTTACCTTTCGAAAATCCGCTCCAACAGCCTCTAATGCTGATAGTAATTTACGTACACGCGAGCGCAAGATACATTGCTTTTTATAATACAAGTCGAGGCGGACGGCGCTCTACAAGCACGTCAATGTATATTCGATCACGCACGAGTCGCACGACCGACCGAGTTCGTGAATTGCCGTATACTCTGTCTCTGGCGCTCCAAGGGTTTACTTCCATATTTGCCTTCTCACGCGCATGTTGCCAGCGCTGTCAGTTTGATTTGAAACACACCAATAATTTCTTTCTCTTTCTAATGCATAACGCATACGCGAGAGAGGAATTGATAAGATAGCAAAATTGAAAAAGAAGAGTTGCAGTAAGAAAATACATCGCGGGGTCGAAATGTGTGATGTTGTGTGATTGGTTAAATTAGGATTTATATGGGGAAGTAAAGTGATACAATACATTTAATTAGTAAGTACGTGTCCGCCAATTTAGTGTGTGCTTGTTTGAAAACAGTGAAACTGTTGTTTTTACTGGGTTTTTCACGATCTGTTCAATACGGTAAGTTGTTGAGTGAGTGTTGTGAGCTCTGTATGCTATTATGGCATAAATTCATATGGATTGCTGCTCAACTGACTATTTGACTACTTGTGTAGCGATGAATTCCATTTTCCGAACTCAGTTTTGAAAACAAAAAGCATGTCATTTAGTTAGGTAGGCTGCGCTCTTCCGGCTTACCTTTGTCAAAATTTCACCCTTCGCCACTGGAACCTATAATCCTAGAATATATTATTGTGCTGAAACGATCCAAATCAAAATCATAAGTGATTTGTTGAAATTTTGTTAGTGGAAACTGTTTTCTTCCGAAATGGGAATTTCATCAAGAAAAATACCTATTGTCAGTCGCGAGCTGCAACGCTCTCTATCGCACGGTTGGGGGTCGCATGAGTGCATAAGCGATGGCAAATGTTTTCCTAAATACCTATTTCGTTTTCCCTTTTAAAACACCAAATTACTGTTAACAACACTCAGAATTTTGAGTAATATAAATCAACAATCAGCTCAGTTCAAACAAAACTCTTTGGTATAAATATATATATATATACCAAAGAGTTTTGTATATATTTATTTTTCATATTATGTATTTTATTATGCATGTTATATATATATTATGTTTTATTTGTCTACGCATGTAATTTGGGCTTGTCGGTAATTACGATAATTAAGTAGATTTAATTTCTTCTTTTTTTGTAGTTTCCAAACTGTATTGTTTAATCTTCCTTGATATAGCACATAATTGTCAATATTTCTATTTAACCAAAGTAAGATTTCCCGCGATACAGGTTTATCCTAGTGCGGGGATCGTTGTTAATGTGATTTTGTCTGTGCAAATGGTTAAATAAATCTATTTTCTTTTTTTTTCATTTTTCATTTTCAATGATCTTGTAGACCATACTTTAAAAAACATCGGCTACTCACAATGACGTCATATACTTAGTGGTCGCCATGGCCGAAATCGGTCGGATAGATCATCATCATCATCATCATCATCATATTAGAAGCTTGTTTTGTTAGATCACATATGAATTTATATTCCACAGAAAAAAGTATGAACCCTTCTCTAAAATAGGAATATGTAACCTTAGCCAGTGACGGATTAACCCTTAATCAAATTAAGCAATTGCCTAGGGCATCACATTTACGGGGGCACCAGAAGAAGCACAAAAAAAAATCCGTCCTTAGGGCATCACGTCTCACTCTTACGTCACCAAAAACCACACCAAAAAAAGTTTCTAGGACTAATTTGAAAATTCGGGCGTTTTAAGTTGACATAGAGTCCGACCTAGAGTCATAACCCCGCTCCCGCTTGCCCACTCGCTGCCCGCTAGTGCATTCGGCAATTCGAATGCACCGGAATTGCGATCAGCCAATAACAAACCACCCCTTCCCCGCGGGCCCCCCGCCTGGCGCCCCCCGCCTGGCGCCCCCGCATGACTGTGTCAATCAAATGTTTTGTTTTTTGAGTAATTGTGCCGGCCGGCTTCTATGCATACGTAATACAATTAATTTGATAATTAATAAGTAAGTCAATAGTTTCAGTAAACTAAAAATCTACGGTGCTGTGCGAGTCACACAGCACAAATTGGTGTGAGTGTGTTTGTCGACAATTAATTCAAGTTCTGTTCATAATATTGTGTTCGCTTAGGTACGTAAAGTTTTATTTTGTTTTGTTTCGATAATGTCCAAAGTCAAAATATCTAAAGTATTTTGTTTCATTTAAGTAGGAGTTTGAGAGGTCAATGACACGCGCGTCAAATGATACCTACCAAAAGACGCCGATAAAATTATGTGTACCGATCAAACTGCAGAAAACAGTCAGCACAGTACATATCTAGCAAACACATAACCAGAATAACAGAAATTCAACAGTTTCATTCATATGACGTCATAAGTAAAATAAGTTCCAGACCCAGTGATTCGGCTCGCACAAGTTTACATCAAACTCACGCACAATTGTATAAAATAATACAAGTCACATGATTATAAAATTGAATCAGCTTTCCCTAATGTGGAAACAGCCCTGCGTATGTTTTTATCGCTTATGATTAGAAATTGCTCAGCGGTACGTTCTTTTTCAAAATTAAAAATATTAAAAAATGAAAAAAGGACAAAGATGATACAAGAAAGGCTCGATAATCTATCGATATTATACATAGAGTCCGATATGTTAAAAACGTTAGACGTTAAGGCCCGGTTGCCACCAAAGCGGAGAGGAGAGGAGATGTGTCGAGCTGAGCTGCAAAGCTGGCTGGCTATTTCCACCAAAGCGGAGAGGAGATGTGAGCTGTGCGTCCGTAGCGGCGAAGCGCGGGCATCAGCGGGGCGGGGAGTGGGAGCGCGGGCGCCGTCGCGAGGCCTCGCACGCCGCTCGCCGCGCGCATCTCGCCGCTGCTCGCCGCCCGGCTACACACATCTTCGCACAGCCGCGCCTCGCTTGCTATAGAAAAGTTAGACATCTCCTCTCCGCTCCGCTCGATCCATTTCCACCGAAGCTAAGCGGAGAGGAGATGTGGAAATAACGAAATCTGATTGGTTATTCAAACACATCTCCTCTCCGCTCAGCTTTGGTGGAAACCGGGCCTTATACTATCTTGCGTGAATTCAATGCCCGGAAAAGCCGCAAGGCGCATTTCAATGAATAAATTATGCTTTGGTTTTTATTGTTGTCGCACCTACTCCACTTCTAAGGTACGTTACAATCTTATTTAACTAAAAACTAATGTTTTTAGGCGGTAAAGGTTTAAAGACTGATTCTAGTTGACATACGGATAGGGGGGCCCACAGGTGTGGATTGCTTAAGGCATCAAGTAGTCTTAATCCGTCACTGACCTTAGCCCTCATTCAATGCTAATTAATAGTAGATTGTATAATGGTGGTGAGCGGTGTGGAGTGCGTTACCCCAGCCAGAAAATGTCGAAAATCGTCATCCAAGTGCAATAGATAATTAGATATACAGCTTCTGTAAATGGTAAGCTGAATTTTAAATTTGGTAAGCTGATATTTTTTTAATTATTTGATAAAAACAGTTTCGGTTGGAGTAATGTGGGTAACGTTACTCCAACCGAAACTGTTGTTTTCTAACGGATGACGGAACGGACGGCCAGATCTTTTGTTTTCTAACGGGTATGTTGAAATAATTGTTATCTGAATAATTAGGTATCTATTTGGTATAAATGGTAAAACTTAATTTGTACTTGTATTTGCTATGGTTGCGAAGATATTTAAAATCCGGCTGGGGTAACGATTGCTGTATCTCGGAATTGGCTGAACGGATGATTATGATTTTTGTACAGGACATCTGGCTAATTTGTTATAATTTGGTAAGCAATAAAAGAATCCACGATAATGCACCGTTTAGAAGTTATTTTAGAAAGTAGAAATATGCTTCAATAGGTCTTAGCAAGGTCCTAGCACTTCCAATAATCGCTCCAAAGACCAACTTGAAACGTTATTATATAGGTAATTACTGCCTATAAATGGTACTGAAGTTTCATTAGTATCCAATACGTAATTAAAAAGTTATGATGAAACTCCAATTTGTTCCGGCCACGGCGCCCAGCGGAGTTATTTGACGACCGATTAACCGAGTTTCCTGCATTAATAGTAACTGAATCTTATATCAATAATTAGATATACAGTTCAATTTTATACCTGCGAAATTTCAGACCTGTACACTAATTAATTAACGAGATAATCGAAAGAAATGATGTATGTGCGGTAACCCGACCAAATCTAGAATGTTATAAAAAAATAAAAAAGTGGCCGCGCAATACATTATACCAACCTTCTAAAACTTACAAGATAATACGTGAGAATATTACGTGGTTTTGTACAGATGGGTACACAAGTGCTAAAATAAAACATAGTTATAATTAAATATTTTTGAATCTACAGATAGAATATATTGCGCGTAGGTAATAAAAAAATATGGAATACCTATTGTAGCGTTGTGTTATGCTTCGGTGTTCGAAACTTTTTTCGTGTTCTTCTCAGTTTTTTTTTTCTTTTTCGAATTTCTAATTTTATATTTGATTTTGAAAGGCTTTTGGTTGGTTTTGTTTTTCTTTTTTTGGTATTCAATTTTTGGTCTCGTTATCGAGCTGTGGTGTTTGTGCTGCACCTTTTTTTTAAATTTTGTGCAAATCCAATAAAATATTATAATAAGTATTATATTATAATAAATATAAAATATTGTAATAAATTGAGTGAAAAAGTTTAAGCCGCTTGTTTAAGCCGCTCCTTGGAGCAAACCGATTGAGGATAACCGATGTGGAGAACCGATTGAGGATAACCGATAGCCTTGTGGACAGGGCATTAGGCTCAAACGCGTACCCGCGTGAGCGAATAGACCTAGCCGAGTCGTCGGAGTCTGGCGCACTGGACCTGGGGTCGCTTCAGTGGTCGCACGAGTGACTGTTCCCGGCTGCAGACCCGCCGCTACTTCGGAACCTGAGCTTGCAGCAGCTCGGGGATTGCAGCAGTTGCACGTGCGGACTGGAAGTTTAGTTATAGCTTTAAGAGCACCTTTTTTTTAAAAAAAAAAACGAACATTTTAAACTCAATTAGACCATCAACCAGTTGTGAACCATCCCTTAAATTGGTGCGTCGCAAGTTTGGTTTGTTTTTTCCTAAATTCAAACCGGCTCTCCACGCCACCGTTAACCACTCCTGGCAAAGACTTTTGGTACAGAACGTTTCACCTTACTTAGTCTATAGATTCCCTAGACAGGTAGGGCATTATTTATTTTTATTTTATTTTATTTATTTAATAGGTTTGCCAACAGGTGCACATCCTGAATAGTATACATATGCGTGCTCTTAAAATTTACGAGATGTAGACCCAATTACAGGCAAACACAGCTTGTTTATTCTATAACAAATTAACTTTCTCGGGTGAGATCTAGTAACAATAATTTAAAAGAAGATAACTGAGTGTGTTTAAGACTCTAATTTAAAGGTAAACAGTAAATTCTTAAATTTATAGAGTGATAAATAAAAAATGTCAATGGATGTGGAGTGGTTGCTAGTTATGTTCGCGACATATTCTAGGCAGCAAGCTGTTCTGTCCCAATCTCCTACACTTGTTGAACCTCCACTCATTTTGGGGAAGTCTTTAATTCCAAATTATTTTTATTATTGCCGTGTTACCGTTCTTTGTTTTCTGTTTTTGTTTGTGTTTTATATTTTGCTTTTTTGGTAAGTAACTTTATATCGAATCTTGGCCTTTTTACCCTTTTTAGTAGTACTTTTCGGTTTTTATTTTTAACACACTATGTAGATGATGATTATTATGCAGATATTAAATTAAAGTAACCTATAAACCTGTACCTAACTGCTTGTATGTTACTTTTGTGTGTAATAAAGTGTTTTTACTTTTACTTTACTAAAGTAAGTGTATATTAAATGCAAAATTAATCACAGATATTTTTTAATGTACTAATAAATATGCGACATCGCTTACTTATCTGAAATTAAAAATAGGAACTGTAAACACTTTCACTATTTTCACTGTGTTGTGTATAGCGTTACGAATAAGATGAAAGAAAAATACTTGTTGTAGTCATAAGTTTTATTGTAAATAATCATAATCACAGATCAACATTAATAAAATCACAGTGCAGTAAGGTCTAATTTATATTATACAGTAGGTAGGTAGGTTCTACTGTTTTTTCTAATCTGATTTAAAAATCGTTAGCGTCAGAACCTCTGGACCAAGTGCGATATTTTAAGTTTGGAAAATATCAAATTACAGTACCTTTTTGGTACTATTTGATACCTAAATTCAAGTAACTAGCACCCCCTTCGTTCCGCCCGTCCCGCGCGCCCGCCGCCGTGACGACACGTCTGTTTCCGATTTTCCTCTTTCTATCTTCTCTTCACGATAATAACGATGATAGCGCCACGCGCCCCCACCGCATGCATGATGTACCATTGTTTACAATATACCTACACCTACATATTAAAAGTGCGTTGTAAAACGTTGATCTTGAAAACAATAATCATATAGATAAGTACTTAAGCCTACCTTTAGTACCGATTTAGTTATTCTTAATATCTACTGTTGGTTTTCCAAATATAATAAAAAATAATCAAACTTAAAAATAAAAAAATACCTAAAAATAAAAAAATAAAAAAAAATACAATAATAAAAAAAAATAAAAAAAATACCTATAATAATAAAAATACCTAGGTAAATAAAAATAAATTTATAACACATATATAAAAAATATAATAATGGATTCCTTTACCTAAATACATAAAAAACTACGTAGGTGCAATTTATGCCTTGCAAATTGGTACTCAAGTAGGTAGGTACCATTGACGACACGTGCTAGGTACCTACCTACCGCATCGACAGAATGGTAAAACGTAGGTAAGGTGAAGAATGGCATAGTGGACACTTACTTAAAATTAGATAGGTATGAGCAATTTAAAGTAATCTTTCAAACTATTTTCATACATGACTGTACCAACTTTTAAGGACAATTATACTAATAATTTTAGAAGGTTGGTATAATGTATTGCGCAGCCGCTTTTTTATAACATTCTAGATTTGGTCGGGTTACCGCGCATACATCATTTGTTTAGATTATCTCGTTAATTAATTAGTGTACAGGTCTGAAATTTCACAGGTATAAAATTGAACTGTATATCTAATTATCGACATAAGATTCAGTTACTATTAATGCAGGAAACTCGGTTAATCGGTCGTCAATAACTCCGCTGGCCGCCGTGGCCGGAACAAATTGGAGTTTCATCATAACTTAATAAATTTAATTACGTATTGGATACTAATGAAACTTCAGTACCATTTATAGGCAGTAATTACCTATATAATAACGTTTCAAGTTGGTCTTTGGAGCGATTATTGGAAGTGCTAGGACCTTGCTATGACCTATTGAAGCATATTTCTACTTTCTAAAATAACTTCAAAACGGTGCATTATCGTGGATTCTTTTATTGCTTACCAAATTATAACTAATTAGCCAGATGTCCTGTACAAAAATCATAATCATCCGTTCAGCCAATTCCGAGATACAGCAATCGTGCAAACGTTACCCCAGCCGGATTTTAAATATCTTCGCAACCATAGCAAATACAAGTACAAATTAAGTTTTACCATTTATACCAAATAGATACCTAATTATTTAGATAACAATTATTTCAACATACCCGTTAGAAAACAAAAGATCTGGCTGGGGTAACGTTACTCCAGCCGAAACTGTTTTTATCAAATAATTAAAAAATTATCAGCTTACCATTTACAGAAGCTGTATATCTAATTATCTATTGCACTTGGATGACGATTTTCGACATTTTCTGGCTGGGGTAACGCACTCAGCGGTGTGAGGGTGAAATTGATCTTTCCCACGTGGTGAGCACTCTGCTTTTCATCTAGATTGCGAGGAAAGTAAACAAAACAGTACCATTACGCGCCATATTAGTGCCCCGCACCCTATTGGACACACAAACTGGTAAATTTTTAGTTGGTGTGTTTTTTTTTTTCATTTTAGAGACAAACAGTCAAATGCTTAAATAATTACACAAGTTAATAAACGTAAACCTTCTGCAGTCCCCTATATTTATACATAAAAAAAACACTGCGTATTGATTTTAGAAATTCCCACACAAGCCTAAATCAACTTATTTTTACTATTTCATGGTTGAAACAATTACAAATTAATTTATCAAAACGTTGATAACAAACCACAGATAGCATATTTTTTTCACCAATATTTTTTCCCGCCTTTTTTTAATAATTCGCGTTCGTGTCATTTTTGCCAAAATTTAAAAGAATAATATTTGTTTGTTTTATAAATTATTAATATTTTTATTGGTATTTGTAGGTAGTTAAATACGCGAATTTTGTATTCATCTTGCACAAAGTAAATGCAAGTTTTTTTTTTCTTTTTTATCGGAATAAAATTAATTGTAGAATTATCTAGGCTGTATACGTCCTTCCTTTGCCATTTATTGTGTGAAAGTTTCTATGCAAATAGTAAAAAGAAAGGTTCGAATTTCAAAGTTACTTACATCCTTTACTTTCAGTGCATGAGAGATGAAAAATATATAACCGTATCCCGAACGAAATTAAAAATATAGAAAATTATAAACCACTTATAAACTCCCAATTAACACATCAAAGCAGTATAACGGCTGACTTACAGCATTTCTGTATCGTTTTCGCATTTTGAGTTAATTCTATAGCAGCATAAAAGACGCCTTTTATGCTACTATAATGCTAATTTGGGCACAAACTATTCGGCTAAAGATCCTATATAGGTTCACAATCAGTTGTTTAACAAGGCGCATTATCTTATCTATCTTTATCTAATGTCACGAGTTTGTTATAAAACCTATATCCGTGTGTTGTACGACATTTTTCAATACACTTGTGAGAAAAGATGATACTACTGATGGTAAATAATTAAATTGAAATGGTTAAGAAATACATAGTACCCTACAAAAGCTAACAGGTAAAATTGTTCATGTAGAAATTGTAAAAACTAACCTTTATTATATCGCGCGCAGTTTGAGTGTCCTTACTATATACACATTTATCATTAAATATCAACACTTAATTACCCATAGAACAACATTCAATGTAAAACAATTAAATAAAATTTTTACAAACTTTTTCTTTTTTTTCTTCCTAACTAATGGCGACACATCTTATATAGACGTATTTCGCCAGTGTCGAGTGATAATTGTAGGTTTAAGATAATATATCCTTGGATGATTGTTCGGTTAATTGGGCTCAGTAATGTGATAGTACAATTACTGAAGCCACCACGAGGCCTCTTGGCATCATCTAAAAACGTCAGCAAAGTGTAAGCGATTCAATTCCCGGGACCCGAAACATTTACTGGATAATGCACTATCGAAATTATACACTATACTTGGGTTACTATAGGATGAGCTCTGACAGATTAAAATTTTAAAATCTTTTTAATTTTATTTCGTTTATATGTTTATTTATTAAGTAAAATTACATACTGTTTAATGATAAAATAAGAAGTGAAGTTACTTTGTTTTAAATTTTAGCTTTTATGGTTTTTAAACTGAATATTATAAAAAAAAAGTTGTTAACGTCGTATGAAAAATTTTGCAGCTGTGAACTCATCCTATAATAACCCGATTATAAACACTTCAATAAACTAAAATAAAAAGATTAAAACAAAGGCACGTCCGCCATTGTCAGATGCCGGCAAAAGACCATTTTACAAACTTGGCGCCAACCACAAAACGATATCTTTTTTATAAGCATAATTACGGAGAAAAGGCTCTGGCGAACATTCGGCCTCTACGAATTGATTCTTTGTTAAATCGAGATAATTATATTTTTATAAATAAAATATTACTGGCTGATAATATTTTTGATACAATTTGTTGACATAAAAACATATAAAATACTTATTTGTATGAATCGATTTAAATATTTTTTATTGTCAAAATGATCCTGGATGAATAAAAATTTTGAAAAAAAAAAAATTTAACAAAGTCGCACTAGTGCGGTAAAACGCATTTACCGCACAGTTTACTGCCTTCGTAAGTTCAATTTTCGAGCAAGGTGTATTGAAAAGTACATTTCATTCATTCATAACTCTGATAATCTGGTGTCGACTGAGAATCGGTGTTGCTATTATAGTGTCTTCTTTCTTTACAGACCTTGCATTGCAACAAACTCGCTTTGTATTTCGGCTTTATTATTATTTTGTTTTGTAATTTACATGAAATAAACTGATTTCTTTCTCTTTTTCAACCCATACTTTCTGAACTATTAGGTGTCGAATTAATATTTTTTGCCAAATTATTGTCTAAGGGCGTTTGCGCACTCACCCGTATCCGATCCGGTTTTCATTCGTATTCGAGACGATATTGCATAATATTGTCGTAGTGATGTGCCGAGTCGAGCTGACTCGAGTACCTTGTAAGTACTCACATATTCGAGAATTCAGAATATAGCAGTTGAATACCCAGGTACTGTCAACTGCAAGTCAGTGGAAACGTCAGTTACGAATCTCGACCATAATGCTATAGAAGTAAGAAGCGTTCAAGGTCAAAGTGTTAACACTTTACCACTGACTGATAAGCAGTCGACTGTACTCGAGTATAAATTTCGGGTACTTATATAATTCGAATACTAAATTGATCTTTTTTAATTATATCTACTTATGTAATGTAGATCCCGCAATAAAGTCGCTCACGTTACTCGTATAGTTCCTTTCACGTAAATAGAATCCTGGAGTCTCCTGTCTCGAGTGTGCATTCAATTATTTTTGTAACGAGTACTAAAATAATTGTTTATCAAAAAATAACCAATTTGGCACATCACTAGCAGCGCGAGCTTTCTCCTCCCCGTACCTCACTCTTCATCCGTAAAAAATCGTGTAGTGCGCAAGCGTACGTACAATTTGTATGGCGGCCACTTCGACTCGGTTTTGATCCGTAAAAAAACCGATCCGGAGTGAGAATTTACGGATCGAACACGAACCGGATACGTATGGGTGCGTAAGCGTCCATACAATTATTAGGACGGCCAAACCGGATCAGAAACGGATAAGAATCGGATACGGATGAGTGCGCAAACGCCCTAGGGGTCGGGCCACACTTATCGACGGCGATCGACGGTTTGCCTATACAAAACATATATATATATATATATATATATATATATATAATCATAATAATAATCATATAATCATATAATTATAATCATAATCGTAGCAGCCGTTTCCGAGATTCTCATTATATATATATATATATATATATATATAATGAGAATCTCGGAAACGGCTGCTACGATTTCGATAAAATTTGGTATATAGGGGGTCTCGAGGGCGATAAATCGATCTAGATAGCTTTTGTTTTTGGTAAAACACGATTTCCCCATGTTTTCGGGCTTAAAAGAATTTATACGCCATATCATTAAAAGAGAAGGTTAATTTCGCCGCTATCTATAACGACGCGGTGGCTCTGTTGGGGAACCGGGAGGCAATGAAACCGAAGGTCAGACGATATTTTTGTTCATGTTACTTTTTTGTTTGTTTTAATTCTTTCATTTAGTTAATTAAATACAAAAATGACAGAAATAAAAATTTCTTATTTAGTACCTTATTTTTTCGTGGTCTAAATTTTTTCCAACAGATAGAGCAATTTTTATAGGTATGTTTTTTTATTTATTACTTACCGTCGTCGTCGTTGTTATTACTTATTTTTTCATTTACTTAGTTCAATTAAAATACCTTTACAGAAAATCACTTCATTTTTCTGACACCGAAAGTTCTGCAACAGATGGCACTACAACTCACATAGTGACGAAATTTTCTTCTAAAAAAGCATTTAAAAGTATTTTCAGTTATTTTTTCAGATATGTAACACAGAAATGGAAAATGCAATTTTATCCACGGAGACGTTATTTAATCCACGCAACCTCAACAAATTCAATTTTATAACTACTAGCGCTGCCTTTACCACTGTTAGGCATGGGCATAATAATTTATTTTCCTTTCTGAATTCTATCCAAATTCCGATCCTAATTTATTGTCAATGCTGGGAAATCTATTTTTACTAAAAATTAAACCTAGCTAGATCGATTTATCGCTCCCGAAACCCCATATAATGCTAAAATTTCATCGAAATTATCCACGCAACCTCAATAAATGCAAATTTATATTACTACTAGCGCTGCCTTTACCACTGTATCTGTGAAGTGGCCAAAATTGGAACTACTGCTAATAAGTTGGTAGGTTAGTTGGTATAGGAATAATTTATTTTCCTATAATAATCCTTTCTGAATCCTATCAAAAGTCCCATCCTATTATTTTATAATACATAATATATTATTTTCCTCGTTTTACTCGGGCCATCTGATGGAAAACTTTCAGACCACCAAAAAATTTATCAGAAATTTTCTTTCGTTTTTAACCGACTTCAAAAAAAGGAGGTTCTCAATTCGGTTGTATTTTTTTATTTTTTTATGTATGTTATTAGATATCTCCGTCAATTGTACACCGATAGTAATTATTCTTTTTTCATTCGATATGATTTAATTTCAAGTTGGTCCCATATTAATGTCGTCAAGATCTGATGGTGGAACATGAGGTAATATTAAAAATTGGAAATTTCTCAACTGAATGTAACATTCGCTTCGTTATTCGTCTATTCTTTTAGACATATCTCAGTCAGTTTTTTACCGATTTTAATGATTCTTTTTTCATTCGATAAAATGTGTTTTAGGAATAAATCCGTATAAATTTTGTCAAAATCTGATGGTGGAATAGAGATAAAAGCGGAAACTTCTCAACCAGTGATAGCAACATGCATTGCGCGCGATACCGTTTGTGGTGGAATGTTGCTAGGCAACGAAATAAATTTATTTTGACAGTTGCTGAAAATCTACGTTTCCCTTGTTCAATTTATTCGATTTTATCACATTATTGGCGACCGTGACAGGACAAGAACCTGCAATCTTCGGATATTGTATTGGAAATCACAAATAATTTAGCTTCTATGGCCGAGTGGTCGAGTGTTTTAATCTTTTTACGGAGGTTTCGGGTTCGAATCCCGGTGAAGACACTCTTAAACGAAAATGTCCTTGTGAGACTTTCTCCAGTTTAGTTGGGCCATTGCTGCCTGAATCACCCGATTGTCTGAAAAGAAAGATTATTCCGTGCTTCGGAAGGCACGTTAAGCCGTGTGTCTCGACTCTAATATCTATAGAAGGCGTCGTTACTCGAGCTAAGTCAGTGGGTTTTGACAAGGGCCCAGTACTATATTAGTTGTGTGACCAGGGTGTGTGAGGTTGGTTGTCGACCTTACAATCCACAATATGAAGAAAAAGAAGAAGCCAGCCTACGTTCACTATCTGTAATCAACTAACGATAGTCTTTCAAGATCCCATCTCAAACCTGAAACTCCTTACGAATAGCCCAAGTATCGGGGTAAACTGTAAGCTTATTAAGAGGGAAGAATAGTACGTGCTCGTCCATACAAAATGAGAAAACGTTTTTCCACTTCTATATATATTTTCCAATCTCCATGATTTTTAACCGACTTCAAAAAAGGAGGAGGTTCTCAATTCGCCTGTATTTTTTTTTATGTATGTTATTAGATATTTCCGCCAATTGTTAACCGATTTTAATAATTCTTTTTTCATTCGATAAGATTTACTCTCGAGGTGGTCCCATATTAATTTCGTCAAGATTTGATGGTGGAACATGAGGTAAAACTTGGAAATTCCTCAACGGAATGTAGCATTCGCGTCGTTATTCGTCTATTCTTTTAGTCATATCTCAGTGAGTTTTCAACCGATTTTGATGATTCTTTTTTCATTCGATAGAACGTGATTTAGGGATAGATCCATACCAATTTTAGCCCAAGTATCGGGGTAAACTGTAAGCTTATTAAGAGGGAAGAATCGTGCTCGTCCATACAAAAAGAGAAAACGTTTTTCCACTTCTATATATATTTTCCAATCTCCATGATTTTTTAGTATGTTATTGACACAATGAATGACTAGGTTTATAGTTTTTGCTTTTTTCAAAATTCGCAATAGATTCAAACTTATATAGGCACCTCAAGTAACGTAATTTTTTTTATTAAAACTGTGTCAAAGTGATTTGTTGAAATTTAGTAATTGGAAACCGTTTTCTCCCGAAGTGGGAATTTCATCAAGAAAAGTATCTATTGTCGGCGAGCTGCAACGCTCTCGCTCTCTCTCTCCTGGGGGCATGAGCGCACGAGCGATAGCAAATGTTTTCCTAAATACCTATTTCGTTAGGATCGCGAAGCTATTCTTTCCTCTTAGCATTGTCAGTTTAGTGGCCAGCTGGACTACTAAATGACCTCTTACTTCGTAGCTTCTTACCCAGTTTAACTTATGTTATTTTAGAAACTATTATATAAACAACTAAACGCGGTTGCAAAGCACGAAAGACGCAGTCTAAACTAAGCAAATACCAAAAATATAATATCTTTGTACTGAAACTGTTAAATAACAAAACCTAGCTTTGGATAATGAAGAAAAATAATAGAAAATGTGTCGCGGTTAGGATTAATTACTTACATAAAATATATTGAATAAAACACTGAAAAACAATTTAAATAAATAAATGAAAGAATAAAAAAAATATAAAAAAAGAAACAAACGAAAAAAGAACAAAGAAATAAAAAAAATATATTTGTCGAGATTCAAACTGCAAACTCGCGGTGTCCCGACTGATCCAAAATTACCATTCTATTTCAATGATATCGCGTATCAATTCTTTTAAGCCTGAAAATACGGGGAAATCTATTTTATAAGCTAGATCGATTTATTGCCCCCGAAACTAAATTGCGAAATCGTTGTAGCCGTACGTTTCCGAGATCCTTATTATTCTTATCTTGCTCGTTTAAAGTATAAGAGTGGTGCTACTATGTCTAGCCGCGTGTACTTTCTTCTGAACGTATGAAGTAAGTAGAGTTTATCGAAATGCGTAGGTGTCTTACAAAAAAAATAAACGAGCTAAGCTCGGTCAACCAGGTACTTTAATTTAGATGAAGAAGATGGTGAACCGAGAACTACGTTGCCCTCGCTGCAAAAAAGGCCACCACGCCCACCCGCCACGGTAGCCGACACAGCCACCGCCACGCCCGGTGGACCACCACCGAACGTACCACCACCGGACATACCAACGCCCGGTACCGGTGGACCACCACCGGGCGTACCAACGCCCGGTCCTGGTGGTAATGAGAGGCGACACGGCTTCTGGAGGCCTGGAGGCGAACAAGCCTACAGGCGGCAGAACTTTGAAGAGGAGCGCTACAAACACCTACTCAGGGAGAAATTCCTCCTCAACAAGCTAGGACTGAACTCCAGCGGACACACGCCTAAGCCGCGCTTCCAACGGGGCTGGCCAGTCGATGAAACTTGGGATGACCTGCCTATGTACTAATTTAAATAAAGTGTTTATGGGGGACCGAATAGTTTGATTTAAGATTATTACGCTACGCCCTTAACAGTGGACGTAGTGATGAAAGAGACTCAGTCTTTTAAGTCTTTTGGTCCCCAACCACAGAATTAATATATTCATAATTAGTATATTCTATTCTATTCTATTCTATTCTATTCTAATATAGTACCAGAACGGCCACTCACCTCCTCCCGCCAATCGGCGTTACCTTGTCCCGCCCCGCAGTTTGACATTCGAGGGGGCGAGCGAGGTGTCCGTTTCGATTGCTCGGCCACGACGAAGAATAAGAAAAACGACTTCATTAAGTTTCCGTAGAAATATGTAAAACTCTAATGCTCAAAACCAAAAATTTTTAAAAGTTACTGTTCGGAAGTTATATGGGTATAAACACGGAGACAGATTTGTCTCCGTGGGTACAAACGTGGCCGGGTGAATTTCAACAAGCGATATTTTTTTATCATTTCGGTGAGATTTTTTATTTTAATGTTTTTCTACGCAGTTTCCATGACAAATAAAACTTTATTCTATTTTATTTCGTGTGTGTGAATGGGCATCGAATATTATAAAAACTCACTGAGATATTTAAGGTTGAATTTTTTTTAGGCTACTGAAATGAAAAGTGTCAACCGAAATGATAAAAGTGTGCACCGTTGTGATAATTAGTCCACCGAGATGATATAACTGTACACCGTAATTAATTTAGCCCACTTAAATGATACGGCCAAGGAAAGTTGTATAGCGTAATCAAGGTTCAGTCTGTGTTAGGACTGTCTTTTTATCCATATCAAACGTCTTTCTTTCTTAAATATATAACGTTTGCTTATTCTGTAGTTGACTAAAGCGGAATAAAATAAAAATAAAAACTTAAATAAGTTATGAAATAAATTTTGATTGTATAAAATTCTAAAATAGTTTCTAAGATGCCATCTAATAAGTAGGATAAAGATTCTTTCCACATTCTTAATTATTTGGCCATTAGCCGTAACATAAATAGAAACGTAAACAAAAATAAAATTATAACCCTTTGACTCAATATTTCACACAAGGAACTCTAAGACTTATGGTTGTTTTCATTTCGGTGACATATTTAATTTCCATGGACTGTTACCGGTATTTAAGTCCACCGAATCCTCTGAAATGATAACACTGAGATGATAAAATTTTAAGTTAATTGCATATAAACTCCGAAATAAAATCTGTATTTTATATAATACTGGTTAAATAAAAGAATACTTAAAGAGAAAGCAAAATACGAATTAAGGAAGAAATCGAATGAATATAACACGAGTTATAACGGCTACCGAAATTAAAATATTTTTGTCTCCTATACCACTGAAATGATGAACTTACCTTTTTGGCGGGAAACCACGACACGTTGTGACCGGTGTGTTCACGCCGAGCTCTCGAGCGGGACTGGTCGAAGGTGGCGCAGGGTAAGGGGGGCACACAGATTCAATGCTAACGGAGGTATCTTACCAAATATAACTCCCCACTGGAATGAATACTTTTCTCCGGACAAAAGTTGATTGCCTGTCAAATTTATTCTTACGTAATTAAACAATTAGAAATGATTTCCATTGATGGCTTAGTTATCTATTAATATATTTTAAGTACATCTGAATTGATTTAATAAGTAACATTTCCGATACAAGGCATTATATGAGCAGAGATAGGTCCAGGACAAGTCACCGACATGATAAAATGGCACTTCAATATTTTTTTTATATATGTAATAGGGTACGTACCTTAATAAAATTTATTGCACAAGTAGAGGGCTATGTATTCTGCCCAGAAAAAATATAATCAACCATATAGAAAGACATTGCACTACCGTTCTCAGCTCCGCCGTGGTTTTTTTAAGCTTGGGCAATTCACCCGGCCGCGCCGTTGAAACGCGGAGACCCGCGCGGCCACGCATTACTCTCGAACTAAACCTCGTAGAAATCTAATTCTTTTTGTAAACGACAGGTTTTACTTTGTATAAAATGTAGAAAGTACAAAAATCATCGAAGGCGAGTGCGTTACCCCAGCCAGAAAATGTCGAAAATCGTCATCCAAGTGCAATAGATAATTAGATATACAGCTTCTGTAAATGGTAAGCTGATTTTTAAATTTGGTAAGCTGATAATTTTTTAATTATTTGATAAAAATAGTTTCGGCTGGAGTAACGTTACCCCAGCCAGATCTTTTGTTTTCTAACGGGTATGTTGAAATAATTGTTATCTAAATAATTAGGTATCTATTTGGTATAAATGGTAAAACTTAATTTGTACTTGTATTTGCTATGGTTGCGAAGATATTTAAAATCCGGCTGGGGCAACGTTTGCACGATTGCTGTATCTCGGAATTGGCTGAACGGATGATTATGATTTTTGTACAGGACATCTGGCTAATTAGTTATAATTTGGTAAGTAATAAAAGAATCCACGATAATGCACCGTTTTGAAGTTATTTTAGAAAGTAGAAATATGCTTCAATAGGTCTTAGCAAGGTCCTAGCACTTCCAATAATCGCTCCAAAGACCAACTTGAAACGTTATTATATAGGTAATTACTGCCTATAAATGGTACTGAAGTTTCATTAGTATTCAATTCGTAATTAAAAAGTTATGATGAAACTCCAATTTGTTCCGGCCACGGTGCCCAGCGGAGTTATTTGACGACCGATTAACCGAGTTTCCTGCATTAATAGTAACTGAATCTTATATCAAAATTTAAATATACAGTTCAATTTTATACCTGTGAAATTTCAGACCTGTACACTAATTAATTAACGAGATAATCGAAAGAAGTTATGTATGCGCGGTAACCCGACCAAATCTAGAATGCTATAAAAAAGCGGCTGCGCAATACATTATACCAACCTTCTAAAATTATTAGTATAATTGTCCTTAAAAGTTGTTACAGTCATGTATGAAATTAGTTTGAAAAATTACTTTAAATTGCTCATACCTTGTCCACTATGCCATTCTTCACCTTACCTACGTTTTACCATTCTGTCGATGCGGTAGGTAGGTACTGAACGAGCCTACACGTACATTGTCAGTATTGCACAATTTAGCCAATTACGCATTATTGGCAATTTTTTATACTTTTTAAATCAGTTCGCAATCAGCTATCAAGCAAGCTCCGCGCGCTCATTATCATATTTCATCAATTCATATTATTATAAGTTTTGGGTCAAAATATACCTTTCTTTATATCAGTTTAATCAGTATTTCATTTTATCAGTCAAATTGTTTCGGGTAACCCGTACATGGTCCTTCGAGCCTCCGGAAAGGCGGGATCTTTACACGTGTCAGTGTTGCGTGGACTGTAAACGTGTCAGCACTTCCGCTTACCGGGACTTAGCATCTACGGTGTACAGTCGACTGCATAAAACTATTACTGTGCTATCAGGTGTCATAGTAACTTTATCCGCTTTTTTTTTTAAGAAGCCCGCCAGCTGTAACCATCATGGCAACGCACCGGTCGGACCGGAGCACTCACTGCGTCCCGAAATACGTTCGACGCAGCTGTACGTGTCCCGACTACACTGGTCCACTAAGGTTGAGGAGTTGTTGGATTTTGTGCGAAGAAAGTCCAATTTCACCCTGAGGGTCGAACGGTTAGCATCGCGCCACAAAGTGAACTTTAGTTCGTTTGTGGTACGAGTGCCGACCCACCACCTGGAGACCTTCATGAAAGAGGACTTCTGGCCGCAGGGAGTCGTGTTTCGGAAGTTCCGGGGACGGCTGCCAGCTGACACGCGCTACACGTCGCTGACATCACGTGTTACCTAGTTATAGTTTTTATAAATATGTATGTTAGTTTTAAGGTATTTATTATATGGGCCTCTGTTTACATATTTAAGACCTTTATGTAAATATTGCCTGAAATAAATGATTATTATTATTATTATTATTATTATTTATCAAGAAACAGTTCATTGCGTTATCAAGGATTGCAGTGAGTGAAAACGGCAAGACTTCAGTGTACAGTCGGCTATAAAAAACTGTTACTGTGCTGTCAAGTGTCTTAGTAACTTCATCAGGAAGCAGTTCATTGCATTATCAAGGATTGCAGTAAGAAGAAACAACAGAGTTCATCAGGATTATCAAGATCGGTGGCTGTGAGAAAATTATCCAGCTTCCAGCCGCTCAGCAGCAGTATCAAGTAGTATCGAGCAGATCAAGTAAGACCAGTCCTTTTCTTATTATCCATAATGGCGTCGACCAGTGAGCTCCGCGATGCCCAACAGCAGCTCTCTCGAGCGATAGAAACGGTTCTTACCAATTTTAACAAAGATAGCGCGGAGAGAAAAACTGCGGATTACTTAGAAAAGAGATTGAATCTTTTAGATAGCTATTGGTTTGAATATGAGTGTAATTTTAATAAGATGACAGACATGGATTTAGACCCAGAAGAGAGCGAATTTGTAAAAAATGACAGAGAGGCACTGCGTGAGAGGTACACAGCTATTAGAGAACATATTCAAATGTATCAAGGTCAGACAGGGGAGAAGCGGGGAACGCCTGTTTTAAAACCAGCCGTTTTCGTAGCTAGTGGCAGTGCCACCCAACAGGCATCCAGCGCAACGGTAAGCAAGACCGAAGAGATGCTAAAGAAACAACAAAACAATTTCAGGGCTTTCCATCGTACATTATTAGGTATTCATTTACACACTGTATCAGAAAAGTGGGAGTTCGAAGATCTGTTCCGCACTGTGCAGTCCCGCTGGAGTGCAATTGACTCGTTGCACTAGGATTTAGATAGTGAATTAAATGGCACCAATAAGGAGTATGAAGCTGCTTTTTCTACTTACGAGAAAAAGTACAATGAGATCAAAAAGGCTATAAACAAGAAAATGTGGTCGGTCTCACACATCGGTAGTACAACTCCGAATATAGATATACCTACTTTTAGTGGGAATTATAACAGCTGGATTTCATTTAAAGACCTGTTTCAAGAAGCAATTCACAACAACCCTTCCATGTCAAAAGCCCAGAAAATGCAATACTTAAAATCAAAAGTGAAGGGGGAAGCAGAAAGATTAATTCAGCACTTGCACATTAGCTCTGATAATTACGACACTTGTTGGGATATATTAAATCAGAGGTTTGACAATGAAAAACTAATTTTTACATCGCATATGAATACTTTAATGAATATCCCAGTTATGCAACAAAAATCAGTCGCACATATAAAACGGTTACATGACACTACTCTTCGAATGTCTTAACGCACTTAAAAACATGGGAATCGATATCAGTACATGGGACCCTATAATAGTCTACCTTTTGACACAAAAACTAGACACGGAGACTTATACTGACTATGTGGAGTCTGTGGTCAGTCCTAGGGGGCTGCCTGTTCTGAAAGAGTTTTTAAATTTTTTGGAATTAAAGTTTACAACTCTAGAAACGTCGCGTAGAAAGCAAGATAACTATATGGAAAAGAATCAGGTATCAGACAAATATCAGCAGAATAATAATTCATATAAAAAAACATTTTCAACCAGTAGCAAAGTTGTTTCGCAACCGACAAACATAAAAAAAAGCAATTCATCAAAATACCATTGCTCAATGTGCAATAGCAATGATCATGGAATTTATTTCTGTAAACAATTTTTGGATATGCCTTTTTACTACAGATTAAAGACAGTAAAGAAATTGAACCTTTGCCCTAACTGTCTTTTTAACCATCAAGGCAAACCATGCGTTTCTGAAAAAGTTTGTCGCGAATGTAATCAAGACCACAATAGTTTGTTACACGAGGCGTTTGCGCAATCGACCCGCCAGCCGTCGTACGGCGGCGGCAACGCAGCGGGCGGAAACAGACCGCGCGGGGCAGCGGGGAGCGCTTCTGACGTCAATGCAAACTTAGGACAAAATAACAGAAGTAGTTCACACGTGTCACTACAAAATAACCTTTTTGAAGTAATTTTGCCCACTGCCCTCATCAAGGTTCAAGCCGCAGATGGATCGTACATCAAAATGCGCGCCCTTTTAGATCAAGGGTCGCAAATATCCCTTATCAGTGAAAATGCAGCTCAGCTACTAAAACTACCTAGGAAGAGATGTAAGGGCGTAGTCTGGGGTATCGGTGACAAAGAAAGTAACTGCAAAGGGATGATCGCTATTAACTGTTCATCAACTGTTAGCGACTTCTCATTTGAAACCGACGTCTTAATCATGAAACAACTTACCAAAAACTTACCAAGCCAATCAATTGCCGACCATGATTGGTCGTATTTAGATTTATAATGAGTGGAATATGCCAAGTAAACTCTGCCTTACCAATCGCTCAGCAAACTCAACTCGGGTGGATTTTGAGTGGTAATGCAAAAACATATCAGTGTAATGTAGTACTCAATGATATAGAAAGTATTCACAAATTTTGGGAGATAGAAGCTATATCAGAGCAGTCCGACCTAACCTCCGAAGATCAACAGTGCATTGAATACTATCAAGAAACAACAACAAGGCGAGATGACCGGTAGATATGAAGTGAGATTGCCATTAAAATCAGACTATCAAGAAAGATTAGGCCAGTCTAAATCAAAAGCTATCGCTCAGTTTTACAAGTTAGAACAAAAACTTACAAAACAACAAAATATTGCACAAAATTATAAATCATTTATTGATGAGTACGTATCGCTCGGTCATATGACACCTTCACATACAGTACCTACTGACGACAACTGTAAATTACAATGTTATTTACCTCACCATTGCGTCACACGCGAAGACTCCACGACTACAAAGTTGCGTGTTGTTTTTAATGCATCAGAAAAAACTTCATCAGGGGAGAGTTTACATGACGTAATGTGTCTAGGCCCTAATTTGCAACAAGATATACAGAGTCTTATCATCAAGTGGATGCAACATAAATATGTATTCACTGCCCACATAGAAAAGATGTTTAGGCAAATATGGGTACATCCTAAAGATCAATGTTTGCAAATGATAATTTGGAGAGATAATCAGAACAAGAGATTGAAAGAGTATCAGCTAGCTACAGTGACTTACGGCACCAAGGCCGCGCCATTCCTCGCAATGATGACTCTTAAGCAGCTAGCTCGTGATGAGAGGATGAACTATCAAGGCAGTTCAGCACCGAGTGTTCTAGAAAATTCATTTTACATGGATGATCTGATCCATGGTACTCACTCAATAAAAACAGCTAAAAAATTACAATCAGATATGATAAATCTCTTACAAGCCGGGGGATTTAATTTAAGGAAGTGGAAATCAAATGCGCCTGAGTTACTAGAAGGAGTTGAAGCAGATCAAAAACAGCAAGAAAATTTTGACTTCAAGCAAGCGGAGTCAACCAAAGCCTTAGGCCTTGGGTGGAATCCTCAGAATGACGTTTTTACATTTCAATCAACGTTAACATACTCATCATCAAGACCTACCAAGAGGTCCCTTTTATCAGACATCTCTAAGCTATTTGACCCCCTCGGATGGCTCGCCCCAGTCACTACAAAGCTCAAAATACTGTTTCAAGATGTATGGAAAGCAAACGTGCAATGGGACGAGTCTGTACCACAAAACATCTATGACGAGTGGACAAAAATAAAAAAAGAGATTGATCAGATCAGTCAGTGTCAAGTTCTAAGGTGGCTGCAAACACATGAAAAAGATCAAGTTGAACTTCATGGATTCTGTGACGCTAGCACCAAAGCCTACGCTGGCGTCGTGTACTGTAAGATTAACAATAAAAACGGTACAACAGTCACCTTAGTAGCCGCAAAAACTAAGGTAGTGCCACTTAACAAAGCCAGCTCACTACCGCGCTTAGAACTTTGTGGTGCAGTTTTATTATCAAAATTAATGGCTAAAATCAGGGATTGTTTGAACAATCATGCTGTGACAGTCTTTGGTTGGACTGACTCAATGGCAGTTCTAGGTTGGCTCAATGGTAAAGCAGAACGATGGAAGCCATTTGTTGCCAACCGCGTCAGAGAAGTCACGAACATCATGCCGGCAGCCTGCTGGCGATACGTTAAATCGAAGGAAAACCCAGCGGACTGCGCAAGCCGCGGCCTCACTGCTTCCCAACTTAAAGAGCATTCGTTGTGGTGGCTGGGGCCTACCTGGTTACAGTCCTGAAAATGAAAAACAGAAAAATTACACAACTAATGAAGAGGCAAAGCAAATAAAGCAAGTAAATGTGGCTCAAATATCAAGTGAATGCGAAATTATAAAGCAGTTATTAGAAAAGCAATCATCATTAAATAAAGTTATCAGAATATTAACATGGATACTAAGATTTACAAGCAAGAAGCAAAAGCAAGATTACTTAACAACTCAAGAGCTAAATAAAGCTAACATGATAATTATAAAAAACATTCAACAAAACGCATTTTCAGAAGAAATAAGCAATTTATCAGAAGGCAAAAGTGTAAGTAAGACGAAAATGGCGTTTTACGCGTCGGGGGAAGGCTAAGGCATGCAAACTTGAACCCTGAAAAGAAGCATCCTGCCATCATCCCCAGCAATACAAGATTAGCAGATATTATCATCGATCAGGCCCATAAGCTTACCTTCCACGGTGGAGCTCGCATTACTACGGCTTTTATCAGACAAAAATATTGGCTTCTGGGTGGCAACAACGTCACTAAAAAGCGGCTACGCTTATGCGTCAAATGCAGGAAACACAGCCCTATCTTTTACCCTCAGTTAATGGGAGACTTACCATCAGCACGAACCAATCCATCACGCCCTTTTTATCACTGCGGCGTAGATTACACTGGCCATGTGAACGTCAAAGCCAACAAGGGCCGTGGTATCAAGACCACAAAGGGATACGTGGCAGTGTTCGTATGTATGGCCACTAAAGCCGTACATTTGGAGCTCGTTTCGGATCTAACGACGTCCGCTTTCCTTGCAGCTTTAAAAAGGCTAGCTGCCAGAAGAGGATTACCAGGACACATCTACAGCGATCAAGGAACTAATTTTATCGGAGCCAACAAAATGTTAAAACAAGAATTCGAAAAACAAGAACTATGCAATCAAGAATTTATGACAGAGATAGCAAGCATGGGCGTAGAATGGCACTTTAATGCACCTTCCTGGCCCTCAGCAGGCGGTCTTTGGGAGTCGGCAGTAAAAAGCCTTAAACATCATCTAAAAAGAGTCATAGGTGAACAACATCTGACCTTTGAAGAGTTTACCACACTTCTTAGTCAATTAGAAGGGTGCCTAAATTCACGTCCACTCTGTACATTGACTGAAGACCCTGACGACTTAGATTTTTTAACTCCGTCCCATTTTTTGGCAAGCGGCCCTGTTTTGACACTGTACGAAACTGAAAAAGATTTGAGAACAAGGTGGCATCTTACTCAGAAAATATTCAGTGATATCTGGAGTCGTTGGCGTGATGAATATCTAACACAACTCTCAGTACGAAGCAAGTGGCGGCAGCAGCACCCTAATATAAAGTTAAATGACGTGGTCATAATCAAAGACGACAACCTTCCTCCAGGAAAATGGGCCTTAGGGCGTGTAGTACAACTGCACCCTGGCGGCGATGGTCTGGTGAGAGTGGTGACCTTAAAAACGAAAAATGGTTTCATGAAACGGCCAGTAGTCAAACTTTCGATTTTACCTATCAATCAGAATCAGAATGAAGATCAGGAACAACAATCAGTAGAAAATAAAAAACAAGATCAAAAATCAAACTCAAAATCAAGAATCAAGCAAACGTCCGTTTTATCAACTTTATTTTTGTCTCTATTTTTCCTATTCATATCAGTATCGTCTATAAACTGTGCCTACAGTGTGTCGTCGCGACAAAATAATAACACCCTGTATTTTGATCGGATTAATAACATGAACTTGATTCGAGACGATTGGCGACTTATTGTTTATTACGACACACAACCTTATCAAGAAGGTAATACAGCACTTAATAAGTACATAACGTACCTAAACAACATGTGTACAGAAATACAATTACAGTCACACTGTGAAGGTATCATGTTGCAGCTACGGCATGAGGCCACTGAACTCCAATATTATAATGACACGTCGTCGGCGGCGGCGTGGCCTAATCAATGGAGTAGGATACATTGCCAACAGCCTGTTCGGCGTCTTGGACGAGCGGTTCGCGGAAAAATATGAAAAGGATATAGATCTTATCAAGGCGAATCAAAAACATTTAGCTTCTCTTTGGAAAAACCAAACTTCAGTAGTGGAAGCCGAGTTTAACGTATTAAAACGAACTGAAAACATAATAGACTGTAACTCCCCGACCCTAATGTAAATTAAAACTATGTAGAACAACGTGTGTCTGTTGTAAGACATAGAGAAAGTTATAATAAAAGATTCGAGACGAATTAAGAGAATTTTTGTTTTTTTAATACGTTCTTGTAATGAATTTTTATAATTTTAATAAGTTCGTGTAATGAATGTTTTTAATTTTATTACGTTCTTGTAATGAATGTTTTTAATTTTAATACGTTCTTGTATTGGACATTTTTGATATTTCAAAAATTAATAACTCAGAAACTAAAAGAGATAATGCAAAACTAAATGCATACTTGGGGTGCATAGACTGAGATGCGTTCGCATTGTGAGTTTCAGAAATATCGAACAAGTTTAGGAAAAGGGCCTGTTGACCTAGCGCGTACCGTCGATGCGTATCGCCAATATACATGGTGGGAGGCAGTCGGCCGTCTAGGAATAGATGGCTGGCGGAACGTTAAGTTCAAGAAAATTGACATTATTATAAAAGTACAAATTAGACTAATATAAGTCTATACTTGGAAAACCAAGTGAAATAATTGCCGAACCTAAAGTCGCAGGCGCTGCACAGCCTCTCACTGCCTTTCGACGGGATTTCGGTCCCTGAAGACTGGCGTGCTGCCTGTTTGATATGGGAACGGTTAACTATGCCTCTATGGATGACATATCCCATCCGAGATGGTCAAAAATGAAAATCAAGGGAATCATAGGCTTGACGCACCTAGATGACCTAATGAAAGCGGACACGGCCGCTGGATCAAACTGATCATATAATGCACTATATTTGACCATCTCATAGAGAGCCCTTATCTGACGCATGAAGACGAGGTATAACTATCGCTGCTATGATATTGTTGGCACTGCATGTCTAGCTCTGAACCGCTGATGTATGGGTCGCATCCTAGGCGTGATAAGTACACTAAGTTTACCCCCGATAGTGGAGTTAACAATATCTTAGTGGCTACCTTCAAGACGCAAGTCTGTGGAGAGATTTCCGTATCTGACCTATGAAGATGTGGAGTAACCATCGGGCTGCTATGAATGCCGCTACCACTGTATGTCTAGCTCTGAACCGCTGATTGACCGAAGACGCATACAGCGACTTGAATACATAGCCGCGGATGGGGACTTGTCCACAGCCGTGTGCGGTGGACCTCAGACTGATTAGTGTCGATGATGGTCTTTCAAGTCTTAACCCCGATAATGGAGATAGCAGAGGACATAGTGGCTTCCTTCAAGACATAAGTCTGTGAAGAGGCATACTGGAACGAGTTTATTAATTGAGAACGAGAAACTGGACGTGGACTGCTCTGGCTAATATCATCATGTATGATTTATTACTGAATCAACTGTGCGATGTAATATCGACACATATGGTTGCAAGGAGAGGAGGCTCATAGTCCAGCAGTGGACTGGACGAGCGATGATGAAGGCTGTAAAGCTATATTCAGAGCGATAGCTGAAATGAGTCTTTAGATTCATATGCGGTCTCAGGCACGGAGACACGCGGCAGAGATATGTATATATGGAGATATGAAGTTGGAGCAGATCTGCCCTGGCAGTACCGTTCGGATAGACGGAGATCCAGTATGCAGGAGCAATCCAGATATGAGACCCACAGTCAGTAGCAGCTGTGAGGTCATCCCTTCGAGCTTGCTCGTTGGAAGATGGTTTACCATCATAGGCGCTGGTTCACGTGTGGACTATCCTATAAACACACCCTTGAACGCAATACGTTGGACACTTCGGTGGAAGACGGGATTAGCCTCCCAAAAGGTTACCACAGCGGCTCAGCCGTATCGGGAACGCTACGGCTAGTATCGATTGGACGTAGTCCACTAGCTTCGGCTTACCACGAGAAGCTTATGCTTTCAACGAAGAGACTTTGGTCTCCTTCCATCGCTTAAGGCGCACCGGTCGGACCAGAGTCCGCTGTAGACAATCCTTCGGGGTTGTCTATTATTTTAACCTTTTTCCTACACCTCTGTGGTGAGGGGAGGACAGGAGCATTCTGAAGGACAGAGTGGGAAGTGACTCACAGAGAGCGCGTTGGTGGAGCGTTTATTCTCACTCGTCTCGTAAATGCTTTAACAGTTAGTTTGCTGTAAAGGTGTGAGCGTATCGGGTCTTTGCTGCTAGACTGCTGTCTTGCTCGGGATCTGGGGTCTTAGCAATCAACTAGCTGAAAGAACTAAAACTAGTTCCTTCGTCAGGGCTGGATCTTGCTAGATCTTGCTGGATCCCTTGTGTGATGGTAGTATGGAAGACACAGAGAGATTATGTAACTGTATTTTTCAATACGGTTGACATAGCTTAAGGAAAAGGGTATCCCGGTGCGTAGAGCTAGGATGGTCGTCTCCAGGAAGTATCATTAGAGAAACTTGGTTATTGATCATTCTGTTGAGGAAATGCCCCTCAACGAAAGTTCCTCTAAGAACTAGAAGTTCTATTCAGAACTACAGACGACACACCCGTCGCCGGCTCTAAGGACTCGCTGAGGCAGTCCTGGAGCCATCCTTTTATACCTTTTAAATTACATATATCATGTAATAATCCTTGTGATCCATTTCAGGAATCTGGGCTCTTATTGCAGAAGCAATAAACTTCGAAGTTCTTTTCAGAATACGAAGTTAGTATTGTTTAATAAAGTCGCTGGGATTTCCTGGTGACTTTATTCTTTCAGTCCACGAGCATGGGTAATCAGGAGTAGGCTGCTTGCCGGCTGGCAACTGATACTCCTGTGTTCGGGCGAGAGATAGGGACAAATCAGTATATAGGAATAACATAGAAGTTGAGTAGGCGACTCTATGTGTAATTCCGCAGTTAGAAAACATAATATAAAGACGATCACATTGTAAATTTCTAAAAGAGTTTGGGTTACTCTCACAACGTAGAAAGGATCTGTTATTAGATGATCAACGGCCAATTTTGATTATTATTTTAGAGATGAGATGTTCAGTTACAAGACAAACATCATAAGTTAATAAATAAGAAAATTAACTACATTGAAAATGAAATAAACCAAGTACAGAATAAAATACAAAATGTCTCACTGATCAACGAATTTTTATCTACAGCTATGATTGCAAGCAATGTTTTGATTAGTTTAAAAAACGTACAACAGATGCTACTTGACACCGTTACGAATATCTACAATGGAAAATTTAATTTCCATTTACTTACACCTGATCAATTAAGATATGAACTGGGTGTGATATCAGAACAGCTCCCAAAAGACTTGTCATTACCAATCAAGAAAACAGACAGTTTATCAGAAATATACAATTTATTACAAGTGCGTGCAAGAGTTACACCAAAATGTTTAATATTTGAAATAAAGATACCTCTTATCGGAGAAGATGAGTATGAAGTACTGAAAATCATCCCGATTCCCCAAATATCAGACATTAATAAAGAGATAGTAGTGGTTCCAGTGTCAGATTTGGTAGCAGTTAATCTTAAACAAGATGCGTTCATAGAAATGACCATGGATAACTTGAGGGCCTGCATACATAAGGATCCTGAAAATATTTTATGTCATATCAAGAAGCCTATTAAAGTAATTAAAGATGATCAGAGCTTTTGTGAAGTATTGCCAAATACAAGAAGCTGTAATACCATAACAAGATCATGTGCTAATAAATGGATCGAGTTACAAAAAACTAATTCCTACATTTATTTTTGTTGTGAACAGTGTCAACTGAAACTCGTATGTGGCGATCAGATTACGCCACTGACAATGACTCACTTTGGATTTTTTAATATAGATCAAGGATGCGTAATAAAGTCAGCTGATTTCTTCGTGTATTCACACAGACACGAGGTCACGCAGATTAATGTAAGCGCTAAAATCCAATCACCAGAAATATCACAGATTAATCATATTGTCAACATACCGTTGCCAAACACAACGACAATAAACTTTGATACAGATGATTTAAAAGATCACTTGAGTCAGCTCCAGGACATCCAGAAGAGACTGGAAATAATGAAACAGAGTGAACCCCTAGCAGACAAGGTATCTTATAATTGATATGCATCATTATGCAGCGATTTACATATTGTTCGCTGTAGTAGCAGTCATCGTCGTGGCTTGGGCTTGGCGGCGGTTCAAGTGCCGGCTCACGCCCGCCGCGGCCGCAGAGGAGCCGCCGGCGGCGGTTCCGCCCGCAGAGGCAGCATCCACCAGTGTACTATATATTTATTATTAAGTTTGATTATTTTTTATTATATATGGAAAACCAACAGTAGATATTAAGAATAACTAAATCGGTACTAAAGGTAGGCTTAAGTACCTATCTATATTATTATCGTTTTCAAGGTCAACGTTTTACAACGCACCTATGTAGGTGTAGGTATATTGTAAACAATGGTACATCATGCATGCGGTGGGGGCGCGTGGCGCTATCATCGTTATTATAGTGAAGAGAAGATAGAAAGAGGAAAATCGGAAACAGACGTGTCGTAGCGGCGGCGGGCGCGCGGGACAGGCGGAACGAAGGGGGTGCTAGTTACTTGAATTTAGGTATCAAATAGTACCAAAAAGGTACTGTAATTTGATATTTTCCAAACTTAAAATATCGCACTTGGTCCAGAGGTTCTGACGCTAACGATTTTTAAATCAGATTAGAAAAAAAACAGTAGAACCTACCTACCTACTGTATAATATAAATTAGACCTTACTGCACTGTGATTTTATTAATGTTGATCTGTGATTATGATTATTTACAATAAAACTTATGACTACAACAAGTATTTTTCTTTCAACTTATTCGTAACGCTATAACACAGTGAAAATAGTGAGTGTTTACAGTTCCTATTTTTAATTTCAGATAAGTAAGCGATGTCGCATATTTATTAGTACATCAAAAATTATCTGTGATTAATTTTGCATTAAATATACACTTACTTTAGTAAAGTAAAAGTAAAAACACTTTATTACACACAAAAGTAACATACAAGCAGTTAGGTACAGGTTTATAGGTTACTTTAATTTAATATCTGCATAATAATCCATCATCTACATAGGTATTCCGTATTTTTTTATTACCTACGCGCAATATATTCGATACCTATATATCTACAGATAGTAGATTCAAAAATATTTAATTATAACTATGTTTTGTTTTAGCACTTGTGTACCCGTCTGTACAAAACCACGTAATATTCTCAAGTATTATCTTGTAAGTTTTAATGCCATCAAAAACATAACTTGTAAAAAAACCAAGTCTCGCACGCAACTTAGTCTACCGTAAAAAGTTGTGAGATCCATGTAATACCAAGTCGGTTAATTTATTGAGTCCCTACTTAAGAGTCCTTCTGTCTTAAGTTATTACGTAATTAGCTCACCTAACAACATCTTATAGTGACCAGATCAATATTAAAAATCTCTTATGTTTTAAATAAATACATAGATTGACCTGGCAATCGCACTAAACAATCAAATTTAATATAATAATGTATTAATTTATTATTTAATAATGTATCAATTATATTCCATTATACAGTGTTATACACTGATTCATTTACTGCAAATGTAACTTTGTAATCCTATATAATGCCCCAAGATTTATATGGGATTACAAAGTTATCTAGCAAATGATGTATCTAGAAAACTGGGCCGAAATTGCAAAATGTTTTAGTTTTTCCTTGGTTTATACACTAAACACTAATTCCATTCTAAATTTGAAGCTTCTATGTTTGCTAGAAGTGCCTTAGAGTTTTGATGATCGGTCAGTCAGTCAGTGAGTGACAAAATTAAGAAACTTTGACTAGTCATAATTCATAAACTACTGGTTCAAATTGATTGAAATTTGAAATATACCGTATTTATACAATGCCTGCTTGGTTACTGAAAACTCAGGCTTCTAGTTTTATCCACAACGAAGTTATAGGGGGGTCGAAAATGGCCTGAACTGCTTCGAGAAAAGTATGGTACGGCCGTGCCACTTTTTTACTCGACTTGGCGGGGGCACTGCCGTGCCCCCAGAAAGGTTGGTATAATGTATTGCGCGGCCGCTTTTTTATAACATTCTAGATTTGGTCTGGTTACCGCGCTTACATCATTTCTTTCGATTATCTCGTTAATTAATAAGTGTACAGATCTGAAATTTCACAGGTATAATATTGAACTGTATATCTTATTATTGATATAAGATTCAGTTACTATTAATGTAGGAAACTCGGTTAATCGGTCGTCAAATAACTCCGCTGGGCGCCGTGGCCGGAACAAATTTGAGTTTCATCATAACTTTTTAACTACGTATTGGATACTAATGAAACTTCAGTACCATTTATAGGCAGTAATTACCTATATAATAACGTTTCAAGTTGGTCTTTGGAGCGATTATTGAAGCCTATTTCTACTTTCTAAAATAACTTCAAAACGGTGCATTATCCTGGATTCTTTAGACCAACAGCTTTGAAGAAGCTGACGGTCGATAATGGGCCCTAAGCCTGGGCTTCCTGGATGGCAATTTTAGGTCTTCCCAGCATCCGGCTTCTCTAATTGACAAGGGCTTCGCACTTACATAGGATGTGAAGCGGAGTCTCTCTCCTCGATAGCAAGGGTTCTCAGATAGGTCCATCCTGTTTAGATGCTTATTAAACTCACAATGACCCGTGAGGGAGAGCAAGTATTAATACCCTAGTATGCAGTAAATTTAAACAGGAATCCTGAAACCATTTGCGGAATTTAACTGATCCCTGCCAGTCCGGTAGGTTGGAAACTAGAGCCACTCCTCGCCAACTCGTCCACTACTTCATTTCCCTATTCCCGGAACGCCCCAGCACTCACTCCAACAATTTTTCAGCGACAAACCAAGTTCCTAGTACCAAGACAATTCAGAGCATTAATACACTCCAAGGGTAAATTCTAATTTACATTGTTTCAGCACTTGCAGCCTGCTGTCCGACTGAATAAGAATCTTTCTGCTGGACTTTAGTCCGTTGATGAATGTGTACATCTCCGTCTAAAAGACCATGGCAAAGGAGCCCCAGGCTTTTAATTTTCCTAATTAGAAGTTTTTTACAAAAGCTAGTAAAGCTAAAGCTAGTTTCCCAGCTATCATTCGGATGCGCATCGCATCCCTGATTCATCGCGTGAGGGGCAGCTCCAACAGCCTTCTGCTGACTGTTGCGGCGAGACTGGACGTGGACAGTGCTATTATGCAGCATTGGACACGTTTCCAGCTCGCCAAAGACACAAAAATGTCTTATAATAATTTTAATTTATCTACTAACATAGTATAAGTCTTTTGTTACTAACTATGTATGGGCAATGCCTGAAATAAAAGATTTTTTTTTTTTAAAAGGCACCAAAGCCGGATAAGCCATCTTTCCTGGAGCCGTCATTGAACCAAACCAGCTTTACTTTTCTGAATGTAGAATGTATTTTGTTCTGCTATTCTTCCCACTCGGGTATAAGAATGAAGTTGTGTTTCATAGTCGTTACATCAGAGGGCATTGCCATAATAGGATTGATTAGATTGATTGATTGATTAGATCTTCGGCTAATCTTCTAGTCACATTCGAGGACCATCTCCTCCCTTCCCGCAAACATAGTTATTCGAGCTTCTTTTTGTGTATTTATGTGAAGTGATGCTATATTAATCACCGCTTCGTTGGCCAAAGTTAGTCGGATGAAATGGTCCCTGTGATGAACTATCAGGCAAGTCTCTGTAAACTGTTCAGGGAGGCAATATAATGTCCAAAAAGTGATTATAACAGTGTATAACCACAGAGCTTGTCGCGTTTAAGCCCCCAGTACCAAGAACTGAATAGGCGACAACATGACTGTGACATGTGCAGAATTTGCTTCTTTAACCACATAGTCTATATATTTATTCCATGTGAGCTTAGATCAAGATATATACCAAGATTTTTAGCTTCATTGCGAAATTGATTGCTTTATTTGTGCTAGTATTATAGTACGTGTATTATAGTAGTCTGTGATTTTATCGAAGGGTATAGGAGGCCAGAAGCTGTTCAGATTCCTTCTCTTCGTGAAGAGAACTCGTATCGTGGTTTTTCTAACATTAACAGAAAGTCTGAATTGCGCGCTCACAGTTCTACTACCCTAAAAACATTTTGCATAAGACTCGATACCGTATCAGGGCATTTACTCACAATGGATATGACCAGGTTATTAGCATATCCCTGGGTATACAAGTCTGCTGAATTAAGTTCGTTTATCAGGTACGATTGACCACCCTCTCGTTACTCTGAAATCAAGAGTGCAATAAAAGAGAGTCATTCGAACTGTCCGTCAGCATTAATTATTCGACTTATACCAGTGTTGTCTCATCATTGCTTCTATCTCTCTATGGGACCTCTATAATGTCTGTGTGGAGGTGTTATCGCTCGCTCTCTCAATATCAAGAAAGGCAGTAGGCCATAGTAAACACGAATTGTATACTATTAAAAAAAAATCAAATCTACTAGTAGGCAAAATGAAAACCTCGTATGTACGTGACTCCGAGGTTTTCGCAATAAAATTACTGTCAATATTTTTTACGAGGTTTTCTTGCAGTGTAATATAGGAGGTTTTCACTCGTAGCCGACGATATATGGAATTTGTTAATCTCGTTTCCAGTTACAATATTACAAAAAGGATTTTAACAGCACATAGAGGATACAAAGGAGATTAATTTTAAAAAATATTTCCTTGAAACGGACACGGAACGGGTGTTCTGAAATAAAAAAATATAAATCATAGAAGTACTCTCGTGAGGGGCTTGCAAATTACTTCATTTACAAGTGACATAATGTGACTATCATATATAAAAAAAAATTGCCTGGGTACAAGAGGGTACATGTAGTTCCCGGACTATGAAACATAAAATTGTGGGCAGAAAGTACTAAAATTTTTATCTGCATTTATTTATGTAACGGAAAAGATATTTAAGAAAGATAAAATTATCATAAGTACTACTGACCATCTACCGCAGGATCCATGGCTAAAAGTTTAATATTATTCACTGGTTTAACTTTGAAATGTTGATACATATGTCGCAGTCATTTGGTTGAATCTCCTATTCAATTGAATGCCTAGCGCGTTCATTAAATGACAACATTCAATTAAATGACTAAAGGACAACTCGTCAAGTCGTTGAATGTAACGTTCAACGTCTTGACTAAACGTCATTTAGCGAAGTCGTTGAATGGGATAAAGCCGACTTTTTAATGTTTGGTTAGGGTGACTCTATAGTTCTCAACTTAAAAGTTAACCTTTCTTTAAATAAAAATAAATGAATTATAAAATGTCTCGTTAAATAGGATCTGTACGACACTTTCAAGTAAATTAATCAATAAAAATATCAACACAGTGCTATCTGTCCGAGCTGTTTGACGCCATATTTGTTTTGGTGACTACTAGCGCCGCAGTGGGGAAAAAATGAACTTAATTTGAATCACCTGACTGATTTTACGTCCGCACTTTTCAAAGGGCTATGTTACAATCCGCTAACTAGTTGGACGTTGAGTGACGCTTGTTCAATCAACGTTTGGCCTACTCATTTAATTGAATGTTGTCATTTAATGAACGCGCTAGTCATTCAATTGAATAGGAGATTCAACCAGATGACTGCGACACATATATTGTAACGATCCGAATAAATCATAGTGAAAATACTCACTTACCCACACTTCGATTTTAATATTTGTTTACCGGACGGTATTTGTACATCGTTATTATTCGGTTTAATTTTTTACATTTCCATATTTTTTTCGAACCACTTGCATTAAATGAAATAAAAATACCAGAAATGAATTTCTCATCCTTAATTTATACGAAAATGATACCAAACTTAGCCTCATAGCTATATTCTAGCGCTTACAATTTTTTGAGTGTGTCCGGTCGGAGTGTCACTTTGACCCGCCCGCCCCAGAGGGGTCGCTCCCGTTGAGTACCGATCTCGATCGGCCTCTTGACTCCATGAGCAACTGTACCAAGTTTCAAGCCAGTCATATTTTCTAAGGTTTTTCAACTTCACGCCCCGAGTAACTGTGTCGAGTAATCACTTTTTTTCGTCGAAATTAATACAATCAATACATTATGTGTATAATTTTTTAAGAGAAGATTAATTGGGCTTTCTAAATTGGTAATTTTTTTTTATCTATTGAATGAAAAAAGAATAGACGTTTTTGAAAAAAAAAATACATTTACCACTTTATTTTCATTTTTTATGCATAATATTGCAAATCAAATAGTGGAAATGAATTCTACGTTTGATTTACCTGAAAATGAAAATGACACTAAACTTGACCTTATAGCAACACTGTATGCCCCCCCCTATTCTACCAATAAAAACTTACATTAAAAAAAATTATGGCTACCCTTCTTAAATCAGTCTTTGGGTCTAACTGAACAACTCCACAAAAGGAAATGTCTTAATCATCAATAGCCGTATAAAAAAGCGTACACCGGCAACTATCATAATATTGACTGTTTTGAGTAGTCTGTAATAAGGATATCACATAAATGTTGGAATTTTAGTATCAAAGTTCCTATTACTTTCGTCAGAATGTATTTGGCAACACTAGTTTTGGCGTTATCAATCGATTGAAAGTCTTACAAAACATTATTTATTTACATTTATTTTGATACTCCCATATAGCGGCTAAATTCATTATACCTATATTATTTCAAAATGTTTCGTGATTTAATTTTTTTTGCTGTGGCTGTTCAAGGCTAAGCCCATTTTGGTTGCTCCCCTTTATAGATTAAATGAAATAAGAGAAATAATAGACCAGAGTCAGCTTATAAAGTTTATTGTTTACTTCTTGGGCGCCGCCTGTTTGGGCTTGGGCGCTGCCTGTTTGGGCTTGGGCTTGGCGTCTTTGGGCGCCTTCTTCTTGGGCGGCGGCGGCGTTTTCTTCGTCACGGGCTTCTTGGGCTTTTTGCTCATGGCCACCTGCAACCACCACATCGTTATAAAACTAAACAATAAATGCTAAAAACTTCAATCTAATAGGGCCTCTTATTGTGAACTGTAAAAGATTTTTTGCCCTAAATTAACAGAGTTATAAAGGTTTGAAATTCAAATTTAGCCAGAGACAAATAATGGCCAGTGATGTCAAAAGCCGTAGCGCCATAAATTTAAACATTGACATCAACAAATAATGGCCAGTGATGTCAAAGTCAAAAGCCGTAGCGCCATAAATTTAAACACAAATAATGGCCCGCCATAAATTTAAACATAGACAAATAATAGCCAGTGATGTCAAAAGCCGTAGCGCCATAAATTTAACATAGACAAATAATGGCCAGTGATGTCAACAGCCGTAGCGCCATAAATTTAAACAGACAAATAATGGCCAGTGATGTCAAAAGCCGTAGCGCCATAAATTTAAACATAGACAAATAATGGCCAGTGATATCAAAAGCCGTAGCGCCATAAATTTAAACAGACAAATAATGGCCAGTGATGTCAAAAGCCGTAGCGCCTAAATTTGTTTTTTTAATATTAACTGTTAACTTCAACCCATTAATGACTTGAGTACTGAAAATTGAAATCAGTATGTTATTGCGTTAGACAAAAGTCCAATATCTTCAAAACTATAACAAATAGAAAAATAATGATCTTTGATTCGATTAGAGCTCATCACGGGCTATACGCTGAGTGTAAAAATGCAGTTAACGCGATATATTCTCCATCCAGAAAAGCGTTTCAGATATTAAAACTAAAAAACCACTGTAAATTAGTATTTTGACTAATTCTGTTTTTCTTTCTTTGCGAATCGTCTTCTACTAATCTATATTTTTATAGATAATAAAACTGGAACTTTTGTTCTCTTGTACCTATTTTGCGATCATCATAAAAAAAGCGCTTGTTTTAACAAAATGTGAAATGGATTTTTTGACGTTTTGCCGTCCAATGGGCGCTATTTGGTTTTTTTTTTTTTCAAATTTTACGGCGCCATTAGTTCTAATTTTAATATTTTTAAAATAAACTATTTTACGCCATCCTTGGATATTCCGGCGAATCGATTTTTTGTCTAACTTAAACCATTATTCAAATCAGTTGATTTTTTTTATTTGTTACAAAAATAGTTTGTATCTACAAAAAGTAAAGTATTTACAAAATTTAACTTAACTAACCTAATCAAATAACCCGCCCCGAAGCGTGCCTGGCTCGAACGTGCCCATAACGCTGGCTGCGTTGCCACGCTGGATGGCAATAGGAATGTGTTGCTAAACTACCCGCAGGCGCCGCCCCAGTTCCCGGACAAAACTCTTTTACCTAAACTTTTTTTATTATTATTATTAGAGGAGTTTTTTTACCTTGATAGCCTTCCGTCTCTTCTCCCTCAGTTTGTCAGCCTTCACGGCGGGGTCGCTGGCCGGCAGCTTGATCTGGAATCGAACGTGTGACGTCAGTGCAGAACTAACCAACACGCGAACATTTCACGTGTGAATTAACGGTCAGATTGTGTCAACGTGATTTGAGTAATCATGGGATGTCATAACCCAATGCTCTGAGAAAGAGAATCATCATATTCGTAAGCTGATCTTATGAATTTCGTATGTAGCAGTTGACTAACTTATTCCTTTTGAAGTAACCTTAAAGCGGTTTTCAGTTTGTAATAATTTCGCGAAAACACAGTTGTTGTCACTAATTCAAATTTAAATTTTCAATCAATCAATAAATCAAAAATTTCCTTTTTGAATGAAAACTTGCACATTCCTGCGAAGAAATTCAAAGTTTGTCAGTCGACCAATTCGCACTGGGCCAGCGTGGTCGACTAAGCCGTAATCGCCCTAGATCAGGGTAGGTTCTCTCCCCTCGGTGGGAACGTATGTAAGCTACCGCAGTGGCGCGTGCCCTCACCCCGCGTTTGTCGGCCACGGCCTGCGCGCGCACGTTCCTGGTGCGGTCCTGGTCCAGCACGGCCTTGCGCCGCAGCACCGCCGCGAACGGGTTCAGGCGCAGCATGGCGCGCGTGTTGCTCAGAGGGTTGAGCTTGCGAGTCGCGCGGATGACGCGCTTGCTGTAACAAACAAGGGGGTGAATGTGGGAAATATGGGGTGTTATGTAGGGTATACGAGGTTAAACATCAGATTGTTTAAGTAATCATAGGTGTTCATAACCCAATGCTCTGAATAATAAGTGGGTATCATCATTTTACAGAAATAATAGCTGTCCGCCCGCGGCTACGCTCGCGATATGAAGTTTTTCCCGTGGGAATAAGACTTTTCTTAGTAAAAAGCAGTCTTCGACATAGGTCGAGAATAGTCTCAGACCTACCGAATATACACAAAAAAATCATATCAAGCCGTTTCGGACCGCGCAATTTTCTTAATTTTTTTTAATGTAAGTACCTTCTACGAAGTATTTTTTTATTTATTTATTTATTTATTAAGCCTTCTAAAGCAGATACAACTATCCAAATATACAAAACGAATGGGGGTTAGTTTGGGATAGTAAGGTGTAGTTCAAGTGGGGTTGCAGGTAGTCAGATTGTGTATTTAATTATAGATGTTCATAACCCAATGCTCTGAATTATGAAGAGGAATCATCATTTTTATAGATCACACGCTTGTTGTAAGGGAAAATGCAGGTTAGTTTAGAATAATATGGGGTATTATACAGTATATTACTTTTTTTTATCATAGGTGTTCGTTTATAACTCAATGCTCTGAATAATAAATAGGTATCATCATGAAAGCTATGCTTCCCGTATCAAGAATAGACCTACCCCATATCTTCTCATGCTATTTTAATAAAGAAGGCGACTAACGAACTTGAGACAAAGCTATACAAGTGCCTTTTGTGAACAAACAAGTAGACTTAGCGATTCTATAACTTTATGAAGCGACTTTTGAAGGATGTCATTGTGACGTAAATAGTGATGTCCCGTAGTGTAATGTTTGACTTTGCCTAGTATCTTTGGATAGTGACTCTGTGAGCTGTAGACCTCGCGAGTCTGTATATCTTTTCATATACATTTTTATTTTCTCCACAAACATCCCCGACATATATATTTTTTGTTTTATTATTTATTTATTTTTTATTTCATTCTTTTTTTTTATTGGCTGAGAAATGTGAGAAAACAGCCTCACCGGTACGCCTTATATGCTGGCAACCCCCATAACTCTCGTCATTTATTTAAATTTCCAAAAACTGACTCGACAAAAAATTCGACTAATTTATCGAACCTGCTCACAAAATTTCACAGGAATCGGTTGAGTAACGCGACCTGTACAGTGAAACAAACAGATGGACAGACTGATACAAAAGCAAATTTGACCAAGCTGAAACAGAGACGCTTCGCTCGCTCGGTCAATAATGGTGGTCTACTCACTTGGGCTTGCGCAGCACCTTGCGGATCTCATCGGCCTTGAGCAGCCTGCTGAGGTCGGTGTTGGCCATCTTGGGTTGCGGCAGGTTGAAATTCTTCTTCTCCTTGGATGGAGTCTTCCATGAGCCGAATAGGGCGTCTGCGGGGAAGACATTGTTGGACTTGATTTATTTGCCAATTTCAAAATAATCATCAACGGCTCATATTCGTCCACACCGAGGAGCTCGAATCTATCCTGAATTAGGGTCATAAGGACTTAGTCGACCACGCTGGCCCAGTGCGGGTTGGTCGACTTCACACACAACTTTTGAGTGTGCAGGTTTCCTGACCATGTTTTTCTTCACTCGTCGAATAAACCTACATATGACGGCCCCGTAGCCTGGTTGGTAGTACGCCTGCCTACAAAGCACAGGGTCTCGGGTTCGAATCCCGCCCAGGGCAAACATTCGTGTGATGAGCTCTTGTGTTTGCCTTGTGTCTGGGTGTTATTTAAGTATGTATTTATCTATCTAAGTATTGTATATCAGCTGTCTGATACCCATAGTACAAGCTTTGGTTAGTTTGGGGTCAGATGGCCGTGAGTGAGATGTCCCCACATATTTATTATTATTAATTCGAAATTCAAAAACACATAACGTGGTGAGGATCGAAAATGAAAAACGAATTTACAGTGATTTTTTAAAGTTTCAATGTCTGTCTCTTTCAAAAACGATTTTTGTATGGAGATTATATGGCGTTACTAACAAATGACGTCACAAGTGGGTATGTGCCTCTCTGTCTAATCTTGAATTTCAAACCTTTATAACTCGGTCAATTTTAAAGATAGAGCAAAAATTCTTTTAGTGTTCGATAGCAGACACTAAGAAGTTTGGATTTATAAAATAAAAAAAAGTAGTACGATCCCCTATTGCTACCGCATCTCAGATGTATGGGGGATCTGAGTAGCGGGAGCATTCCCATATACGCCACTTGTATAGCCACAGTAGTGGCAACCCGTGCGTGCGATTAAGATTATATAGTCTGTCTTAGGTGCTTGGCTAAATGTAAACATTCAAGATAAGTCTTTTACTTCGAAAACATATTACTAATATCAATCAGAATACTAGTATTTACTAGCAAAGAAATTAAAAACTCGCATTTCATTGCGTTTTCTGAATGGTATATTAAGGCATTTATAGGTTGGCCACTTGTGCTTGGAAGAAAGAAAAAAAAACGATTTATTCAAGGCATCACACATTACGCAAATTGCATTCTAAATACTTGACAAGAAATGGTAGCAACTCTAGCATATTGCACCAGTAACCACACGTAGTTACTGGAGGCACTGATATTCTGGAGATTACGCGCGAACGAACATCATAAATAAATATGATAGGGTATTAGACTGTTCAAAAAAACAATTATTTCGTACTATCTATCTATGAAGTAAACCGATCTAAAAGTTGGGTAAAAAGAAGCTAATTTGAGTAGCAGCCAAACACCTTGGAGATACAAAATCGGCAGAACAATAACTATAATAACAAAATATACAGGGTTACCTCGGAGACAGTGCGCATATTTTTTCCATGCTATCAGTATCGTTATAGAACAAATTTTACGAAAAAGAATCATATATTATTTTTTTTGCGAACTATTAGTTTATCTCCCGCAAAAAACAAATATCATGGTCACTCCACGCACGCCCGTGGCGCGGGAGTGCAAGGGGGCGAGGCGCGGCGCGCGGGCGCACGCTCTTATCTCGCTGTCGTAACTACGTAGTGACCATGATACTGGTTTTGGTGTGGATATTTCCATACCATGTTTTTTTTTTATATTTTTGTTCGAAACATGTGTCTTTATAGTAGTTTATGAAACTGTTGCATAATGAGGGGTATTAAAACATGAGTGTCTGTTTAAAAATCGAGCCGTAGGCGAGGTTTTTAATAGATGCACATGAGTGTTTTAATACCTAGTTATGTGCAGTTTCATACACTACTTAATCTACTCTCATACATTGGTGTTGAACAAAAACGAAGTGCCTTTTTTTGCATTTTCCATTCCATAAAATCTTCATAGCATTTATCATATATTTTTCTCGACTTTGCTAGTAAAAAATTATGAGGCATTTCCGTCGCCGCATTTAAAATATCGGGCAGAGTCAAATTCTCTTCACAAACACTGCTATCGGACATTTTTACGCAAAAATAACAATATTTCTACCAAATTCAGTACAAGAAAATAAGAATGGCGCCAAAACCACAGAACCAACCAAAACCCAGCCAGCATATCACTACGCATGCGCTAAAGCGGGCGCTCCACAGACAACATTTTGGGCGCATTCCGATAATAATAGATTTCAGCGCATCTCAGAACGCATGCGTGCGCCTTATTTTTTCGTATTCAGCCTAAAACCATAGACTAGTTTAATGAATAAAAAAAGATAGCGGTACTATAATGAGATTTATTTTTAATTTTATGTACATGCGTTTATAAAGTGTGCCAATTATAAAACCGATTTGAATTTTGTAATTCGAATTTTACGATATGAGAGTAGATAAAATATTTTAAAACCTTTCTGTACGTAAAATTTGCGCACTGTCTCCGAAGTAACCCTGTATAACAAAATATGTATAAATAATAGTACAAAAACTATGAAGGAGCGAATCAAAGAGAGAGCTTGCGCAATGTAAGATACAATGTAGTCCACAAGTCGACACACCACCCTACGTGTATGTCAGGGTGATGTTTCCTATGGGAAGCGCTCATATACCCCAAACATTCGTAACCCGCGCCGTATGGACAACGCGGGTAAGGCTTTTTGGGGAGGCTGTCATTTTTATCATCGAACATTAAAAATTTTAAATTTATCTGTCAATTTTTTTTTTTATTTTTTTTTTTCTCCTCTCATGAAGCTCGTTTGTCGAACTAAAAAACACAATAACACTTGATATTGGCGAAATCATTTTGGAAACGCCATTAATTTAAAAATATTGAATTGAATGCTCAGAGAGAAGCGAATAGGAGAGAGCGTCGGTGGTCTAGTGGCAAAGGTTGTGTGTGAAGTCGACCAACCCGCACTGAGCCAAACATGGTGACGGGGACGTATATGAGCTGATGATGATGAGAATACTCAGGTGTATCATGTCAAAGTCAAAGTCAAAGTCAAAATAATTTATTTCCATAGGATGTTATTACATCACTTAGATCCGTCATTACATTTTTTTTGGGTGAGTTCACTAACACAATGGCGGAATCTGTGGAGAAGAGCTCACCGAAGAAACTCCACAGTCGTCGCATCTTTTGCGTTTTGTGTCGTGTTGTTTCTCTTAGTGGCAGATAGCCAGCCTATTTTATATGTGGCACTAAACTTAAACCCCTTAGTAACTTTGCTTTTCTTTTTTACCCGACTGCTTTAGTAGGAGGGTTATGTTTTTCGAGTGTATGTATGTATGTATGTATGTATATTTCTTTGACACGCTCTACAGCCTAAACGGCTTGATGGATTTTAGCTAAAGAGGTATCGTTAGATTCGTCTTACTGGTGAGAGTGACACTGGGTACATCAAATTTAAAAAAAAAACAAGATGGCATATTTTTGGCGCCAAAAGTTTTAAATTTTTCATGCAGTCGGGTTTTTTGTTTTTTTAATAATAGTGGTTATTAAACAATGTTCCCGACTCAGCATTATGGCCGCTGGCTAGGCCAGTGACGCTGTTATTCTGCCGGAACCATGATAATTATATGGGGACATCTCGCACGCTGATCTGATCCAGAACTTGTACTATGGATATCAGACAGCTGATATAAATATTGCATACTTAAATAGATAAATACATACTTATCTATATAGATAAAACATCCAGACACGAAGTCGAAGGCGGGTTTTGTCCAGTTGATGAAGCGGCCAGTATTGTCAATTGTCAAAACGGGCTGGTTTCTGCAACTCGACGTCTAAAGGTCTATCCAAGCAGCTCAGTGCCGTGTCAGGGCCCGTGCCAGGGCCGGAACGTGGCAAATGTCATAGAAAATGTATGTACCGATATTTTTTTAGACTCGTGACGACAACGATTTTCTATGACATTTGCCCTGACACGGCACTGAGCTGCTTGGAACTCGACGTCTAATGCGCCTATTTTGCGTGTGGGTGGGAATGCAGTGTCATTCGAGCCAACACATCTCCTCCAGGAAACCCAGTAGGCCCTTTACGTTACCGGTTATCCCTGGAAGGTCCCTCGCTTGACCGAGGTGTTTATAACCCATGCAGATAAAGAATAGATATGAAAATGGCGACGGGTACTTATGGTACGGTTGGCAAAACAAGTTCTCAAAAATCGATTTTTATTTTTCCTACTGACTTTTTTTTGTTATTAATTATTCTTTTTTATTATTATGATTTAAAACGGGACGGGACAAGTTTATTATTTAATTAATGATACTAATAATAATGACAAAAAATATTAATAAAATAAAAGGGCATGATAGGAAATTGATATTTTCATTAATTTATTTTCGAAGTCTCCTGAAGGTTAAATCGATGTAGCGGGATTCAGTTAAGCCCTCTGAACATCCCCACATGCTCGGTTTCTTCAGATCGATTCCAATTGTTTCTAAATCTAACCTCTGATTATTATCATTATTTTTTGCATCACGTACTTCACTGTGTGAGTATAGACAGCGATAGATTGTGAGCAAGATAGCATGCGAGTGGACGCCATTTTCATATCTATTCTTTATCTGCATGGGTTATAGCCCTGTAGTCCGCCACGCCCGTGCACTCCATGAGGACGTGAGCAGCCGTTTAAGCGGCCAGTATTTCTACGCGGTACGTGTGGTTATTGGTCCACTCACCGAGGCGGTCGAAAGCGGATTGGGTCCAGATGATGAAGCGGCCTACGTGACCGCCGGGTGCTAGCTTCAGCAGGTTCAGTTTGTCCACGTTCAGCATCTCCACGCCAGGAATGTTGCGGAAGGCGCGAGTCAGACCCTGGGAGGATGATAGTCAATCGTAAATAATGTTTTTTTTTCTCCGTCATGTGATTACTGTAAAAAAACAGTACGCGAAGTGACTCATTTTTGGACGAAACATTGCCCCATATAAAACAGCGGCCAGCAATGTGCCCTCAAACGGCCTAGGCCAGCAAAGTTACTTTCGTCTAGAAATTTCAATGTTTTTGAGTCTTTTTACAGCTTAATGTTCTAAATTAAAATTTTATATGAATCGTAGACGAATAGTAGTAATTTGAGTTGGCTGTATGCTCTGTATGACACTGACACAAAAAAAGTGCTTTGTATTTATTTTGTTACTTATTTTTCATGATGGAGTTATTGAATTTATTAATTAATTATTGAATGATTGAATAAGGGAAATATTATAACAATGAATGGAAGCATAGGAAAGTGTGATTCGGCCATATCTGGTTCAACCCTTATATACTCCGACTATTGCTTTTGGAATCAATGTTGACATCCAAGAAGCCACTTTTTAAAATTAGAAAATTGTCTAACTACGTGTCATCATCATGATAACTGCAGCGACATCTATGAGCCGGCGACTCAAACGGCGAAGTCGGTTCGGTTGTGGCGCTCCACTCTATCCCCAAATATCGCGTCGACGAGCAAAGCGAAGGCACTCGACTCGACGACGTGATGCTAGGGAGCGAGTTGCTTATCGTCGTTGCGACCTCTTATGTGGCGCTCTGTTTCACGAAGCTACAAGTTAAAAATTACAAGTACAATTCGACGTACATAGCGTAGACGATTAGAAAAAACGATAAGGGTTTACAGTTCAGGCGAATTGGCTACGCAATGTATATCAAATTGTAGCTTGTTACTAGTAACTTGTTGCTTCGTGAAACGTGGCCCTGGACGAAAATCACTTTTTTACACCATATTGTAGAAAATCAAATTCTCCACCTTCTACAAAAACTCTTATGTCAATATCTTACATATTCGCAGAGATACAGGTGACGAAAAAACCCTCCATGGGACACTTACAAATCTTAATATCTCACGTGTGCAACTGTGTGTGCATACATTTATTTTTCATGAGGAAGTTTTTTTTTTTCAACTTGCATCTTTGCACATCAGAGGTCTTGTTTTGGCAACGACGTTATGTTATACAGGGTGGCCCATCTAAGGCTGCCTGTCCATTGACGCGGAGCGGAGAAACGAGGAGATGTTAACCAATAGGATTGCAGGAGCGGAGCGGATTTATTATTTATTTTTATATGGGAAGGCAGCCTAAATGGGTTAGTATGGATAACTCTGAACCTATAAGACATAGAAAGATCTGTTCTAAGGAACCATGTCATCGATTATAGTGACAAGAAAATCTTCATTCAGATTTTTCTCAATAACCTCATTTTTTGTTCAGTACTAAACCTCTCGGGTGTGCTCAGCCTAATAAACTGAACTTTTCTTCTAGAACTTTTCAAAATCTGGAAACTGAATTAATTGAGATTTGTATTAAAATACTAAGAAATAAATAAGTGGGTTGGGTACACCTCACACGGCCACCTGGCTAAGCAGATACAGACTTGGCTGTCTCGCGTAATTTTTTAACCAATAGGACTATGAGCTTGTGTAAGCTATTGGTCTAGAGGAGGCTATTTAACATCGAAGGGCTGATTACAATGGATCCTTCTCGGGTCGCAGTGGTCATCATGAAATTATTGCCCGATCCCTCCTAACAAATCATAATCATGAGCTTGTAACAAAAGTAACGAAACAAAAGCAGTTGTAGATTTATATAAAGTTATTGTGCACATCTGATCTGCATATCTTTATATATCTTATCTCTTCCGTTAGGTCTGCTGGAAGATATTTCTTTAGAGAAAAGTATGTAGTAACTTTCTCCATGTTTTGTGTTTTGTAATTTACTTGTGTACAATAAATTTCAAATCATAATATAGCTGTTGAATCTCGTGGGTAGACATACCTGGTCTTTGTGGTAGACGATGAGCGGCCCCTTGCGCTGCACGCGGCGGCGGTTGCGCATCTTGCCCTTGCCGGCGCGCAGGCGCTGCGACTTGTACACCTGGCGACACACAGCTCATTAGTTATTATGTCCCTTGATTTCTTTTAATGAGGAGTTTGAGTAATGAAGAACCTATTTGAATTAAATACACAAGATTTTAAACCGCTGAGGAGTATACTTGTAAGCAGCCTACCCTAAATTCAAAATTTTGAGTTGGTGCTACTGACCTTTGAGGAGTTCCCTCATGATTCTGACTGCAGCATCAGTATATGATAAGGATTATGTATAACTATTAAAAATGAACGTCTATGCGAAGTTTTGATCCCGTGCTACTAGCCGTTGAGAAGTTCCCTCATGGGGCGACGATCCTGGCTGCATCATCAGGTAATTTTTATCATTTTGGTGTACAGTCCAGCAGCTACCACGACAGGACTGCTGGCCGCACGATGATAGAATGTAGTTTGAAGGTGGTGAAGATGAGGTAGATGTACTTTTAGGGAGGTAGCATGGCAGAAGAAAACAGGGTTCAGTCCAGATAGTTGCACACACAGTTTATTAAAGAAATAAGAAATTAACGTAACACTTAAAAAGCTTACTTTCAAATAAAATCAATAAAATACGGTTAATAATCACAGTCTGACGACTTGAGGTGGAATGAGGAAATTTTGATGAAAATAACAAAACCGAAACGGATGGATTCGAAATTTGAAAATGAATGATGAGACTGCCAGTACTGCCAGAAACAAAATAGCAGAAGAAGGTAAGATAGCAGTACTGCCATCACAACTGAACAAATATACTAAATTTCAAATAAGTTGTGATGTCACGTGTTTTCCAAAGTCTATGTCAGTATGGAAAACATTCCACTTGATTGTTGTCTTTGGAATATGATCTCGTCTTAAAATATTAACGCTTATTGCTTTGAAACAAAAAGCTTACATTTATTAAGACTTGCGCTAGCACAGATAAGAAAAGTTGTGTTTAGTGTCAAATAGAAGTTGTCTATGTCAAAAATTTACAAGTAATTAATTATAGAAACATAGGACAGGATATGAACATCAGACCTTGCTTAACACATTGGCTGCTTAAAAGAAAAACGCAATAATACAGCCATGCGCCCCCACCCGCCTCGGTAGGTGGCCGCATACGCGTTTGGTATCAGCGCACCTACGACGTAGAGGCTCGCAGTCACATAGATTATTGCACCTACGAGGCATCAATTTTTCAAAACATAATTCTTCTATCCTTTTCATTACCCCATCAAAAGAAAAGGACAGACAAATTGACATTGTTATAGTTACTGCCAGTTATCGGAGGCTATATCTCACCTTGAGGACATCAGACCAGGCCTTGATGCGGCGCAGGAAGATGACGGCTTGCTTCGTCTTGTTGATCTCCTGGACCTTGTCTGACACCACCAGAGGCAATTCTGGGACCTTCTCGATGATGTGACCTGCCAAAGGCATATTATATAGATAGATAATCCACTTAGGCTTCTTTCTCTTGCCCTCCAGTTATTTAAGTAGTGTATATGTCACCGTAAGATTGTGAACGCCGTTAGTTCATAATCTAACTCGCATTATATTATATTATAAATTGACGGAAAATTGTAAACTGAAACCAACCATTAACAATTTAACGTATTTTTTTTCGTTTATGTTTCGTTAATTTGTCCTGTCCAGGGCCCTAGATCACGTGGCAGGCCTAAAAGCGCTGGCTGGACGTCGTAAAGGCGGATATGGAAGAAAACAATCTCACACCTAAGGATGCCGAAGACCGGGCCAAGTGGAGAAGATTGAGTAGGAAAGCGGACCCCAGCACTAGGCCGGGAAAACGCTAGGACGAAGAAGAGTTTATAATCTATTTATGTCAAATTGTAAACAATGCTGCAGAGTTCATAATCTGTTATAGTACTAAGAGTCTCTGAGCTAAGCCCCGGACAGACAGGACATGGCGAAACTGTAAGGGTTCCTTTTTGACTCCGTAGTTGTTTTTGGTTCCGTAATCCTAAAAATGAGGATGTTATATGGAGTTCCAGCAAAACTGTTGATTTTCATGCCAATAATAGGGGATCGGGCTACTTTTTTTTTTTTTATAAATCCAACTTCTTAGTTTGTGCTATCGAATACTAAAAGAATTTTTGCTCTATCTTTAAAATTGACCGAGTTATTAAGGTTTGAAATTCAAGATTAGACAGAGAGGCACATACCCACTTGTGACGTCATTTGTTAGTAACGCCATATAATTTCCATACAAAAAATCGTTTTTGAAAGAGACAGAGTGAAACTTTAAAAAATCACTGTAAATTCGTTTTTCAACCGATTCTGTTTTTTTCTTCGCGAATCGTCTGCTACTAATCTATATTTTTTAAATAATTCATAAAATATGGTGAACAGTCCGATCCCCTCCCTATTATATTTTCCTGTAGGTCGGTTATCAATCACTGCCTGATGATATGGTTTTACCATCAGTAAGTTTTTTTTTACGCTTTGTGTCGCACTGTAATGCTATAATCAGATAATGGGTTAAAACACTTGTCTTCATCATTTAGTTTATCAGAAGACCGTCGTGGGGTATCATCATTTTATAGCTTAGGTATTCAATTCTATCCACTTTTGTGTGGACGAAATGTGTATTGGTCCAAGTGTACTACTTCGGAGATAGTCAATGGCTAGATGTCAAGCTTCGATCAACAATTACAACTAGATATTAATTAATCAGTTCACAATTTGACGGTTTGACATCGTAAGATTATAAACTAACGAGAAATAATACGTAAAATTGTAAATGGTTGGTTTCAGTTCACAATTTTCCGTAAGTTTATAATATCGCGAGTAAGATTATAAACTAACGGCGTTCACAATCTTACGGTGACATATATATATATCGTTGTCTTAATGGATGGGAGAGGTAGCTTACGATTTATTGGGAACGGTTTGTTTACATTTTAAGCTCAGTCTCCTAAACTCAGTACAAATGCTTGACTTCACAACGTTGACCGTCTCCGAAGCGATTCGGTCCCACTATACCCATTACCCATTGCAGTGGTAATACTGGGACATCAGTATACCCATTACCCATTGCAGTGGTAATACCGGGACTTCACTATACCCATTACCCATTGCAGCAGTAATACTGGGACTTCACTATACCCATTGCAGTGGTAATACTGGGACTTTACTATACCCATTATTAAGTCTTGGTGATGGTGTTTTGAATAAAAAGCAAATCTGGACAACGACGGAACTTTATTCTAGCAGCGGGCGGCCATAGGGAAAAAGTGCAAGAGCGAGACGGTATTACATCTGTCTTATTCTAGGTACATGTTTGGATACAGACTATGTAACATCTCCCTTAACAAAATAAAAAAGCAAGTGACGACATGATAGTGAAACGGAACGTAAGTTTTTTTTTTTTTTTTACAGTAATGGTAACCCTAAGTAACATCTGTCAAATGAATTTGACACATCAACTTTGACTGATGTTTGACAAACATTATTTCTAACCTGTGAAAAAGAGAAAAAATATTAAACACAAAAAGCTTACTTTATTACAATTAAAGACTTAAAATCTAGACTTAAAACTACCAGAATTTGCGGGGCTTTATAATAGCTCGGCCAAATGACGAAAAAGTAGGGTTTGGACGGTTTGTAGGCGTATTAGGTGTTTTTAATGTGTTTCTTTCTGTTTCAGGTTTTGGTGCAGGACTAGCAGGAGAAGGCGACTGGTAATTTGACGGAGGAGACGACTGTGGGGACATAGGAGACGACTGTGGGGACATAGGAGACTGTGATAGACTAAACTTGGGGGGAGATTGTGGCGGACTACGATTGGAAGCTGACTGTGGAGAGTGTATCGGTTTGATGATATGCTCGCGGTTGCGACGGAATGTGCCTTGTGGAGAGACAATAGTGTATGAACGTGGTTGTGGACCTATGTCAGAAACTGTTCCAGGTGACCAAATACTATCTGGCTGTTTCTTAAAGTAAATTCTATCACCAATATTGAGCGAAGACAAAGGCTTTGTATGAGCATCATAATAAAGTTTTGATTTTTTACTTGATGACTGTGTTTTATTTATTACTGACTGATAGTCAGGTAGTTTAGGTCTCAAAACATGTTCTAGTACTGGGAGTTTAGTCCTAAGTGACCTTGACATGAGCAGCTGAGCAGGAGAGTACATATTTTCTTTGGGAGTGTTTCTGTATTGCAGTAGGGCTATATAGGGATCAGAATTATCTGAGTGACATTTCTTTAATATATTCTTTACTGTGCCTATAGATCTTTCTACAAGACCATTAGATCTAGGAAAATAAGGACTCGATGTTGTATGTTGTATTTGCCATTCTGAAGTAAAATCCTTGAACTCTTTAGAGTTAAATGGGGGACCATTATCTGAGACTAGGATATTAGGGATTCCGAATCTGGAAAAAATAGATTTTAATTGACAAATTACAACTTTACTAGATGAACTACCTGTAAGTTTAGAAAGTTCAACATATTTAGAAAAATAGTCAACTACTATGATATATTTGTCTGAATTAAGATCAAATAGATCAACACCAACCTTATACCAAGGGATTGGTTTGACTTCATGAGGCTGTAATGGTTCTTTAGAATTGCTGCGTCTATTAGTTAAACAGATGTGGCAATTACTGACATATTTCTCAATTTCTAAGTACATATTGGGCCAATATACTAAGTTCTTAGCTAATCTTTGGCAACTATGAATACCAAGGTGACCTTCATGAATTTGTTTTAAAATATCATTACGCATAGAAACAGGTATAATAACACTGTTATTTTTGAAGACAATTCCATTAATGACATGTAAATCAGTTTTCAAAGGAAAATAGGACTTAATGATATCTGGGACAGACTTTCTATGCTCTGGCCAACCAGATATACAATATTTAATGACAAGCGACAATTCTTTGTCCTGAGCTGTATGTTCTTGTATAGACTTTAGCTTGCTAGGGCTGACAGATAGAGATTTTAGGACAAAATTCACGTTTAGATCTAGGTCTGAATCTAGATCTAGTAAAGACTGTTCAGGTAAGGCTGCTCTGGACAGAGTATCAGCGACATATAAGTATTTTCCAGGTTTATAGGTAACTTTTAGGTCATAAGGTTGTAGTCTCAACATTATTCTTTGAAGGCGAGGTGGAATATTATAGATTGGCTTGTTAACAAGCGTGACAATCGGCTTGTGATCGGTTTCGACTAGTGTGTGACGACCATAGACATATTGGTGAAACTTCGTACAACCAAATAGGATAGCAAGGAGTTCTTTTTCAATCTGGGAGTATGACTGCTGACATGAGCTTAAAGAGGCTGATGCATATGCAATAGGATTGCTGTCATGAGAGATCACTGCTCCCATGGCATCTTTAGATGAATCGACAGACAGTGTAATAGGCTTATTTTGATTATAATAAGTCAAGACGGGGGCTTTAGTCAGGTAATCTTTGAGTGCATTGAACTCAGAGTTATGTTCATCTTGCCATGACCACTCATTGTCCTTTGACAAAAGTGTTCTCAAATTAGACGTTTTCTGTGACAAATTATCAATGTATGAGCCTAGGTATGTGACCATGCCTAAAAATCTTTGAAGTTCTGTGACATTAGTAGGGGCTGGCATGTCACAAATTGCTTTGACTTTGTTTAGATCGACTCTAACACCATCTCTAGAGAAAATGTGGCCTAAGTATTTGACTTCTGACTTGCAAATATTAGACTTTTCTTTATTGAACTTTATACCAAGTTCTCTTGCTCTTTCTAAGACCTGTTTTAATCTGGAGTCATGCTCTTCTTTTGTTCTGCCGAATATCAGAAAATCATCCATCATAATTTTCACACCTGGTAAATCACTAAACTTTTTTGTCATGATGGAGTGGAAGAGTTCTGGGGCAGCATTTATTCCAAAAGGGAGTCTGAGAAATCTGTATCTACCTTCAGGAGTGATGAAGGTACACAGCTTTGAAGAGGCTTCATCCAGTCTCAACATATAAAACCCTTTGTTGGCATCTAGTGTTGTAAAGAACTGTGAACCAGAGAGGCTGGATTTTATTTCGTCTATAGTTGGAAACTGATAGTGAGGACGCATTATGGCTTGGTTAAGTTTCCTTGGGTCAATACATAACCTAAGTTTACCATTTTTTTTAGAAGCAATGACTATTGAACTAACCCATTCAGTGGGTTCTTCGACTTTGACAATAACCTGATCTTTTTCAAGCATATTTAGTTCTTCTTTTAGTTGTTCTATGAGACTGAATGGAATTCTGCGACAGGCATCAACGGATGGACTAGCATCTGGTTTTAATGACAAATGACACTCATAATCTTTAAGACAGCCTAAACCAGTAAAAAGGTCTTCATATTCAACAAGCAATGTATTTTCTGACTCTTGTTGAAACTTGACATTATGTATTCTTTTAATTAATTTTAAAACCTCACCACTTTTGCGACCAATAATGTTTCTACATGGCAAATCAACTATATGGAAATTTATGTTATCATAGTTTATATTATTGTGACATACAGACAAAATACACTGACCAACAGTGGGAAGGACCTCACCACTGAAGGTGGATAGCTTGTGATGACTTTTTTGTATTGCGCTCAAAGGTAGATTGAGCTTTTTATAAGTACTGAATGATAAGATATTAGTATCAGCTCCAGTATCTAATAAAAACTCAACCCTACACTTGTTGATAGACAGACTTGTGTTATAAGCGTTATCAGAACTGACAGAAATAACATTAGTAAAAAGACTATTTAAATAATAAGTTTCAGATGGATTACCAATGACGACTGGATCCTCTTCTATGATTCTGACGTTTCTTTTGTGACAGCACTTCGCAAAGTGGTTAGGCTTGTTGCAGTTGTTGCAGATTACACCAAATGCTGGACAGCGGTAACGATGAGTTTGACCACACTTTGTGCAAACTTCATTTCTTCTTATTCCTTGACTGTGACCCTGGCGATGTTGACTATGACTTCGACTTCTGTTTTGATGCTGACTTGACTGACGATCTGGATGTTGACTTGACTGACGGTTATTGTTCGGCTGTCGGTTTTGACCTGACTGACTTGGCGTGTGATGACGGCTTCTGCTGACTGCATTGACTTCAGTGTCGGCTGATAGTGTTTGTGCTTCCCTTCTAGTATTTCTTAGGTTCTTAGCTAGTTCAACTGCCTCATCAAAATTCTTTGGTTTTTCTATGAGAAGTCTTTCTCTGATATACGCGTTTGCAGCGTTTAGATTCCAGGAAAATATATCTTTAACAATATCGTCGTCTAACTTCTGGAAATTGCACTGGATGCTTATATTTTTTAAGTCCGTGGCATAAGATTCTATTTCTTCATCTGGTGCTTGTCTTCTATTAAACAACTTATGCCGTTCTACTGAAACATTGACGCGAGGAGTGAAGTAGTCTTCAAATTTTTTGAGGAGTTCTTTATACGTGATCTTATCCATAGCGGTATCAAATGAGTGAAATATATTGAGTGCTTCAGGACCAATCGTATAGAGAAGTATTGCTACCTTTCTATGGTCTGGTTCGCCTTCGAGGTTATTAGCCAACATATATATGTCAAGACGAGTTTTGAAGTTCTTCCAGGCTAGCGGCAAGTTGGTGGCATGCACATCAAGTTGAAAATTACTTGGTGGCAGCGAACGAGGTGTCGAAGGTGGCTTTGGTGGCGTGTCGGTGGACATTTTGCTTTGACTTGGGTACACGTGCTTGTACGCACTGTACGTTGGTAGCTATTAGTGACTTGACGAGGATTTGACTCACAGATTCGACTTGACTTTGACGACTGACGTTTCTTCTGACACCATATTAAGTCTTGGTGATGGTGTTTTGAATAAAAAGCAAATCTGGACAACGACGGAACTTTATTCTAGCAGCGGGCGGCCATAGGGAAAAAGTGCAAGAGCGAGACGGTATTACATCTGTCTTATTCTAGGTACATGTTTGGATACAGACTATGTAACACCCATTACCCATTGCAGTGGTAATACTGGGACTTCACTATACCCATTACCCATTGCAGTGGTAATACTGGGACTTCACTATACCCATTTCCCATTGCAGTGGTAATACTTCACTTTTTTCTCAAAACTTTCCCAGTATGGGTATACTGGGAAAGAATTGACCGATGGAAATAGGTATGGGTAATGGGAATTGTGGGAAAGTTAGTGCCACTATTACCATTAATGGTTATTCTCAATGGAAATAGTGGGACCGACCCTCTGAAGCACTGGAGATCCTAGATGTCTGTAACTGTATACTAACCGCGAGCCTGAACCAGCGCAGGCACACCGGCGGCGGCGACCGCGGCGGCGACGGCGGCGCGGCGCTGACGCAGGTTCACGCGGCGATGCCAGCGCCGCCACGGCTTGGTGGGCGCGAACATGCGACCGCCGCGGCACATGTTTCCGAACGCACCCTGGCCGGATCTGTGGGGGTAGGTTGAGGTATAGGGGATAGGTTGATTTTGATTGGTGTCAATAAAGAATATTTGTATTTGTAGGTTGAGGTATGGTTTAGGTATGGGTTTCTCATCATTGTGTTATTATAAGAGCGTCGGTGGAGTAGTGGCTAGAGCCGCTGCCTCTTATCCGGGAGACGGGGGTTCGATCCCATAATGTACATTTATTCGACGCTCTTACGGTTAAGGAAAACAACGTGAGGAAACCTGCACGCTCCTGCTAAGATATTTAAAGGCTGTGTGAAGTCGAAAAACCCGCACTGAGCAAGCGCGGTCGACAGAGGCCTAATTCAGAGTAGGGTCGAGCCCCTCTGTGGGAACGTATATGGGCTGTTGATGATGTGTTATATCTATAACTTAGTGAGGGTTGGACCTGCCCGCTGCCTCTGTGAAGACGTTTCGTGACCAAGATACGTGACGAGCTACTTTCTCATATTTTCACCTACCTCTTTAGGCTACGCTAAAATCATTAATTTCTACTGTAGGGGTTTTTTGTTATTGGCGCCTCAAATATTGACTGCCTAATACGCAAGTCGTGCAACTTAGTGCATTTGTACCAAATTACCTAGTTTTACTTTCATTTAACAATAGCATCATTAAAAGGCGTCACACATACGATATTATAGCACGAGGCAGCCAGCTCCCTCGTCGCCATTCACTTTGTATGCAAAGCGGGGGTCAAGCAGAATGGCCGGTCACTGATTGATTCGCCATTCTGTTTGACCCCCGCTTTGCATAAAATGTGAATGGCGAAGAGAGAGCTGGCTGCCTCGTGCTATAAGATCGTGTCTTAACCATCTGTGACGCCCTTAAATGTAACCAAGGCTGGAAACCGGTATTTTTTTAACCTGGTGAATTTCGGTTTCAAACCAGAAGCGAAACCGACTTACGAGCGATACGCATGCTCTACCTCTTTCTTTCTTGTGCATAAATTGTGAATAAATGCAGCGAAACCAGATCGAGGACCAAAGAGTGAAGCAAATCAGTCTGATATTTGAGCAGGAATCAAAATGAAAATGCTCTCAACCGAAACCGGAACCGAAAAAAATACCGCTTCTTGCGAGTCGAATTGTAATGAAAAAGCTCTTCTTAAAATGTATAGGCATGCGCGCAAACTAGTTTGAAAATTCAACCAGGTATTCAAGCCTTGAATGTAACTACCGTACTTCCGACCGGCAGTATGCGTACGCGATGATAAATGCAGACAAGTTTCCAACGGCCACATTTCACAGTGAAGTCAACGATTTATTTAATCATTACTACTACGTCCAGAAGTTAAACATCTTCACAGGTCATACACATATCAGAACGCATCGACCCTATCCATAACACGCAAGTTTGATTAAGGCCCGGTTTTTCAATCGCTAGATAAACTAACAAATAGTGTTTATTCGACAGATAGCAAGATATTGAATTTTTCAACAGTTGGATAAGACTTATTTAATGAATAACTCCAATATCTGAAGAATAAATCTATCTGCCGCTTCATTTGCCAGATAGCTGTACTATTCTACTGATAGTTTGAGGCATGACGTTATGACATACAATTTTCAAAAAAATCTTGAAACTGGCACAAAGTTCAACTAGTGCCATATCAAAAAAAGAAGAAGTAAATAATAGAATTGACATGACACTGTTGACAGAAAATGGGCAGAAAAGTCTGTCTTGCTCTAACGTTAGTCTAAGCAATATATTTTTTTCACCTCTCTGAAGATTGCGTCAGATAGTTATCAATGGAATAAATAACGATTGAAAAATGGGAGAACAATTATTCGTCCGATAAACAGTCATATAACTTTGTTCGTTAGATAGTTATTAGATCATTTATCTGAGGATTGAAAAACCGGCCCTTAGTTGTATTCCCAGTAGTCGAAGCGTCACCGGTACAAGACTGCCGACGATCGCGATACGAGAACTTGCTATGCCCCTGCCGTAGTGACCTCATCCCGCATTTGTTATGGAGTGAGCAAGTAAACAGGGCTTAGAACATACAGTCGCGACTTGACAAGAATGTGTACATGTAAACAGCGGTCATGTAAGTTGCCTGGTTGATGCTTTAGAGTCGATACATCGCCGGGTTACAAAAGCAAAATACAAATTTGTATGCTTAAACATATTTCGCAATAGGGGATTGGACTACTTTTTTTTATTTTATAAATCCAAACTTCATACTTTCTGCTATCGAACACTAAAAACATCTTTGCTCTATCTTTAAAATTGACAGAGTTATAAAGGTTTGAAATTCAAGATTAGACAGAGAGGCACATACCCACTTGTGACGTCATTTGTTAGTAACGCCATATAATTTACATACAAAAAATCGTTTTTGAAAGATACAGACATATTGAAACTTTAAAAAATCACTGTAAATTCTGTTTTTTTCTTCGCGAATCGTCTATTACTAATCTAAATTTAAAAATAATTCATAAAGTATTTATAAAATAAAAAAGTAGTCAGATCCCCTAGAGGAAACCTGCACACGCCTGCGAAGAAATTCAAAGGTCGTGATTTAAGTCATCTAACCCGCCAGCGTAGTCGCTGAAGCCTGATGGTCCTACTTCAGGCTAGGCTCGAGCCCTCGGTGAGGACGTGTTTGAGCTGTTGTGGATGATGTGATCATTATTTGTGTGTACTGTTTCATTGTGTTATGGATATGTATTTTCTTTACCTGTGAGTACCGCCACCGCGCACACGCGGAATACGCGCTACGGCACGGCCAGTACCCCACGACTCTGCACTGGTTTGATGACCTGTTCGACACAGACTAATATTAATAATAACATCACATCACAAAATAAGCGTGCACCACAGAATCTCATAGAATTTAAAGATGATTACAGATAGAATGCGATATTATACATACATATATCACGCTCATATTCACGAAAGGATGAGCAGAGATTTAGTGGGCTTCCAAGGAGAGCACACTAAAACCACAAAAAAAATTGCAAGAAAAGAAAAAATAAATTGACAGTCTCTGCATGTTAGCAGATCCTATCTAGTTTATTCTGATTATTTTTATATTGATTTTGCATGGCTGTGTATGACTGTTTACGCAAATAACTTTTCAATTGCAGTTTAGCATGAGACATGTCGCTCTTCTGTATAAATTGTGACTTATAACATTTTATAAGTATTCGATAAATAAATAATATTTTCATATTTATGCAACATGAACTATAGAATTATTACTTGTAGTAGTGACATGTCCCCACCCCCTCCAAATAGAGGGAACGGAACGCCTGTCACTACGTTCCTTTAGCACTTCTTCGCAGTAACTCAGTGCCGCATGTAGCGACACAGAGTGGACATTTAGTGCCCTATGAATCAATACATCATACAAAGAGTTTATTATACAATAAAGATATCCCCTTGTCTTTTGAACGTAGTTTACAAGATAGATTTTAGATTGAATGAGGCTTTAACTACAAACCTAAAAAACTTTAAAAATCCAAATATTTACAAAATAAAAGTACAAATTCTTGATTAATAATACAATAAAAATGAAATTTAAGAAGTTGTAGACGCACCATTAGTTAATAATTTTAAGAATAGACTGGATAAGTGGTTGAGACAAAATAACCATAAAAACACTTGTGAAAGTGAACAGTAGTGAACTTTAAGAACTTATACACACACCAGCCTAGACATAGGCACATCAGCGAGTGGGTGCTCCCCTATTAAAATATAATAATAATACAAAATTTAAAAACCACTAGAGAACGGGCTGCCTTATTACCTTGAGCAATTTCCTCCAGGCAACCCAGAAATATTTCGCTTGACTATACAACATTATAAAGTTATAAAAGAGCTACGTACCAGCCTCCTTGTTGACGCAGTATGGCTGGCGGGCATTTTTGCCCATGGAGACGTGCACCTCATTGACAAGGTCGGGCCTGATGGGGGCCTTGAACACGAACGGCAGCGGCAGGGAAGCTCCGGCCACTTGCTCGCTCTTCTCAGAGTACACCGACACTAACGGTCGGGCTATTGATAGACTCTGTACGAAAGATGAATGAATTAGTTATTGAGTATTATTACTATTGAGACTCATAGAGAATTATTGAGTAAATTATAACAAAAATAGGAACAATATATATTTTTTTTCATATTGTTGAAATTCTGATGCCTAATAGATAAAAAATGTGTTCCATATGTCGACACATAACAGTCACAAGGCTGTCAAGTTTCCTACAGGAACATTTTAATGTCCCCCGTTCTGTACCTGAGAGGCCAGTGCAGCTCGGTCAGGAAGAGTTTGGGGTTCCTAGAATGTTACTGGCAACAACAATAAACATCACAAAAAAAATATATTTAAATCAATTGTTTTTAATCACTGTTTTGTGGTAGCTCAATAAAACTGAAACCAGGGTTTGTGAGGTGGGAATGAATGCTGCTACGTAAATATTTAACAAAATATTCTAGGGTATCTATAAACAGCTACTAAGACAAGCTCAAACACTATGAAGATGAAGAAATGCCAGTCAATCTATTTTTTATTAGCACTGTTGACCAATGCAATGGTGGACAGTGCCGAAACGTGTAGTCTTGTCTTACTCAAGAGCTAGAAAATAATAATTATGTTGAATACTCAATAATCAACAATTCATAAATTTAAATGAATCTAGATCATTTTTACAGCTTAAATGAATATGAAGCAAGTAAATTGCATTTAGGTAATCTGTTTGTGACATGAGCAACCTTGAAAGGCCGGCAATATGAACGCGGAACGGAAGCTGCTGAAGCAACCTCCACGACATAACCTCCAAAATGTTCGTCAACACCCAAAAACTAGCTTTCATCAAACAAGAAGTAGCAATGACCGATATTACAGTTATTTCGGTAAATTTTATAAAGAATACTAGAAATAACATCGATTTTGGATCAGATGCACACCGATATCCAAAACCAGGCGTTGAAAAACACGGCACGAAATAACCTCGAAGAAAACCTAATAACCGAATTAGAACTTGTATGTGCTGTTTGGAAAATGAGAAACTTAAGCTGCCTCGCCTTTATAACACTATAAAACTCACTTCACATGGCTGAAACGCTGTTATTTTAATAAAATTGAACCCAACACGTGGATCGCTCACAGTATGATCTTCATGACATTGTTACACTTTCACTAAGGATATTATACCATAATAACTATCCTATAATATTTCTAGCACATAAATACACTGTCAACTTACCATTTCGCTAATTTAGCGAAGTTATTTCTCCTAAAAACACTATAGACGGTGGTATAGACCATCCGCCATGCCACGGTGAAATAAAAAGACCGGAAATAGTAATGGAAAATTCTGACATTTGTTAACGAGAGTTGCCATATAAAATAGCAATGAAGCGCATGGCGGTTTATTTAAATATATTGTACGCAGTTATATATGTATTATAATATTATGATCCAGAAAGGTAACTTTAATAAAAAATTCCTGTTTGAAAAAAACAAAAATTTAGCTTATTTTACATGAAATCAGGTGGTCATTACGTAATTAATTAATGAACTCTCGGAGAAATTAGAAACTTCAAAGAAATTATTTTGAAATATTTTTTCCTTGTGGTAACTTTCTTATGTTCATAGACAAAACATTTTGTCTTATAAAAGCAAGGGGTACATTTGTTATTAATCCACTCATTTGAAAATAGAACATTACTTTGTGTATTTTGAGTAGATAGGTATTACAAACTTTCTTTGATCAAACTCATCAAACTAATAACGACATAGAGACACCATATCATGTCAAAATCTACTACGAACTGTAGCTATTTTCGTATTTTTCTATTTATTTGTCTACTTTCTACAATATGTAAAACTAATTATATTAGTAGGTTTTTACTTTTGTAAAACAAAGCAAGTGAATACCTGTATAATATTTTAAAAAATATGTTATAAAGGAGACGAATTCAGGCAATCAACATAGCAAAATGGATCAACAAAGCATGGGCAGCACTATGCTGTGTCAGGATCAAGAAACACAGAATCTAGGAGAGGAAAAATCAAAGGTAACGGAGGATGATAACTTAGTTAAAAAAGACAGTACAACAGACCATCAGAGTAAAGGGAGCACAATAGAATACCCGAATCAAGAAACACAGCATCTAGGAGTTGAAATATCAAATGTAATGGAGGAAGATAACTTAGTTAAAAAAGACAGTACAACAGACCATCAGAGTAAAGGGAGCACAATAGAATACCCGAATCAAGAAACACAGCATCTAGGAGTTGAAATATCAAATGTAATGGAGGAAGATAACTTAGTTAAAAAAGACAGTACAACAGACCATCAGAGTAGAGGCAGCACAATAGAATACCAGGATCAAGAAACACAGCATATAGACGAGGAAAGCACAAGTATAACGGAGGATGTCAGTGTACATAAAACAGATTTCCAGACTAAGACCAACTTAAAAGAATGGCTGGATAAAGAAATAAAGCAAATAGGGGAAAATAAAAATTATATGGAGGAAGTGAAATTAGAAAGGTACCACAATATCACAGGCCAACATAGTGAAGATCCAGAAACACACAAACAGCTTAAAGGAGAAGATAAAAACAATATGGATGTACAAATTTTTGATAAACAATATACAGCTGGTCAAAATATTATAGCACATCAGGTTCAAAAAACACAGCATATAGAAGAAGGTGTCACAAACACTATTGCAGAAGCAAACTTAAAAAATCTTCATAATTACGCACTCCAACAGAGCAAAAGTAATCCAATACCCTGCCAGGATCAAGAAACTCAGCATGTAAGAGAGGGACAAGAACCTATCAAAGAAAGTTCTTCTCGATTAGAAATGTTAAAGGAGATAGCTCTAAAATCAATTGATTTAAACGTAGCTACCTGTAGTACTGCACCGTCTTTACAAACATCATTAGTCTCAAAGAATTCTTATGTTATAAGCACCCAACCTCAAAAATATAAAGAATATGATCCAAGGTTACCTGTAATCGTTATAAATAGCCCTACAAATAGAAGTCCCATTACCATTCAACCGTCTCGTACGTTCTTAGCTATCCAATCGTCAATATCACCGAAATCTTTAATAACAGTTTTGCCTAACCAGCCTCAATCATTATTTCTTCAAGCTCTTGCTAAACTGAATCAGAGTTCAATGAGTTTGGCAATTTTGAATAAAAGCTGGAAGTCGGAACGTACTGGAACAGAAAACCCAGACGGGACGACCCTTAGATCTCCAGAACTTACTCCACCAGATTCTTTGACTAGTGCCCCACCCTCGTATTCCTTCGTGCTTCGTCAATCGGCCGCTCGAAGACGCCCACGACTTATGGGGACATTTATTCCGTCACCATCTTTCGTTACAAAAACTCCACCCCCAAACTATGCAGCTGCATTTGATATTTACGTTGATTCTCCTTTACCACCTCAACCAACAAGAATATATCACTTTGGTTTCTCTGCTATGCCCATCATTTGCCCAGAATGTGGCTACGTGGGTCTTACAGCTATTACGACCAAAATTACACTTTGCACTCATCTTTGTGCTCTTCTGTTATGTTTATTCTGCTGTTGGGTATGTGCTCCTTTGCCGTATGTTATGAGTTCTTGCAAGGATGTTTATCATTATTGCAGAAATTGTAGAAATTATCTGGGTATGTACAGTCCTTCTAATCCAGAAACTCCTTACCCAGTCTAACCAGGTTTGGTTACTTTAATAGATAAAAAATATGATAGCTAGATTTTAAACAAAAGCCTTGTATAAAGTTTCAAACTTGTTTTTTCCGCCAAATACCATAGACTACAACTTTGCAAAATGTAAAACGAATGAACTTCATTGATATATTTTTATTTAGAAATTGTAATAAATTATTTTGTTTGCTGTTTATTTAGATGTGGTACCTATATTTAAAGAAATAAACTAAAATTTGTTTCATAATATTTTAGTTTTATTGCAACATTGCCATGAAACGTGAAAAATGTGATTTTTGCTACAGATGCGTTCTAAAACTTTTTCAAAGACGCGTGAATTTGTTCTAAGCGAAATACAGCGACTTTAGCTTATTTAGTATTTTTTATTATTGACTATGTTAATTCTATACCATTGAGTGAATAAAAATTGTAATTTATGTAAAAATGTAATAAATAATCCTATCTGAAGTTTTTCATAAACTGATCAAGTCCATAAAAATGATGTTTCAGTGCCCTCTACCGGCAAAATGTCGCCGTGTAAAATTAGAAGACAGCCTTCCGCAAGTTCCGTGTGTTCTGCGGAAAAATCCCTTTTTGGGCGTCCGACCACATGTGTGAATAGTGGACAAAATATGGTTTTAGAGTGATTTTCTGCCCAAATTAGCCTTTTTCGAAGTGAATTGTATTGTTCGACGATAGATACAGTGTCAACGGATCCTACAGTGTGCTAAAAAAGTTGGAACTAGTGGACGGAAGTGGATTTTTTCGATGTAAATACGGTCCGTCCAGGGTCAGTGCGGTGTGATCGGAAAAGTCTTTGCATATTTTTCGCTTAGAACGGTACACTGTTGGGGTTATCTCTCGTGGCGGGAGCGAGTTACGATTCGACCTTCGCGCGCGGGGTCGCGCGTCCGGAACATAGTTGGTTCTCGTTGGGTCTACGGCCCCAGCATGTGTTTCTGAGGGTGATGGCGGCGCGCTCGTGATCGTCTGTGGGCGCGGAGCGCGCGCCCGAGCTTACATAACAGGAGTAGCGGCATGGCCGCGAGAGTCTCCGCCGAGGCCGCCGGGCCGTCATACGCGTCCGTGCTGAACTTTCGGGGAGTGGAGAGCGAGAGTAATAAGGAGAACATCGAGGCGCCGGTGGACGAACCTGTCGTGGCGCCGCCGCGGCGTGACGACGAGGAGGAAGAGGGCTTCGTGCCGGTGATAGCGCACGGGCGCCGTCCCGGCAAGGGCCGCCGCGACCGAGACCGCCGCGCCGCCCCGCGCGCGCACAAAGCGCCCGCGACGCACTCAGACCCGCACCCAGCCCCGGACCCCAACAGTCAACCTACGGAACAACAACCCAAGAAGTTTGTTGAAGCACCAATACCAAAAGTCAACCCTTGGCAGGTTAGTGCGAGCATGTCCATAACCTAACCTAGTTTTTGTACATTTACATTGAATTATCACTAAATTGTTATGAAAGTTCAATTCAAACATCATAACTTTGAAGTGTAATGCTCATTATTATTGAAAAATTCTGATTGGATCATTACGAGCCCAGGAAAGAGATCTATAACATGTAAACAAAATAGTTGTTGGAACTGTTTTTTTTTTACATAAAACATTATTGTCCAGTAAATACTCTTCAAATTACCTACAAGTTAGTTCATAATACATTGGAATGTTTTTAAATATAACTATTAAACTTATAATTTGCGTACCTTCACTTATCTTGAATTCTCACTAGCAGACTGCTTATAAATTTTGATAATGTAGGATTATTCCAGACCATTTAATACCTAACTTCAATGGGTCGTTGTTTAAACACTGACATTTCTAGTAGTATTAAAAGTTGCATACAAGCTTACAACAGCTAGATAAGGTATACTAGCACCTTATTGAAGTCTTAGCTGACTACTAGTAATCCCTGTCTAACATCATAGGTAAACAAAAAAAATACCCAATTCAAAGCTGATAAATATTCATGATACTTATGTTAATTATTGTTACTTGACCAGGATATAAACCCTGGACTTCCAGTTTACCTTCTAAGTCAGTCAGAATAACTGCAAACCTGTTCACACCTGTTGCCATAAGTTTTTGAGCCCTCTCACATGAGGTTTTTAGACGACCTGTTTTCCTTGAGTTTTTGATGTTTTAAGCTCAAGTTGTTTTTAACTATCAATTTGTTAATCCATTTGAATCATCTTTTGGGGAAGTGTGTTTTACTGTTTACCCCATTGTCACTTTTCATCAGGGACATCGGGTGCCAGGTCCTGGAACCCTTATGATTTTGATCAACGATATCTCATACTCTTATTATGCTATAATAAAATTATAATGTTTGCAAATCCAACAGGGTAACCCTATCAAGGAATCTGATAAACATAATTATATTTATTTTAATTATCATTCTGTAAATACTTAAAACCCTAATGACTGAAGGGGTTTTTCAACGGATAGTCCAATCCCTGGCCAGGTCAACACAAACCCAATTAATATAAAAACAAGAACATTATAGTTGAAGAGAACAGCCAAACTTATTGCCATTTTGTTTATAAGCTGGTAGGTTTGAATAAATTGTTTACCTTCTGTATGGTTTGTTATTTAAGGAAATCAAGCAATTAGTTTTCTTTTTGTATTGATTGGTTTAAGAAAACTTACGTTGAATACATTTCTATTCTTATAACAACTAGTGTGCATAAAATAAATAAAATTATGAGTGCGAGAAAGTGAGATGAAAGGCTAAACTCCAGCTTCCCATATATATTATGTGCTGTTAATTGATTGATTTGATGACTGCAGCATAATTTTTATTTTTCCATCTTGTATCCTCTTCATCAAATACACAAAAGCAACTCAAGAAATAAAAGAAAAAGAAAATTATGACCATAATTTTTGTATAATAAGTGAACATCTTCTCATAATGATTATAGAAATTACTCTTTAAGAAGACTGTTATCTTTGTCTGTTTGGTCTAATGAGGATATGTTGGAGGAGGAGTTGTCCTTGCAGTTTTCTGAGAAATAAAAGAGACAGAAAACAGTAATTCCTGACCTGCCCAGTATTGATTTTGGACCCTAAAGACATCCATCATCAATTGCATTTTTTAGTAAGAATGTAACAAACCCTTTTGACTTACTAGATTCATTAACCAATAAGAAATTTTAGAGAGCACTTTTACATGCGGCATGAAAATCTGTTAATCTGATAGCTATGCCCTTTTTTAGGTTATCATTCGTTCAAATGAATAACATTTGTTCACATTGGTCACAAAAACGAGAATGATAGTTGGATTTTAAAATTAGAATTAGTGCATAACTTCCCGAATCGGGGCCGATGTAAACAATTCACATCACATACTATAAGCGCAGCAATGGGCATAACTTATTAAATAAAAAGAATTCTTATTTCTGACTTCCTTTTTAGTCTTCGTGTAGTTCATTTATATGAATGACTACACATTTTTACCAACTATTTTTTAGTTTTGAATTTTTTTTTATCTCTTTCATCAACTACTATGTTATCTTTCAGCTCTAATACGTCCCGAGGGGTTTGAGTCCAACCTGAAGGACAGTCATTATTTTTCTACAATGGCCCAACGTGAATTTCTTTTTAGATGTACACGACGCCTGCTATGCACCTACGACGTAGGTGGAGCGTGTTTAGACTGCCGTGCGCGTAAACCCGCCTCGTAAGTGCAATAATTTGGTAGGTGCGCTGTTACCAAACTCGTATGCGGCCACCTACTTTCGCATGGCTGTATTATTGCGTTTTTCTTTTCAGCAGCCAAAGTGCGATTTTGCCACAAAACAATAAAATAAGTATTTTTTTCACACAAACATAATAAACTTGTACAATGATTTCTAAACTAAAAATCATATTCCTAGGGCGACAGTCCTACACCTACAGGAAAACTATAAAAACAATTTAATTGTTTGTTTAGTAGGATGTTGAACCCTAGTAATCCAGTAAAGCCTGGAAAAGGGTACATAAAGTGTTTTTGAAAATGTTTAAATCGATATAAAAGAATTCTAGTTTTAAATCAAGTTTTCAAGTTGAATTAAAACCATGACAACTTGAACAATAGGTAGGTACGTACAGAAAATAAAAAGTGAAACTTATTGACATGTCAACTTATCAGTATAATATCCCAGTTACCTACTTAATTATGTAGTATTCGCAAACAGTATATTTTATGCTAATTGTGTTTCTTTATGGCATTTATTTTTACAAATACAAAACAGAAGAAAGATTTAAGGTTTTTATAAGATTTCGGTTAGATGAGAATATGTATTACAAAAACAGTGTTTGTTTATCTTCCACAATTTTTTTCCAATAAGGCTAACAAGCCACTTTTTACTGTGACAAAACAAAACATAAGACGTACGTACTTATCTGTGAAATTAAAGGCGGCGCTAGTAGTCATATAAAATAGTATTATAGCCAATGACAACAGCTCTGAAAGCTGATATTTCCATAGTAACTGTAGTTCCAATTTTGGGTATATAGGCATTCTGGTAGATTTGTAACGTCGACAAACCCACCGCTACCCTGTCACAGCATGGACGACTAAGACTTTATAGACCTAATTCAGGATATACTCCAGCCCCTCTCGGTGGAAAATGTAATTATTAACGTTTATTCTTTTATTGATTATTGACTTTTATATTTATATTATTTAACATTGTAATTAATTGTGAAACAATAGTTATTTGGGGTAAACCTGTGACGGCTATGTATTGACTGTGTATAATTTGAATAAATTGAATTGAATTGAATTATGCAGACTTGTAACAACCTGGTTTTTATTAAAATAGAGATGTATCCTACAACTTTATTGAGTATTTATTTAGATATTTTTTTTGTGTTATATATACTTATTAATTATATTTAAATAACATGTATTTATGAATTTATATGACTATTTTTTATATATATACCTATTTATGTATATTTTCTATCTATGTACTTATGTCTTTAACTTATCTATGTATGATATATATTTTTATATATTGATGTATACCTATTTCGTATGATTACTTCGGCTTCTTCATCTTCCTTCCTTTCGGAATTGTTTACAATTATGTTATTATTAAACTTAGTTTGATTTCAATCATGTTATTTACCTGCTCTGTTCTATCTTGTATATCTATAGTGGATAACTGTTATTGGCATATCATTTGTATAATAATGTTATAATTAAGCACTTATGTTACCTGTTGTTATCCCTAATAAAAATAAAAATAAAAACTCGCTTGTTTGGTCCCTGCTCGGCCCTTAAGGGGTTAGAGGGTCATTTAATTTGGATGTATGTGTGTCACACTAATTTATTTTTCTACTGTTAAAGCTAAGTTATTATTATTTCCCTATTGCAAGAAATGGAAATTAACAGGACTTTATTACTATTTTTAACTATACCTCCTATTTTTCATCGTGTGGGCTGTAAGGTCGACAACCGACCTCACAAACCCTCTTGTGACGACTACTTCCGTATAGTCGCTGGGACCCGCATCCTAGCGTGCTTTCCGATGCACGGAATCATCTCACTTTTCGGACAATCAGGTGATTCAGTCTGCAATTCCTACATTGTCCTATTCAAAGTGAGGAAAGCCTTACAAAGAGATATTATGTGAGAATTTTCAACAGGTGTCGACCTTACAACCTTTACGATGAAGAAGAAGAAGAATAGGATTCAAACTGGGAACCTCTAGAATGAGAAACGAACGCTATATCGCTTCTCCACCATGTTGTACCTACTATTAAACCATACAAAAACGAAACACATGTTCAGTACTATGATGTAACATGTGGCTGTTTGAGGTTATGTTCCCTTATCAGAGCGGTCTTGTAGCCTTCGGAACTTAATCGACTACTGTGATAACACGCGCTTCTTATCAATACAAGCCAACTTTGTGTTTTTTTATAAGATTTAATTTTAAATAGCCTTGTTCGGATAGAGTTGTCAGGGGCTTGTAAATTTATTGGGTACGCATTTGTAATAAATCAGTCAGAGTTTAACTCGCGTAGATCTTTCAGGATTCGCTATTAGGTTTTCTTGCAGATTTGAAACCCCTAGTTTCAAATTTTGAGGAATTCTAATTTTCTGTGGTAACAGCACAAAATGAAAAGTCTACAGGCCCTTCTGTAAAATTCCGCCTTCTTTAAAAATAATTACGTCATCTTGCCAGACTCACTCTCTCACTCACTCTTTGGGCAAACGCTATGGAAACACACTGTTTGGAAACTGCGTGGCAACGCATATAAACGATTCGTTCGGGATGTCATGCTCTAATTCTAATTTTAAAATCCAGCTATCCTTTTCATTTTTATGACCAATGAAAGAGAGGTGATGAACGAATGATATTAATTTGAACGAATGATACTTAAAATAAGGGCATAGCTGTCAGTTTAAGAAATTTTTAAGTCACATGTTTTAAGTGCTCTCTAAAGTTATGGAATCGACACGGCCATAAGGTTCAAATTCGATGTTTGACAGTTCTAATATTAGGATGACCATCTCCTGTCCCTTTTCAATCTTTAAAAGGTAAAAAGGACGGACTAACTTAAATTAAGGATTAGAGCGTGACGTCCCGAATCGAGGCCAATGTGTGCGTGCGTGAAATTTTGCGTTTGGCGTTTTGTTCTGAGTGGACTCTCTGTCTGGGCCCCGCCGCGCCGCGCCACCTACTTTGTGGTAGCAGTTTGTGTGATCACTGCTAGTTTATTAGTTTATGTGAATGTGAAGATGCCATTGTTGGTAATGAATCATGTTCCATTATTTTTGTTTCTCTTTGTGTAGTTACCGTCACGTAAAAAGGCAAACTAAAATGCGTACAGACATCGGTGTACGAGAGTATTTTACTTATTGTTTATGGTTTGATGGCCGACTGTGCCCATTTTCAAAGACATATCCTCTTCATCCAGCGTTTTTTTGTTTGTCATGAACTATAGCTTTGTAACGTGGCAACCCTACGTTCACATGACTGTCTTATCAGTGTACTGCTTGATAGTGCGACGAAATTTAAGCAAGTTAAGCAGTTTCGCTTTGCTGCTCGAGTCAGGATAGGTTTTAATTTTTAAATTAAAGCAAATTGCAAGCATTTTATTAAGAACAGCAGAACCATGATCTACGACACGACGCTTATAGTAAAAAATTGCTGGGCGTAGGGGACGTGATTTTAAAGTAGACATTGGTGTCGATTCGGCATACGCCCAACTAAACTAAAATTAGTCCAGTCACTTTCTATCATTTTTAATTGAAAAGGGACCGAAGATCATCGGTTTTGTTTTTGTCTTTGACTTCCCGGCTAACTGTCAATTTTAGTGGCTATTTATTCGTCATGGTGTTAGATAGGCACTAAAACAAGACTGTCGTGAAGTCATAGACAAAAAGAAAACCGATGATCTTCGGCCCTTTTCAATTAAAAATGATAGAAAGTGACAGGACTAATTTTAATTGAGTTGGACGTATGCCGAATCGACACCATAGACTAGCATTAAAATGAGTACAGTTTTTCACCAAAGTACTTTAAACAGTGTAATGGCCCCGATTCGGGAAGTCATGCTCTAATTCTAATTTTAAAATCCAGCTATCCTTTTTGTTTTTATGACCAATGAAAGAGAGTTGATGAATTGAGACGAACGAATGATATTATTTTGAATGAATGATAACCTAAGGGCATAGCTGTCAGATTTAAGAGATTTTTAAGTCGGATGTTTTACGTGCTCTCTAAAGTTGTGCAATCGACGCGTCCATAAGGTTCAAATTCGATGTTTGACAGCTCTAATATTAGGATGACCATCTTCTGACCCATTTTAATCTTTAAAAGATGAAAAGGACGGACGAACGTAAATTAAGGATTAGAGCGTGACTGTGTGAATCGTGCGTGACCAATGTTTATACTTAGCTGATAAGTATTTCAGAATGACACTTACACTATACATACATATCAACATCAACGGCAGGTTACAGTCCACTGCTGGACTATGAGCCTCCTCCACTTAAGTGTTTGGTTTTGCCATAATCTCCACGCTTGGCAGGCGGGTTGGAGATCGCAGATTAAAAGGTTACTGTATTAGAGAGCGCTGCTGCCCGTTCCCTGTTCAATGTGTAGTCCCTAAGTCGCCTCTTACGACACCCAAGCCGTGTGGTGACGGCAGAGTAGAATACATTTGTCACCAACCCCTACTCTTCCTGTCGTTACATAAACCATGTCAAAGGCCTTTGGCGGCTCAAAACACCGACATTAGTTTGAGAGGTCCGTCGCCGACCTTACAACCTTAAACATAATCATTTTGTTCATTGATAGATATAACAGTTATCCTTCTGCAACCCAAAAATTTCATCATCTGTTGAGTCGTACAGACAATTAGTTATTTTAACATTTTGCAACGTAATGATTAAAACGAAATAATCACAATATGAACTATTATTAACATACCACTACATTACTCAATGATTTATTACAGTTTTGCAATTGGCGGTTTGCCAGCATAACGTCATGACAACGCCCTCGGTGACGTCATAAGTCATGTCTCCATATTTTATTTCTGACTAACTTTCCGCCCGCGGCTATGCTTGCGTTGTGTAATATTTTTCTTTCTATATTGGGAATAAGTATTTTTTGCCGCCAAATGTGCCTATGTTTTAATCCAGGATACAAATTATTCCTATTTCAAATTTCATACAAAACAGTTTAGTACTTTAGGCGCGAAAGCAGAACAAACATCCAAACATCTAAATATATTTTCACATTTATAATATTACTCGTAGTGTAATGATGTGATATTATATGTATGTATCGTAAGAGGCGACTTAGGGACTACACATCGAACGGGGAACGGGCAGCAGCGCTCTCTGATACAGTACCCTTTTAATCTGCGATCTCCAACCCGCCTGCCAAGCGTGGAGATTATGGTAAAACCAAATACTTAAGTGGAGGAGGCTCATAGTCCAGCAGTGGACTGTAACGGGCCGTTGATGTTGTACGACACCCACGGGAAGAGTAGGGGTTGGTGACAAATGTATTCTACTCTGCCGTCACCACACGGCTTGGGTGTCGTAAGAAGCGACTTAAGGACTACACATTGAACAGGGAACGGGCAGCAGCGCTCTCTGATACAGTACCTAACCTTTTAATATGCGATCTCCAACCCGCCTGCCAAGCGT